>JAWQEG010001517.1:12500-32500 GCA_033782935.1 Petrolisthes cinctipes | reverse complement strand
GGCGGCGGTACCCGTTCGTCACACCTGCCACCACCACTACCACTACCATCACCACTACCACGATCATTACTACTATCGTCACACCTGCCACCACTACTACCACTACCACCAGTACTACCATGATCATTACTACTATCGTCACACCTGCCACCACTACTACCACTACCACCACCACTACCACGATCATTACTACTATCATCACACCTGCCACCACTACTACCACTACCACCACCACTACTACCATGATCATTACTACTATCGTCACACCTGCCACCACTACTACCACGATTATTACTACTATCGTCACACCTGCCACCACCACCACCACTACTACCACTACCACGATTATTACTACTATCGTCACACCTGCCACCACCACCACCACTACTACCACTACCACGATCATTACTACTATCGTCACACCTGCCACCACTACTACCACTACCACCACTACTACCACGATCATTACTACTATCGTCACACCTGCCACCACCACCACCACTACTACCACTACCACGATCATTACTACTATCGTCACACCTGCCACCACCACCACCACTACTACCACTACCACGATTATTACTACTATCGTCACACCTGCCACCACCACCACCACTACTACCACTACCATGATCATTGCCTGCCACCACCATACCCTTAAACACACACACACACACACACAGATATATATATTCCTTGTTTTTAAAATGAGGGAGAAGAGCATTTAAATTGTTTCCTAAATATGTATAGATCTCATCATAAATATGTATAGATCTCATCATAAATATGTATAGATCTCGTCACAAATATGTATAGATCTCGTCATAAATATGTATAGATCTCGTCATAAATATGTATAGATCTCGTCATAAATATGTATAGATCTCGTCACAAATATGTATAGATCTCGTCATAAATATGTATAGATCTCGTCATAAATATGTATAGATCTCGTCATAAATATGTATAGATCTCGTCACAAATATGTATAGATCTCGTCACAAATATGTATAGATCTCGTCATAAATATGTATAGATCTCGTCATAAATATGTATAGATCTCGTCATAAATATGTATAGATCTCGTCATAAATATGTATAGATCTCGTCATAAATAAAATGGTAGAATTAATACTGAAATATATATATATCCTCTCTTTCTTTGATGACTGAGTGAGGAGAGAGAAGGGTTTGTTTATTGCATATCGGCGTACATATTTGGTGTTAACTGGCATCTCAGCTCGACTCTAGTTTGTACCACGAGCTGTCATTGGCTGAGAGACCTGAGGCTGGCCCAGCAAGTGTTCTGATTGGCTGAGAGGACCCATATGACACCTACATAGTTAGACTTGGTTAATATGTGTCCCAGTAGTCTGTGTACAGGCTTGCTTGAGTCTACTATTCAGGTTCTTAAAGTTGATGGTGATGCATTATTGTTTGTGTGTACAGGTTGTAGGGTTAAGGGTGGATCCTGGACTAGGAGAGATCACACTGCTGCTGGAGATGTGATGAGATGGTGTCGAGGGATAGCCTTTACAATGGACCCTTCTTCTATTGTTTAGTTGTTACTGAGTAAGATCCTGGTAAGAGATCACACTGCCGCTGGAGATGTGATGAGATGGTGTCGAGGGATAGCCTTTACAATGGACCCTTCTTCTATTGTTTAGTTGTTACTGAGCTCCATTAATTTCTTCTCCCTTATTTTCCAACATTTATAAAGATATTCTTTTATATTGTCTAAACATTTTCCACTATCGAATAACAGTTCTCCAATGATGTTTTCCTTGCATTCAATATAAGGTTGTTGCAATTTCCTAATTTTTCTTCTTTCCTCAACATAACCAGTACACTCAAGCAGAAAATGTTTTAAGTTTTCTGCTGTATCTGTTCCACATATCTTGTATCCTGTTTCATTGTCCTCTTGTCTAAATCTTTTTCTGTCTCTTAGATAAAGCTGGTCTAGTTTTGTTATTGTCAGTTACAATTTATGTATATTTCAGTAAACGTTCGAGATAATGCACAAAATGTAGGTTATATGGGAAGATGACTAAATTAAAAAGGAACTCAGTGTGACGATATATTTAGGTAAATATTATTCTTTGATACAAAGAGAAATTATGGAAAATTTGTACCAAAAGTGTACTGTGACGAACACGTTAAGCAAAGTTAATTAAATATATCGTACTCGTAAATTGAAAGGATTTTATGAAATGCAAATACGTTACATGCTCACATGTTGTAACCGTAGTCTTTATGACAGTTACAAAAGCAGTGAAAATGAGAAAACAAGTGTGAATTTAGTGTTACATATTTAACTTTGACACCTTCAGAATGGGACCACTGGAGTATGTATTGTAAAACAGGAAAGAAAGGAAGAACAAATTATAAAAGGTCTTATTAATCTTGAAATGGTGCTTTTTTTTCTACTGTACATATATATATATGAAAACATTACAGCATATTCCTTTTCTTTTGGTGTAGACAATGAACCCGTTGGAGATGCTTAAGGTACGACCTTGAGGCAAACATTATACAACGTATAGTGAAGTGTTCTTGGCTGGAATGTCAACACTATCCTAACTTTCTCACATTTACAGACATTTTCTTAATTATTCTAAAACCTGTGGGATGTACAGAAAGTGTGGATATCCGAAAGTTACATATAAAAAATGATGTGACACTTAGAAAATGAGCATATTACAGAAATGAATACCTAGTACAGTGTGAATCAGTGTAGTGTTACCAAGTGTGAGTCAACAAAGCTGGCAGTGTGATGCCCATTAGATGGTTCTACCACCATCTTATTACCTGCCTTATTAACAGCCAATAAGGTGACAACACTTTTGTTAGTAAGTGTACATGTACTCTCCAGGTGTGGCTGCAGTTTTATCTCCAACATGTCTCTGAGTACAATGAAGTATGGGTGCAAGGTTATAATGAACCTGAAAGCCGCCGCTAAAAAAGTGATGCAAATAGTACTTATATGGGGTACTCCAGGGAAGGACCCTAATGAGGACATTATTACCTTCCTGAACAGGAACAATAAACGTCACCCAAATTTCAACAAGACTCAGAAAGATAAAGTGAAAAATGACAGTCATTGTGATACATTTGACATAACATTATCGTCAATGTGTATAAAACATTGCTGCATCAATATGGCCGATCTCAATGACGCAGCTTGGTTTAGTGATGGTGATAAACTCGAGAATCTTTTATATCAGATCAAAAAAGCACGAAATAATGCCATGCATGGATCACTCGAGATGACAAAACCTGAATTTGAAGAAAACACCAGGAAACTGAGGGAAGATCTCATTGCTACACTGACTAAAGCAAAGGAAAGATTTGGTAGAAGTGACGCAGAGCTGAAGGAGGAAATTGAGAAGTTAGAAGTGGTCATGAATAGGATCACAGATGAACCTCTAGACCTGGACGACTTTCAGAGAGATTATCATTCAGATCTCCAAGACCACATCATCAGTAGATTGGCTGACCAACTGAAGCAACATACTACATATAAAAAGTATGTTGAACCACTAGACTTCCTCACTACCAGCAAGGTGTCACTAAATATAGAAAATATTTATGTGAAACCTAAATTCATGCAAGGAAGACCGGAGGGCAAAGCAAAAGATGTGGAACACCTTGATCTCATAAAACTAGCTCAAGACCAACCAAACCAACCTCAAGTGTTAGTGGTGGAGGGTCTGGCAGGCAGTGGTAAGACGACCCTGGTCGCATACATGACCAAAGAATGGTCAAATACCAGCAGCAACAGCATTAAAGGCTTAAATGAATATAAGTTGCTGGTTCTGGTACGGGGTCGGGACTCACATCTATCTTCTTACACTGACCTCATACAGTACCTTTTTCAACCATCAACTGCCGAATACAAAGAACTTCTATCAAAACTAGTCAAGGAGTCGTCACTTCTTGTCATCATTGATGGGATAGACGAGGTCAACAAATCTTCCCGAGAACTGATTCGAGACATTCTTCATCAAATGCAAGGAAACCCAAAATGTACTGTGATGATCACCACTCGCCCAGAGGCTTTGCAAGAGGGACTGCACCTCATTCCCAGTACATACTATCGGGTGGAGGTTGAGCTAGTTGGTATCCCTATGGGGCAGAGGGAAGATTTCTTACATCGTTATCTTGATGAACTTCATAAAACTTGCCCTGGTACTGCCTCTACACCTCCCACCACAGATGACATTAATCAGTGTATTAAGCAACAGGATGTCGAGACAAAGGAGCATTTCAGGCTTCCTCTTAACCTCAGCATTGTAGCAATTTTGATGTACTTTTGGCCAGATAAAATGAACCGGAACACGACACAGACAGAGCTCTACTCTTTAATTCACGAACTGACTCTAGAGAAGTTGGAGAAAAGACTAATTGATAATGATCTTACCAAAGACTTTGGCCGTCGTAAACGGCTGGATAAGGTTGAGAATTGGCTGTCAGCATTGTATTGTGAGATGTTTATAGCACTTACACATGACCAGCTAACTCTACAGGAGGAGAGTGCAAACAAGCTCAGGTCTAAATGTGACACACTGGAACTACCACCTGACGAAATGATGGCAGCCTTTATGGAAACTAGGACTGTGAAAACATTTCGAGGGTGTGACTTAGATTGCTACTCTGTACCCCATAAAGGCTTCCAAGATAGATATGGGGCCTCATATATTAAGGAGAGTATAAAGCAGCTCAAGAAACGCAAAAAGTCAGAGAATGTCAAGCAAATAATGTTTTCAACACCTGGCATAGGTCCAATCCAACTTTCTAAAATGCAGAACCTTTTACAAATTCTGGTTGGCATGATACCTCACGACTGGGATTCCATCATGGTGAAGGACGTGGTGAATCTTCTGCAAGAGGCAGGAGTAAACAGACGGGACCAGTGGTTAGATGTTATTGAAGACACAAAGTGCTCAGAAAAAGTAGTGAAAGCAATAGCTGACCATTTCCCTCTTCCTGGTGCAAGTGTTAGTACCCGGGATGATAATGGTCCTATAGAAATCACAGATGGGAGAATAGCAGCATATGAAAAGTTGCTGTATATTCTTCCATCCACACAAGTAGCACTCTATATTGCCGGGGACCCTGCCAGTCTAAACTGTCTATTGGCATCACTAGACCGTCATGTCTGCAAAGAGTTCAAGCTTTGGCAGACCTATTATCACCCTACTGAAGACATACACCCTATTGTGGACCAACTCCTGAGTAAGGTCTGGTAAGTACTACATGTTAATGTAACTGAGAACTCTTTGTGATCCATGTGTGACTGAAATGGTAATGAAATCCACCCTAGCTATACCATATACATGTTAGCTCAGGATTCATTTGCAAGAGCCCTGGGCCGGTACACACAAAATTATTAACATTGCAAACAGTTGTTAAGGCTAAAAAAAATTCTGTTAAGCTTAACAATTTGCTAACAGTAGTTTACTGGGGCCGTAAAAAGTGCTGTTAAGGTATAAGTGCTCCAGATGACTTTTAAACTCTTAACAAATTTCTGTTACTATATTTACAGTTATGGTCAATAATAATCTCCACAAATGGGTATCAAACAATTTACTGTCCAATGTTTTTTCGTTCATTTATGATGTTATTGTTTTAAGTAGTGTGTAGCTGCTTGTAGTAAATTGAAAGATGGTACCTAACCTATTTAATGGAAAGCCTATAAGCTAAAAAAAAAAACATTGTGAAGCTGTCAAACTCTTAGGTGAGTTACCCATCTATAAATGATTATTTTTGACCACGACTGTACATATATATATATATATATATATATATATATATATAAATATATATAAATATATATATATATATATATATATATATATATATATATACTGTACAGTATATATATAGTGTATATATATATATACAGTATATATATATATATACTGTATATATATACTGTACAGTATATATATATATATATATACTGTACAGTATATATATATATATATATATATATATATATATATATATATATATATTGATGAGTACCAAGACAAATGGTTAGGTGTGTTGAAGTGGTTGTGTAATATTACCATAATATTATAACAAGTTGAGAAAGAATTATTATGATTAATTTGGAAGGAATGGGATGCACAAAAAGAGATAACAGATAAAACACATTTCATTTGGTGTTTTAGATGTTTTTTTCTCATTTTTTTCTAATCTTTTGGGTTAATTACATAAGTTAACACACATACAGAATTAGACTAATTTATTTATTTATTTTCATTTTTTGGGGGGTGAAACATTACTGATGTTTAATAGTTCACTACTATACTACCCATATATTAACAATAAACAAAAGATTACAGTTCAGATAGTACAGTACAGTATATATTTGAAATAACACAAGGTGAAAAAAAAAATAATGGATTCCAAGAACTGAATAATTATATTTTAATTATAATTTATCCCCTTCAGGAATCCAGACCTGAGTGTGTACGTTGGTCCATTGAGTGACTCTGTGTTGTCAAGGCTACAACGGGTACGCTCCCTGAGACACATCTACCTCAGCATCTCATCTAACCACCAGGCTACCTTGTTGATGGAGCTTATTACCTCTACTTCATTCAAACACCTGTTCTACCTCAGTGAGTATTATTCTCTCTCTCTCTCTCTCTCTCTCTCCAAAAGCCTGACCTTACCTAACCTAACCTAGACCACAGCAGACTACCGAGACCTAACCTGGGCAAACTACTGGGACCTAACCTGGGCAAACTACTGGGAAATAACCGTGATAAAGTACAGGAAATGACCAGAGCAAAATACTGTTACCTAGCCGTATCTGGCAACACTGCTACAAAATGGAAATTCTTTCAATAAATACCCTTTGGTTTCATGGTATAAGTAGTCTGTAGGTGTGCAGCCTGTGATTATCTTTAGGGCTCTATACTGTCCTGGAGTGGTGGGGTCTACATCATGGGACTACCCCCCCCCCCCCCAGGGCTACCAAAGAAGGAAGCTATGGGGGCCAAACCATCACAAATTCCCCCCTGGGTGAGACCCTGGGAACGGCTTTGGTCACCCGGGCAATACCACTCATAGAAGTACAATACAATGCCACTTCTTTCATTCACACAATTTTTTTGGTCTGTACTGTATATGAATTTTAGGTTGTAAATTTTTTTACTGATTACAATATATTTACTGTACAATAGGTTAGATTTGTACTTTAAACCGTGTGGTATTGATTTGTCTTTCACCTTCAGTACTAACTTGTATCTGGTGGATATACAGTACTGTACTACAATTAGGCTTGTACTCCTGCAGATGTACATAACCTTGCATAGACAAGCAAATGATTTTCACCGTGACTGTGTCTATATATGATGCCAATTAACTTGCAGGGGTTGCAGTGACACCAGAAGTACAGCCGGCGGCCATCACCACATACATATCTGGTAATCACTACATCTTGGTGAGGTTATACCTGCTAGATGTCACGGACGAAAGGGTGAGTTGGGCCTGTGAGATGGTTGCCAACTTAATCAAGCCTTCACAAAGGTAAGCATTATAATTTATTGTACACTCGAGAATATGAATCCTTGATATAGACCAGTTGGAAGATGTACAGCTTTCTTTGTAACCTATGCATACCAAAACATCAACTAGAAATTACAAAGATCATATATCCAGTACTGGTGGCAGTTATCAAGAAAAGAGTTGTAGTAATGAGTAGTAACGAGCACTATAAATATGAGATGGGTGGAGGTCATGCATTTCATTCTTATTTTTATACATGAGTGTAGCTATTTCCAGTTTAGTTATATCATCTAGCTTTAAGATTTTTAATTCTTTGAAGAGTGGACTAGTATGTGCTAAATAATTGCTGTTAGTAATAATTCTTACCATTTTTTTGAGCTGCAATCTTAAAGGGGTTAGATTAAGTAGTTCTTCCCAGTTTATCCTGTGCAACTCATTGGTAAATAGATTATGATTATTAATATTGAATGATCTGAAATTAAGTTTATGTTTGGCATTAGGTCTAGATTTCTGAAGGATATTAATAAATATAGGAAGATGGTGTGATATATAATTATGTAGGATGACTGATAGAAAGGGAGGTGTAAAATTAGTCCAGATTTGATCTAGTAGTGAGGGTTGACCAAGCTCAGGGGTATTGGGAAATCATGTAGGTCTTGATATGTGTGGGAAATAATTAAGTGTTTGCATGGTATTAAGGAATAAATTAGTAGGAACATGAGTGGAATGTTCCAGCAAATTAATGTTAAAGTTTCCTATTAGTAATGATTTGTTAAGTCTGAAAATGTCATTATTCAACAGGTCATTTATAATAGTTGTGAATTCATTGACACCTATAATATGTTTACTGTTAGGCCTATAGATAACCAAAATTACATATTGAGAATCACCTAATGTTAGCTTAGAAGTACAAACTTCAATATTCTCATTAATGAAGCAAAACTGAATCAATAATTTTGTCTTAAACATATTATTAGTAAAAATAGAAATCTCTCTATGTTCTCTTTCAGTTCTCACTAAGTGATACAAAGCATAGCCTTCCAATGAATACAGATGCTTAGTGTGTTCTTGTAGTCATGTCTCAGTAATTACAATTACATCAGGTGGTTTGGGTAAACAATTTAAAAATTAATTTAATATATCAAAGTTTTATGAAGTGATCTAATATTTATATGAATAATGCTAAGGTAATTGTTACAAAATGACTCAGTTAGTTAGTTAGTTAGTTAGTTAGTTAGTTAGTTAGTTAGTTAGTTAGTTAGTTAGTTAGTTAGTTAGTTAGTTAGTTAGTTAGTTAGTTAGTTAGTTAGTTAGTTAGTTAGTTAGTTGGTTAGTTGGTTGGTTGGTTGGTTGGTTGGTTGGTTAGTTAGTTAGGTTAGTTGGTTAGGTAAGTTAGTTAGTTGGTTAAGTAAGTAAGTAAGTAAGTTGGTTGGTTGGTTGGTTAGGTTGGTTAGTTAGTTAGTTAGTTAGTTAGTTGGTTAGTTGGTTAGGTTAGTTAGTTAGGTAAGTTAGTTAGGTAAGTAGGTTGGTTGGTTGGTTGGTTGGTTTGGTTGGTTAGTTAGGTTAGTTAGGTTGGTTGGTTAGGTTGGTTGGTTAGGTTAGTTGGTTAGTTAGTTGGTTAGTTAGTTAGGTTAGTTGGTTACTTAGTTAGGTTAGTTGGTTAGGTAAGTTAGTTAGTTGGTTAGGTAAGTTAGGTTAGTTGGTTAGGTAAGTTAGTTAGTTGGTTAGGTAAGTTAGGTTAGTTGGTTAGGGAAGTTAGTTAGTTGGTTAGGTAAGTTAGTTAGTTGGTTAGGTAAGTTGGTTAGGTAAGTTAGTTGGTTAGGTAAGTTAGTTAGTTGGTTAGGTAAGTTAGGTTAGTTGGTTAGGTAAGTTGGTTAGGTAAGTTAGGTTAGTTGGTTAGTTGGTTAGGTAAGTTAGTTAGTTGGTTAGGTAAGTTAGTTAGTTGGTTAGGTAAGTTAGTTAGTTGGTTAAGTAAGTTAGTTAGTTGGTTAGGTAAGTTAGTTAGTTGGTTAGGTAAGTTAGTTAGTTAGTTAGGTAAGTTAGTTAGTTGGTTAGGTAAGTTGGTTAGGTAAGTTAGTTAGTTGGTTAGGTAAGTTAGTTAGTTGGTTAGGTAAGTTAGTTAGTTGGTTAGGTAAGTTAGTTAGTTGGTTAGGTAAGTTAGTTAGTTGGTTAGGTTAGTTAATTAGTTGATTAGGTAAGTTAGTTAGGTAAGTTAGGTTAGTTGGTTAGGTTAGTTGGTTAGGTAAGTTAGTTAGTTGGTTAGGTAAGTTAGTTAGTTGGTTAGGTAAGTTAGTTGGTTAGGTAAGTTAGTTGGTTAGGTAAGTTAGTTAGTTGGTTAGGTAAGTTAGTTAGTTGGTTAGGTAAGTTAGTTGGTTAGGTAAGTTAGTTGGTTAGGTAAGTTAGTTAGTTGGTTAGGTAAGTTAGTTAGTTGGTTAGGTAAGTAAGTAAGTAAGTAAGTAAGCAAGTTAGTTAGTTAGTTAGTTAGTTAGTTAGTTAAGTTGGTTAGGTAAGTTAGTTAGTTGGTTAGGTAAGTTAGTTAGTTGGTTAGGTAAGTTAGTTAGTTAGGTAAGTTAGTTAGTTGGTTAGGTAAGTTAGTTAGTTGGTTAGGTAAGTTAGTTAGTTGGTTAGGTAAGTTATTTAGGTGGTTAGGTAAGTTAGTTAGTTGGTTAGGTAAGTTAGTTAGTTGGTTAGGTAAGTTAGTTAGTTGGTTAGGTAAGTTATTTAGTTGGTTAGGTAAGTTAGTAAGTTGGTTAGGTAAGTTAGTTAGTTGGTTAGGTAAGTTAGTTAGTTGGTTAGGTAAGTTAGTTAGTTAGTTAGGTAAGTTAGTTAGGTTAGTTGGTTAGGTAAGTTAGGTAGTTGGTTAGGTAAGTTAGTTAGTTGGTTAGGTAAGTTAGTTAGTTGGTTAGGTAAGTTAGTTAGTTGGTTATGTAAGTTAGTTAGTTGGTTAGGTAAGTTATTTAGTTGGTTAGGTAAGTTAGTTAGTTGGTTAGGTAAGTTAGTTAGTTGGTTAGGTAAGTTAGTTAGTTGGTTAGGTAAGTTAGTTAGTTGGTTAGGTAAGTAAGTAAGTAAGCTAGTTAGTTAGTTAGTTAGTTAAGTTGGTTAGGTAAGTTGGTTAGGGAAGTTAGTTAGTTGGTTAGGTAAGTTAGTTAGTTGGTTAGGTAAGTTAGTTAGTAGGTTAGGTAAGTTAGTTAGTTGGTTAGGTAAGTTAGTTAGTTAGTTAGGTAAGTTAGTTAGGTTAGTTGGTTAGGTAAGTTAGGTAGTTGGTTAGGTAAGTTAGTTAGTTGGTTAGGTAAGTTAGTTAGTTGGTTATGTAAGTTAGTTAGTTGGTTAGGTAAGTTATTTAGTTGGTTAGGTAAGTTAGTTAGTTGGTTAGGTAAGTTAGTTAGTTGGTTAGGTAAGTTAGTTAGTTGGTTAGGTAAGTTAGTTAGTTGGTTAGGTAAGTTAGTTAGTTGGTTAGGTAAGTTAGTTAGTTGGTTAGGTAAGTAAGTAAGTAAGCTAGTTAGTTAGTTAGTTAGTTAAGTTGGTTAGGTAAGTTGGTTAGGGAAGTTAGTTAGTTGGTTAGGTAAGTTAGTTAGTTGGTTAGGTAAGTTAGTTAGTTAGTTAGGTAAGTTAGTTAGGTTAGTTGGTTAGGTAAGTTAGGTAGTTGGTTAGGTAAGTTAGTTAGTTGGTTAGGTAAGTTAGTTAGTTGGTTAGGTAAGTTAGTTAGTTGGTTATGTAAGTTAGTTAGTTGGTTAGGTAAGTTATTTAGTTGGTTAGGTAAGTTAGTTAGTTGGTTAGGTAAGTTAGTTAATTGGTTAGGTAAGTTAGTTAGTTGGTTAGGTAAGTTAGTTAGTTGGTTAGGTAAGTTAGTTAGTTGGTTAGGTAAGTTAGTTAGTTGGTTAGGTAAGTAAGTAAGTAAGCTAGTTAGTTAGTTAGTTAGTTAAGTTGGTTAGGTAAGTTGGTTAGGGAAGTTAGTTAGTTGGTTAGGTAAGTTAGTTAGTTGGTTAGGTAAGTTAGTTAGTAGGTTAGGTAAGTTAGTTAGTTGGTTAGGTAAGTTAGTTAGTTGGTTAGGTAAGTTAGGTTAGTTGGTTAGGTAAGTTAGTTGGTTAGGTAAGTTAGTTAGTTGGTTAGGTAAGTTAGTTAGTTGGTTAGGTAAGTTAGTTAGTTGGTTAGGTAAGTTAGTTAGTTGGTTAGGTAAGTTAGTTAGTTGGTTAGGTAAGTTAGTTAGTTGGTTAGGTAAGTTAGTTAGTTGGTTAAGTAAGTAAGTAAGTAAGTAAGTTAGTTAGTTAGTTAGTTAGTTAGTTAGTTAGTTAGTTAGTTAGTTAGTTACCATGGCATCGCAAGTCATAGTAAAATACATAAATGAATGAGTGTGTGTCAATCACCTGTCTGGACCCAAACAGTAGCCTACACCTGTACAGTTATAAGATGATAACCACCGTCTATGTGAACTCCTTGCAGGGTAAACCACATTAGGTTCCCGAGGTCAACCCTGGACGAGGCTGGCTGGATAAGGATGATAAAAGACCTGGGGCGAAGGGGTATCAAGAACATATGGGCAATGTGGGTGCCTGACATGTCCATATCAAACGATCAGAGAGACCAACTCAACAACATCTGCCGTAACACTTTGGGGGCAATTTTTATCAGGTGAGTCTCCCTTCCTCCTACAATATTTTACCCCCCCCCCCCCACACTGTCCTCTCTCTCCACTACTGTACATACATACAGTATGCTATACTTCTCCCTCTCTCCCTCCTCTTTACATCCCATATGCATACAGTATACTTGTATATATAATAGTCCCCTCCCACCATTTTGGGCCGGGTTGCAGTAGAATTAATTCAACATCACTTGATTGCATTATTTATTTTATACTTTTTCTCAATTTCCAGAGATGATTTCAAGGAATGGAAGAAATAGTTCATCTTTGTGATGCAAAATGTCAGCTGATCAACCATGCATCGTATTAGCTGAACTCAATCCACCAAATTCTATAATAGTCTATCTTCATCTCTACCTATTCAATACAGTGTTCCACAAGGCAGTGTTTGGGGTCTAATCTGGTTTCTCTTATATATAAATTATATTACTTACATATTTAAAAACTTTAAAACAATCCTTTTTGCTGATGACTCCACTTTATATATTAGTAATTAAAATGGTACAGACATGATACAAACAGCAAACACTAAGTTATAAACCTTTCATACATTTTATATGTTATTTACTAATAAGCTACCATCAATGCTTCACTCCCTATTTTGTTCCCAGAATATTATAAATAGAATTAATAAATATACATTATTTAGGAATAACATATAATGATACCATCACCTTTAAACATTACATAACAAACCAAATCCTTAAATTATACAGTCTAGTATCTCTGTTTTTTTTTTTTTTTTTTTATAAAATTAAAGAATTAATAATTATTGCTGTTTTAAAAATGTTACAACCTCTCTTTAAAGAAACAAATTCCATAAAACTTTGTGATATAAATAAGCTACAAATTGGTATTTACATGTATACAAAAAAATCAAAATTAAAACATGTGTGTTGTTACTGCCCAAACATAATTATCTACTTCACCCGTACTCATGAAAATTGACATATATCTGCCTATAATTTAACACTTTATTAACACTCCCTTTATTATTAATCAAGGCCTAAAACATGCAATTATATTCCTAATAATATTAAAGCTCTAATATCAATATACTCCTTTAATTTTTTTTTTTTTGTTAACATATTCTTTTTAATTATTAATGTAAGTCCATGTATCTGCTTTAATAGTGTTCTCAGTATAATCAATTATTATCTTATACTAATATTATTGTATTAATATTATCACTTTAATTATTATTTACAATATTATTATTTTATAATTATCACAATGCTACTTATTATTATTATTAATATTAGTAATCAATTATTATCTTATACTAATATTATTGTATTAATATTATAATTTTCATCATTATTTACAATATTATTATTTTATAATTATCACAATGCTACTTATTATTATTATTAATATTAGTAATCAATTATAATTCTATAATAATGTTATTGTATTAATATTATCACTTTAATTATTATTTACAATAATATTATTTTATAATTATCACAATGTTACTTATTATTATTATTATTATTATTATTAGTAATCAATTATAATTCTATAATAATGTGTAGTAACCTCTAATGACTCACAATTCACACTATCCACATACACTTATATACAGTCATAATCAAATATCCACCAACACTTTCCTTCCATCATAGTAAATATCTTGGTAATAAAGAACAACACGTGTATGATTTTACACCACCTCATAATAATAATAATAATAATAATAATAATAATATCCACCCACACTTTCCTTCCATCATAGTAAATATCTTGGTATGATTTTGCAGCACCTCATAATAATAATAATTGAAGGGGTTGAGTTGATGTAATTATACTTTGATATGATACTGATTAATTTGTACGATGGAAGGAAAGTGTTGGTGGATATTTGATTGTGACTGTACAACAACTATTCCACCAAGTATATATATATATATATATATATATATATATATATATATATTTGTTGGTATTAATATGTTTATTTAATGTAATGTGTTTGTGTGTATATTACCCAGGTATTGTATGTATTCTACTGTATGTATTCTGTATGTATTCTTATATTAACATGTCTATTCAACACTTTGGTACAGTCATGGTCAATAGTCCTGCAACACCTTCCAGTGAGATGTCTTCCAAAAAATAACCCAAAACTATTGATGCAGGTCTTGCAATATTGGTTCATAAGATTCAATCAAATGGTTCGCTTTTATTCACCAGGTTGCAGTACTTTTTGACCATGACTGTACTATTTATATCATATGTATGTACAGTTGAGCAAGTAGAAAGTGCAAGAAAAATATAGCTGTATCTGGCAACACCTCCACCTCTACTCAAAGTTCAGACAATCAAGTTCCACCTTACATTGGCTATGGGTCCCCAGGTATTCATTCATAAAGATACGAAAGCTTACTACAAAGAACTGCCAGAGGTTGCCATATACAGCCATACTTTTCTTGCACTTTCTACTTGCTCAACTGTACACTGGTGATACATAATTTGTGACCAGTGTGTGAGGATCAGAAAGCTTTGAATCGCCTGGTATTGTTCATTTCGCCACCCAGTACACCTATAGAGGCTGAGTTGGAATGCAGGGTGTGTGTTTATGGTGCCTGCCTTTCGTCTCTGGTCAGGGATTACGTATCACGAGTGTACAGGCGGCCTCAGGAATTTATATACATCACTCTGACTCACATCAAGAGTTTCCTAACTACAAAATGGAATACATTACTTCTCTAACACCCAAAAATATCCTAGTAATATTATTTGTGTAATATTTGAATCAGTCATCAGAATTATCCTTACAGCATGTGTAAAATATAGATCCCATTTAACCAATGTTATGTGTACAAATTCCTGAAGCAGACTGTATCTTTGTGCCTTATTATTATTATGTTTATATTTCTTTGTATTTTATGTACCACTTACATTATATATCTTTGTACTTTAGCATTAATGTTATATTTTTGTTGTAATGAATTATAGGCCTAACTCTCCCCTTGTTTGTTGGTAGAGGTGAAGGAAGGTACAGTAGTAACCCAAGCACTAGACTTCCTGATTTCCATGTCTCCTTCCTCTATGATCAACTATGGATCCCTACACTCACCTGTCATTAAGTTAGTCTGTAGGTGTTGGCTAACAATTGTACCTTAAACAGAGGCCAGCCAACACCATTCCCTGGATGTGCTAGTTATTTACCCTTGTGCTAGTACAGTGAACACTTGTGTTAGCCTCTGTTCCACCTAGACAACTCAACCTTACTGTGTTTTACTGCCTCACCCACACACTATAAGCCATCTCAAGCAATGCTCCTGTACTCTCAAAGCAACTCTAGTACTCTTAAAGCAACTCTAGTACTCTCAAAGCAACTCTAGTACTCTTAAAGCAACTCTAGTACTCTCAAAGCAACTCTAGTACTCTCAAAGCAACTCTAGTACTCTCAAAGCAACTCTAGTACTCTCAAAGCAACTCTAGTACTCTCAAAGCAACTCTAGTACTCTCAAAGCAACTCTAGTACTCTCAAAGCAACTCTAATATTCTACAAGCAACACAGCAAGCATCCTACAAGCAACTCTGAGGCCATTCTAGCAAGTGAGACTAAGGAAGTCAGCAGCATTCTGTGTTTGTATCCACTCCATACTTGCCTGTTATACTCTCTGAATAAAACCATGCTTAGTATTGGTAGTTTACTATACACCCTATAGGGTAGTAACAACCTCCTCACATTACAGTCATTATAGAAGCACACACTGTACAGTTGGACACATGAATGGATGGTACAGCTCAGGTGAAAGATACTTGTCCCATTTGAGTAACCAGTGTATATTATGAGGTAGTTGGTTTTTATTACCATCCTCAATACTGACTTCTGCCCCTCCTAATTACCAACCTAACCTAACCTAACCTAACCAGTGTCTATTATGAGGTAGTTGCTTTTTATTACCATCCTCAATACAGACTTCTGCCCCTGATGATGTCTCCTATTTGGCACTAATAAGGAACTTGATATTGGCAGAAATTGACCATCTTTCACCTGGGCTGTACCACCCATTCATGTGTCCAACTGTACCATACACATCTTCATTCATTGCTCTTCCTCACGTGGCTCTAATTATATTGACATTCTATAAGTACAACATTCTTGGTTCTTAATACCACTGTTAAATATCTAGTGGTGGTAATGGTTAATATAATAATTATATTAGTGGAGGACATGGTTTGGTGTTAATGTTGGTGTCACGAGTCAGACATAGACTCGTGACATAATGTAAGTATAAGTAATAGAATGTTCTAGAGTAGTGGAATATTCCATACAGATGAGACAAAGGAGACAGGAGTGGGTTAAGATGTAGGTGCAGCCTAGTTAACCTGCAGGGTTAATCCGCAGGTACTGGATTAGTAGCCAAAATTAGAAAAAAGGTAAAAGCGTCAGGTCGGTTTCAACTGAATTTGCACATCTTGTCTTATAGGCGTTCGTACGTTAATTACATCTTGTATTAATAAATTATGTTACCAGGGTAACTTATGGTATTGCAAATGATCGTGAAGTGGAGGGAGATTATCGGGAATCATTAGTACGCCATAGGTAAATTGCAATTGCATGTATAACTAAAGTATGAGTGGATACCATGTAAATCGTAGCCAGTTAGGAAAAAACTAAGACAGATAGGAGGAGGAGCCAGGAAAATTTTAAACTTGCAGCCTCTCAGTTAAAATTGGAAATGTAAGACAGTTTGGGGGACACACTCGAAGGGAACACACTCGTATCATCAGCTTCCCTTGCCTAGATCAATCCTCCACGTGTGCAGTGGGGAGTGATCAACGTAGACGCCGAATTCGTTGTATATTACACGATTCACAAGGCTTTACAGTTGTATACTGACTAGTTGCATTGACGCTGGTTCAGTAAGTGAATTAAGGTGAGGGAGAGCTGGATCTTTGAAGAAAATTACGAGTGTGTTGTGAGACTCTGAGTTATTCCCGAGTGTGAGATATTAGAAAAATATTCCAAACTTACGTGTTAGCATTGATAGAATCACTACAGTGTAATGTAACCTAGACTAGCGTCACGAGTACGAGCGAGACGTAGCGAGAGCGAGTAGCTAGTTAGCGTTTCGTGAGCGTGTGTGTGTGTGTGAAATTTAATTATTCATGTTGGCTTAAGCTACTGGAGTTAAATAAATATAGAAATTTGCAATTGGTTGTTTGAATGCACCAGTAGATTTGTTATCTATATAAATACATATATATCGGGAAGAACCCTTACATTAAAAAAAATTCTATGTGCGGGGGTGATTGAGGCCAACGGGGAATTAATCCCCGACTTTTTGTTCTTCGCTGCAGCCAACCAACGAGATCATAAATTAACCGGGCAAGGTAAGTTGTAATTGTCATATTATAAATTAAATTATCGATCATTCTCACATCACCGTCACAGTTGGTAAATATTGAAATACAGTAATTCCTGTACGGTTTTCCTACCTTCATTACACACTTATTTAGATCATTCTAAGACTATTTTCTTCTATGGCATTTCATCTGGTAATGCCCCATTTCTAAGATAGGGGGCATATTCAAAAGGGGCATTTTGAAATTAGCCTGACCTTACCTAACCTAACCTAGACCACAGCAGACTCTGAGGGGTGAGAGGATGGAGGAAGTGAAGGAGGTAAGTATCTGGCTACAGTTTTGTGTAAACATGGAAGTATGGAAGGAGAAATTAGGGAGAGAGCAGTGAAGGGTAGACAGGTCATAGGATCACTGGGGAGGATTATGAAGGGTAGAAGTGTGAGTATGGAAGTGAAAAAGGGACTGAGAAATAGTATAATCCTGCCAACACTGACATATGCGTCGGAGACATGGACATGGAGTAAGGCGCATCAGCCTAGAATAGGTGCTGTGGAAATGAGTTACTTGAGAGGAGCATGTGGACTTACTAGATGGGATGGAGAAAGTAATGAGAGTGTGTATGAGAGGTGTGGGATGAGTGAGAAGGCAATTGGCATTGAGTGTGGAGTGGTTGAGAGAGTGAAACGTGTGTGGAGTTTGTAAAGAAGGTGTATGGAAGTGAAGTTGTGGGACCTGGTGTGAGAGGCAGACCTTCGGTCAGATGGCAGAACAGAGTGGAAGAGTATGTAAAGGAGAGTAATGTGAGGGGCAGAGTAGGGCTGGACCAAGTAAGGAGGGAGTGTTGGAACAGAGTGGAAGAGTATGTAAAGGAGAGTAATGTGAGGGGCAGAGTAGGGCTGGACCAAGTAAGGAGGGAGTGTTGGAACAGGGACAACTGGAGACACTTCTGCCGTGGCCACCCCCTTGGAAGGAATGAGGCATCAGAGCTATAGATAGATAGATATATTACAATTACAGTATTTAAAGCTTTTATGTGGTAGATCTTTGTATTGCTGTATATCAAGTAATTCATCCTAACAGTTAAGTGCTTACAGCAAAGGCATCCTAACCTAACTACCAAACCTAGTACCTACCTTAACTTTAATCTGTCAAGTGTCTCTGTGATCTTCGTATTGCTGTATATTAAGTAATTCATTCTAACAGTTAAGTGCTTACAGTAAAGACATACTAACCTAACTACCAAACCTACCTTAACTTTAATCTGCCAGGTGTAAAGTGTCTCTGTGTCTCTGAGTGATGGTTTCTATTGTCACTTCAAGCATCCCTAACCTAACCTAACCTAACCTCACCTAACCTAACTACCAAACCTAGTACCTACCTTAATTTCAATCTGCCAAGTGTCTGTGTCTCTGAGTGATGGTTTCTATTGTCACTTCAAGCATCCCTAACCTAACCTAACCTAACCTAACCTCACCTCACCTAACCTAACTACCAAACCTAGTACCTACCTTAATTTTAATCTGCCAAGTGTCTGTGTCTCTGAGTGATGGTTTCTATTGTCACTTCAACCATCCCTAACTGCTTGGTAATGGTAATGGAGGGAATGTCACTTCCTTCAACCCTTCTAGTGGAACCTGGGAACAGAAAAGTATTATTGTAAATCATAATATTATCATTAGCCTAAGTTTCCATCATCATGTACAGCCGGGGACAAAAATAATCATCCACATATGGGTATCTCAAACAATTTACTGTGTAATGTTTTCACGTTCACATATGATGTTATTGTTTTAAGTATGTGTGTGTGTGTGTGTTATTGTTTTAAGTAGTGTGTAGCTGTTTGCAGTAAATTAAAAGATGGTAGTTAACCTATTTATTGGAAAGTTTATCAGCTAAGGAACAGAGGGAAGCTGTCCAAAAAATGTCGTGGGTTACCCCTATATGGATGATTATTTTCGACCACGACTGTACCCATTGGCCCAAAAATGTAGCTTCAAGTAATGTTCCATGAGTCACCAATACTCTTAGAAAGGGACCTTCTTAAGGGGGAAGTTATGTGTTGGTAAATCTGGAGCAACTGAATCCTCCAAACAATTCCAAGCAACATAACTCTATTATTTTTGTTCTTGTGGTCCTGTTGTTTCCTGGCATACTTTGGAGGAATCAAGGCACTCCAATGTAACAACAAAAAATTACCACCTTAAATAAATTCTCTAACAGGTCAAAAAAACTTGAAGTATGAGAAAGACGAAAGGAAAAGGAAAGTAGGAATTGCTAGAGACCTGACCAGAACAGAACAAGAGAGAGAAAGAAGCAAGCTGAGAAGACAACTGTATGATAAAAGACAGAGGGGAGAAACTGGGTTGTACAGTCATAATCAAATATCCACCAACACTTTCCTTCTGTGGTACAAATAAATCAGTATCATATCAAAATATAATTATACAACAACACCTTATGTCAACTTAACCCCCTCAATTATTATTATGAGGTGGTGCAAAATTATACATGTGTT
>JAWQEG010001517.1:0-7500 GCA_033782935.1 Petrolisthes cinctipes | reverse complement strand
TGTAATATACCTAGTATTCTGAGTAATACAAGCATATGAGTAAGTACAAACTGTAATATACCTAGTATTCTGAGTAATACAAGCATATGAGTAAGTACAAACTGTAATATACCTAGTATTCTGAGTAATACAAGCATATGAGTAAGTACAAACTGTAATATACCTAGTATTCTGAGTAATACAAGCATATGAGTAAGTACAAACTGTGATATACCTAGTATTCTGAGTAATACAAGCATATGAGTAAGTACAAACTGTAATATACCTAGTATTCTGAGTAATACAAGCATATGAGTAAGTACAAACTGTAATATACCTAGTATTCTGAGTAATACAAGCATATGAGTAAGTACAAACTGTAATATACCTAGTATTCTGAGTAATACAAGCATATGAGTAAGTACAAACTGTAATATACCTAGTATTCTGAGTAATACAAGCATATGAGTAAGTACAAACTGTAATATACCTAGTATTCTGAGTAATACAAGCATATGAGTAAGTACAAACTGTAATATACCTAGTATTCTGAGTAATACAAGCATATGAGTAAGTACAAACTGTAATATACCTAGTATTCTGAGTAATACAAGCATATGAGTAAGTACAAACTGTGATATACCTAGTATTCTGAGTAATACAAGCATATGAGTAAGTACAAACTGTAATATACCTAGTATTCTGAGTAATACAAGCATATGAGTAAGTACAAACTGTAATATACCTAGTATTCTGAGTAATACAAGCATATGAGTAAGTACAAACTGTGATATACCTAGTATTCTGAGTAATACAAGCATATGAGTAAGTACAAACTGTAATATACCTAGTATTCTGAGTAATACAAGCATATGAGTAAGTACAAACTGTAATATACCTAGTATTCTGAGTAATACAAGCATATGAGTAAGTACAAACTGTAATATACCTAGTATTCTGAGTAATACAAGCATATGAGTAAGTACAAACTGTAATATACCTAGTATTCTGAGTAATACAAGCATATGAGTAAGTACAAACTGTAATATACCTAGTATTCTGAGTAATACAAGCATATGAGTAAGTACAAACTGTAATATACCTAGTATTCTGAGTAATACAAGCATATGAGTAAGTACAAACTGTAATATACCTAGTATTCTGAGTAATACAAGCATATGAGTAAGTACAAACTGTAATATACCTAGTATTCTGAGTAATACAAGCATATGAGTAAGTACAAACTGTGATATACCTAGTATTCTGAGTAATACAAGCATATGAGTAAGTACAAACTGTAATATACCTAGTATTCTGAGTAATACAAGCATATGAGTAAGTACAAACTGTAATATACCTAGTATTCTGAGTAATACAAGCATATGAGTAAGTACAAACTGTAATATACCTAGTATTCTGAGTAATACAAGCATATGAGTAAGTACAAACTGTAATATACCTAGTATTCTGAGTAATACAAGCATATGAGTAAGTACAAACTGTAATATACCTAGTAGTGAATACACACCCTGACTAGGCTACTTGTACAAGGTAAATATTATATTAATAATACAGTGAGTGTTCCAACATGTTTAATAGTAGTACTAGGGTTCTCTTCTTGTACAGTTATCACTTATATACACCTAATATTACCTATCAACTATAATGCATGTATTTATATGCTATACATGAGAGGGGGGGGGGGGGAGGTAAATTACTTCCCTCTGAATTATACTAAAATATACAATATAGTGAATGAACTACTTCTGTAAATTTATCCAAAATAAATTACCGTACCTGTGGATAATGGAGTGTGAAATGATGTGCAATTGATGCAACACCTCTCGGTCCACTGATGCAACACCTCTCGGTCCACTGATGCAACACCTCTTGGTCCACTGATGCAACACCTCTTGGTCCACTGATGCAACACCTCTTGGTCCACTGATGCAACACCTCTCGGTCCACTGATGCAACACCTCTCGGTCCACACCATGTTAACCATATCTGGTTGTATTACTGCAAATGTAAAGTATTGTATTAATGTCAAGAGGTAATAAAATATGTAAATTATTGTATTAATCGGTAAATATTGAGAGAATTACCGTTATTGCGTACGGTTTTTCTACCTTCATTACCCACTAATTTAGACCATTCTAAGACTATTTTCTTCTATGGCATTTCCTCCACAAATGCCTCATTTCCAAGATAGGGCATAATCAAATGGGGCAATTTGAAACTAGCCTGACCTTACCTGACCTAACCTAGACCACAGCAGACTACCGTGACCTAACCTGGGCAGACTACCGGGACCTAACCTGGTCAAACTACCGGGAATTAATCTGGACAAACTACCGGGAATTAATCTGGACAAACTACCAGGAAATAACCTGGTCAAACCACCGGGACCTAACCTGGTCAAACCACCGGGACCTAACCTGGTCAAACCACCGGGACCTAACCTGGACAAACTACCGGGACCTAACCGGGACAAACTACCGGGACCTAACCTGGACAAACCACCGGGACCTAACCTGGACAAACTACCGGGACCTAACCTGGACAAACTACCGGGACCTAACCTGGACAAACTACCGGGACCTAACCTGGACAAACTACCGGGATATCTTCTTCTTTCATCATCATCTTTGGGCTATTTCCTATTAGGGGTGAGAGTAACAGTGGATCAACTTGTTTCCACCTTACTCTATCTTCTACATGTTCCTCTGTTACCACTACCACACCTGTATAATTATCCTTCTTCACTACATCAATAATAAACATTTTTTTTCTTTTGGGTGTTCCTCTCTTCCTTCCTTCCTTCCTTCCTGGTAGATCCATTTCCAACTTCTCTCACACACACATCCATACACGTACACACTCTCTCACACACACATACATACACGTACACACTCTCTCACACACACATACACACTCTCTCTCACACACACACACACACTCTCTCTCTCTCACACACACATACACACACGTACACACTCTCTCTCTCACACATACACACTCTCTCTCTTTCTCTCTCACACACATACACACTCTCTCTCTCTCTCACACACACATACAGACACGTACACTCTCTCTCTCACACACACATACATACACGTACACTCTCTCTCTCTCCCACACATACACACACGTACACTCTCTCTCTCACACACACATACACACTCTCTCTCTCTCTCACACACACATACAGACACGTACACTCTCTCTCTCACACACACATACATACACGTACACTCTCTCTCTCTCCCACACATACACACACGTACACTCTCTCTCTCACACACATACACACACGTACACTCTCTCTCTCACACACACATACACACACGTACACTCTCTCTCTCTCTCACACACACATACATACACGTACACACTCTCTCACACACGTACACTCTCTCTCTCTCTCACACACATACACACTCTCTCTCTCTCACACACACACGTACACACTCTCTCTCTCACACACACATACACACACGTACACTCTCTCTCTCTCCCACACATACACACACGTACACTCTCTCTCTCTCACACACACATACACACACGTACACACTCTCTCACACACACACACATACATACACGTACACTCTCTCTCTCACACACACATACATACACGTACACTCTCTCTCACACACACATACATACACGTACACACACTCTCACACACATACACACTCTCTCTCTTTCTCTCCCACACATACACACATGTACACTCTCTCTCTCACACACATACACACTCTCTCTCTCTCTCTCTCTCACACACATACACACACGTACACACTCTCTCTTTCTCACACATACACAAATATACTCTCTCTCTTTCTCACACACACACACACATACTCTCTCTCTCTCTCACACACATACATACACGTACACTCTCTCTCACACACACATACACACACGTACACTCTCTCTCTCTCTCTCACACACATACACACACGTACACACTCTCTCACACACACATACACTCTCTCTCTCTCTCTCTCTCTCTCTCTCTCACACACATACACACTCTCTCTCTCTCTCACACATACACACACGTACACACTCTCTCTCTCTCACACGTACACTCTCTCTCTCACACATACACACACGTACACACTCTCTCTCTCTCACACACGTACACTCTCTCTCTCTCACACACACACACTCTCTCTCTCTCAAACTAACACACACACACACAAACAGTAAAATACATACAAATTACAAAAACAGTACAATACATATATACTTATAACAACAGTACAAAACCAGATATTACTGTACTATTATATATATATATATCGAAAGAGAGAGAGAGAGAGAGAGAGAGAGAGAGAGAGAGAGAGAGAGAGAGAGAGAGAGAGAGAGAGAGAGAGAGAGAGAGAGAGAGAGAGAGAGAGAGAGAGAGAGAGAGAGAGAGAGAGAGAGAGAGAGAGAGAGAGACAGAGACAGAGACAGAGACAGAGACAGAGACAGAGACAGAGACAGAGAGAGAGAGAGAGAGAGAGAGAGAGTATGGTAGTAAATACGTCACATTATAATTGTTTGTATTCTGGTGTAAAATGTCATAAAAATGTCACATTTCTCGGAGACAAATGCCTTAATTAATTATTCATGATAAAATTACAGAAGTACCGTACTTAATGTAATATAGGCTATTGATATATTGTATATTTTAGTATTATTACCCAATATTTTGGACCATTCTAACACACTTTTCATCTGTAAATTTACCCAAAATAAATTACCGTACCTGTGGATAATGGAGTGTGAAATGATGTGCAATTAATGCAACACCTCTCGGTCCACTGATGCAACACCTCTTGGTCCACTGATGCAACACCTCTCGGTCCACTGATGCAACACCTCTTGGTCCACTGATGCAACACCTCTCGGTCCACTGATGCAACACCTCTTGGTCCACTGATGCAACACCTCTCGGTCCACTGATGCAACACCTCTTGGTCCACTGATGCAACACCTCTCGGTCCACTGATGCAACACCTCTTGGTCCACTGATGCAACACCTCTCGGTCCACTGATGCAACACCTCTTGGTCCACTGATGCAACACCTCTTGGTCCACTGATGCAACACCTCTTGGTCCACTGATGCAACACCTCTCGGTCCACTGATGCAACACCTCTTGGTCCACTGATGCAACACCTCTTGGTCCACTGATGCAACACCTCTCAGTCCACTGATGCAACACCTCTTGGTCCACTGATGCAACACCTCTTGGTCCACTGATGCAACACCTCTCAGTCCACACCATGTTAACCATATCTGGTTGTATTACTGCAAATGTAAAGTATTGTATTAATTTGAAGAGGTAATAAAATATGTATTAATTTGAAGAGGTAATAAAATATGTATTAATTTGAAAAGGTTCGATTAAAATAAAATAAAATAAAATAATTCTAATATTTATCGTAACAATTCTACCACCGCCATTACCACCCACCCTTATTTCTCTAACTTACCCTTACTTACAGCCCTTATTAATTTACTACATACCCTTAACTAACTCTGAAAATAACCCTGAGCCTTTGAGTGGCTTAAAATAATAATAAATAAAATAATTCTAATACTTATCGTAACAGAATTTAGGACCGCCATTACGACTCGCTCTTATTTAACCCTTAAAATCCCTTATTTCTCCTACTTACCCTTACTTACGGCCCTTATTAATTTACTACATCCCCTTAACTAACTCTGAAAATAACCCTGAGCCCTTGAGTGGCCCTTAAATGCCCTTAAAATTCAAATAAATACCAAAATATTCTTCAGCGACCGTCCACTCAAAAAGTAAACAAACCCAGCCAGTGTTACCAGATCCCAAACTCCAACTGTTGCCAGATCCCAAATTCCAACAACAACAGAATTTCCCTTTTTTGCCTCCCTTAATTCAGCAGTGTTGCCAGATCCGGCTGGTTCCTAGTATTTTACCCCAGTCATTTATTGTACTTTATCACGATTATTACTACTACTACTACTACCACTACTACTACTACTACTACTGCCACTACTACTACTACCACTACTACTACTACTACTACCACTACTACTACTACTACTACTACCACTACTACTACTACTACTACTACTACTACTACTACTACTACTACCACTACTACTACTACCACTACTACTACTACCACTACTACTACTACTACCACTACTACTACTACCACTACTACTACTACTACCACTACTACTACTACCACTACCACTACTACCACTACTACCACTACTACTACTACTACTACTACTACTACTACTACCACTACTACTACTACCACTACTACTACTACTACTACTACTACTACTACTACTACTACTACTACTACCACTACTACTACTACTACTACCACTACTACTACTACCACTACTACTACTACTACTACTACTACTACCACTACTACTACTACCACTACTACCACTACTACCACTACTACTACTACTACTACTACTACTACTACTACTACTACTACTACTACTACCACCACTACTACCACTACTACCACTACTACTACTACTACTACTACTACTACTACTACCACTACTACTACTACTACTACTACTACTACCACTACTACTACTACCACTACTACTACTACCACTACTACTACTACCACTACTACTACTACCACTACCACTACTACCACTACTACTACTACCACTACTACTACTACTACTACCACTACTACTACTACTACTACTACTACTACCACTACTACTACTACTACTACTACTACTACTACTACCACTACTACTACCACTACTACTACTACTACTACTACTACTACTACTACTACTACTACTACCACTACTACCACTACTACTACTACTACCACTACTACTACTACCACTACTACTACTACCACTACCACTACTACCACTACTACTACTACCACTACTACTACTACTACTACACTACTACTACTACCACTACTACTACTACCACTACTACTACTACTACTGACTACTACTACTACTAATACCACTACTACTAATACTACTACTACTACTACTACTACTACCACTACTACTACTACTACTACTACTACTACTACTACTACTACTACTACTACCACTACTACTACTACTACTACTACTACTACCACTACTACTACTACTACTACTACTACTACTACTACTACCACTACTACTACTACTACTACTACTACCACTACTACTACTACTACTACTACCACTACTACACTACTACTACTACTACCACTACTACTACTACCACTACTACTACTACCACTACTACTACTACCACTACTACTACTACCTACTACTACTACTACTACCACTACTACTACTACCACTACTACTACTACACTACTACTACTACTACTACTACTACTACTACTAATACCACTACTACTACTACTACTACTACTACTACTACTACTACTACTACCACTACTACTACTACTACTACTACTACTACTACTACTACTACTACTACTACCACTACTACTACTACTACTACTACTACTAC
>JAWQEG010001516.1:62500-66329 GCA_033782935.1 Petrolisthes cinctipes | reverse complement strand
GGTAGGTTAGGTTAGGTTTGAGGTTAGGTTAGGTTAGGTTTGAGGTTAGGTTAGGTTAGGTTAGGTTTGAGGTTAGGTTAGGTTTGAGGTTAGGTTAGGTTAGGTTAGGTTTGAGGTTAGGTTAGGTTAGGTTAGGTTTGAGGTTAGGTTAGGTCAGGTTAGGTTTGAGGTTAGGTTAGGTTAGATTTAAGGTTAGGTTAGGTTAGGTTAGGTTTGAGGTTTGGTTAGGTTAGGTTAGGTTTGAGGTTAGGTTAGGTTAGGTTTGAGGTTAGGTTAGGTTAGGTTAGGTTTGAGGTTAGGTTAGGTTAGATTAGGTTTGAGGTTAGGTTAGGTTAGGTTAGGTTTGAGGTTAGGTTAGGTTAGGTTTGAGGTTAGGTTAGGTTAGGTTTGAGGTTAGGTTAGGTTGGGTTAGGTTAGGTTTGTGGTTAGGTGAGGTTAGGTTAGGTTAGGTTTGGTCTGAGGTTAGGTTAGGTTAGGTTTGAGGTTAGGTTAGGTTGGGTTAGGTTAGGTTTGAGGTTAGGTGAGGTTAGGTTTGAGGTTATGTGAGGTTAGGTTAGGTTTGAGGTTAGGTTAGGTTAGGTTAGGTTTGAAGTTAGGTTAGGTTAGGTTAGGTTTGAGGTTAGGTTAGGTTAGGTTTGAGGTTAGGTTAGGTTTGAGGTTAGGTTAGGTTAGGTTAGGTTTGAGGTTAGGTTAGGTTAGGTTTGAGGTTAGGTTAGGTTAGGTTTGAGGTTTGGTTAGGTTAGGTTAGGTTTGAGGTTAGGTTAGGTTAGGTTTGAGGTTAGGTTAGGTTAGGTTTGACGTTAGGTTAGGTTAGGTTAGGTTTGAGGTTAGGTTAGGTTAGGTTAGGTTTGAGGTTAGGTTAGGTTAGGTTAGGTTTGAGGTTAGGTTAGGTTAGGTTAGGTTTGAAGTTAGGTTAGGTTAGGTTAGGTTTGAGATTAGGTTAGGTTAGGTTAGGTTTGAGGTTAGGTTAGGTTAGGTTTGAGGTTAGGTTAGGTTAGGTTAGGTTTGAGGTTAGGTTATGTTTGAGGTTAGGTTAGGTTTGAGGTTAGGTTAGGTTAGGTTTGAGGTTAGGTTAGGATAGGTTAGGTTTGAGGTTAGGTTAGGTTAGGTTAGGTTTGAGGTTAGGTTAGGTTAGGTTTCAGGTTAGGTTAGGTTAGGTTAGGTTTGAGGTTTGGTTAGGTTAGGTTAGGTTTGAGGTTAGGTTAGGTTAGGTTAGGTTTGAGGTTAGGTTAGGTTAGGTTAGGTTTGAGGTTAGGTTAGGTTAGGTTAGGTTTGAGGTTAGGTTAGGTTAGGTTAGGATTGAGGTTAGGTTAGGTTAGGTTTGAGGTTAGGTTAGGTTAGGTTTGAGGTTAGGTTAGGTTAGGTTAGGTTAGGTTTGGTCTGAGGTTAGGTTAGGTTGGGTTAGGTTAGGTTTGTGGTTAGGTGAGGTTAGGTTAGGTTAGGTTTGGTCTGAGGTTAGGATAGGTTAGGTTTGAGGTTAGGTTAGGTTGGGTTAGGTTAGGTTTGAGGTTATGTGAGGTTAGGTTTGAGGTTATGTGAGGTTAGGTTTGAGGTTATGTGAGGTTAGGTTTGAGGATATGTGAGGTTAGGTTTGAGTTTATGTGAGGTTTGGTTTGAGGTTATGTGAGGTTAGGTTTGAGGTTATGTGAGGTTAGGTTTGATTTTATGTGAGGTTAGGTTTGAGGTTATGTGAGGTTAGGTTTGAGGTTATGTGAGGTTAGGTTTGAAGTTATGTGAGGTTAGGTTATGTGAGGTTAGGTTTGAGGTTATGTGAGGTTAGGTTTGAGGTTAGTTTAAGTTAGGTTAGGTTTGAGGTTAGGTTAGGTTTGAGGTTAGGTTAGGTTAGGTTATTTTTGAGGTTAGGTTAGGTTAGGTTAGGTTTGAGGTTAGGTTAGGTTAGGTTTGAGGTTAGGTTAGGTTAGGTTTGAGGTTAGGTTAGGTTAGGTTTGAAGTTAGGTTAGGTTAGGTTAGGTTTGAGGTTAGGTTAGGTTAGGTTAGGTTTGAGGTTAGGTTAGGTCAGGTTAGGTTTGAGGTTAGGTTAGGTTAGGTTTAAGGTTAGGTTAGGTTAGGTTAGGTTTGAGGTTTGGTTAGGTTAGGTTAGGTTTGAGGTTAGGTTAGGTTAGGTTTGAGGTTAGGTTAGGTTAGGTTAGGTTTGAGGTTAGGTTAGGTTAGGTTAGGTTTGAGGTTAGGTTAGGTTAGGTTAGGTTTGAGGTTAGGTTAGGTTAGGTTAGGTTTGAGGTTAGGTTAGGTTAGGTTTGAGGTTAGGTTAGGTTAGGTTTAAGGTTAGGTTAGGTTAGGTTAGGTTTGAGGTTAGGTTAGGTTAGGTTAGGTTTGAGATTAGGTTAGGTTAGGTTAGGTTTGAGGTTAGGTTAGGTTAGGTTTGAGGTTAGGTTAGGTTAGGTTTGAGGTTAGGTTATGTTTGAGGTTAGGTTAGGTTAGGTTTGAGGTTAGGTTAGATTAGGTTAGGTTTGAGGTTAGGTTAGGTTAGGTTAGGTTTGAGGTTAGGTTAGGTTAGGTTAGGTTTGAGGTTAGGTTAGGTTAGATTTCAGGTTAGGTTAGGTTTGGTTAGGTTTGAGGTTTGGTTAGGTTAGGTTAGGTTTGAGGTTAGGTTAGGTTAGGTTAGGTTTGAGGTTAGGTTAGGTTAGGTTAGGTTTGAGGTTAGGTTAGGTTAGGTTAGGTTTGAGGTTAGGTTAGGTTTGAGGTTAGGTTAGGTTTGAGGTTAGGTTAGGTTAGGTTTGAGGTTAGGTTAGGTTAGGTTAGGTTTGAAGTTAGGTTAGGTTAGGTTTGAGGTTAGGTTAGGTTAGGTTAGGTTAGGTTTGAGGTTAGGTTAGGTTAGGTTAGGTTTGAGGTTAGGTTAGGTTGGGTTAGGTTAGGTTTGTGGTTAGGTGAGGTTAGGTTAGGTTAGGTTTGGTCTGAGGTTAGGTTAGGTTAGGTTTGAGGTTAGGTTTGAGGTTATGTGAGGTTAGGTTTGAGGTTATGTGAGGTTAGGTTTCAGGATATGTGAGGTTAGGTTTGAGTTTATGTGAGGTTAGGTTTGAGGTTATGTGAGGTTAGGTTTGAGGTTATGTGAGGTTACGTTTGAGGTTATGTGAGGTTAGGTTTGAGGTTATGTGAGGTTAGGTTTGAGGTTATGTGAGGTTAGGTTTGAAGTTATGTGAGGTTAGGCTATGTGAGGTTAGGTTTGAGGTTATGTGAGGTTAGGTTTGAGGTTAGTTTAAGTTAGGTTAGGTTTGAGGTTAGGTTAGGTTTGAGGTTAGGTTAGGTTAGGTTATTTTTGAGGTTAGGTTAGGTTAGGTTAGGTTTGAGGTTAGGTTAGGTTAGGTTTGAGGTTAGGTTAGGTTAGGTTTGAGGTTAGGTTAGGTTAGGTTTGAGGTTAGGTTTGGTTAGGTTAGGTTTGAGGTTAGGTTAGGTTAGGTTAGGTTTGAGGTTAGGTTAGGTCAGGTTAGGTTTGAGGTTAGGTTAGGTTTGGTTTAAGGTTAGGTTAGGTTAGGTTAGGTTTGAGGTTTGGTTAGGTTAGGTTAGGTTTGAGGTTAGGTTAGGTTAGGTTTGAGGTTAGGTTAGGTTAGGTTAGGTTAGGTTAGGTTTGAGGTTAGGTTAGGTTAGGTTAGGTTTGAGGTTAGGTTAGGTTAGGTTTGAGGTTAGGTTAGGTTAGGTTTGAGGTTAGGTTAGGTTAGGTTAGGTTTGAAGTTAGGTTAGGTTAGGTTAGGTTTGAGGTTAGGTTAGGTTAGGTTAGGTTTGAGGTTAGGTTAGGTTTGAGGTTAGGTTAGGTTAGGTTAGGTTTGAGGTTAGGTTAGGTTAGGTTAGGTATGAGGTTAGGTTAGGTTAGGTT
>JAWQEG010001516.1:52500-55000 GCA_033782935.1 Petrolisthes cinctipes | reverse complement strand
TAGGTTAGGTTAGGTTAGGTTTGAGGTTAGGTTAGGTTAGGTTAGGTTTGAGGTTAGGTTAGGTTAGGTTTAAGGTTAGGTTAGGTTAGGTTAGGTTTGAGGTTAGGTTATGTGAGGTTAGGTTTGAGGTTATGTGAGGTTAGGTTTGAGGTTATGTGAGGTTAGGTTTGAGGTTATGTGAGGTTAGGTTTGAGGTTATGTGAGGTTAGGTTTGAGGTTATGTGAGGTTAGGTTTGAGGTTATGTGAGGTTAGGTTTGAGGTTAGGTTAGGTTAGGTTTGAGGTTATGTGAGGTTATGTGAGGTTAGGTTTGAGGTTATGTAAGGTTAGGTTTGAAGTTATGTGAGGTTTGGTTTGAGGTTATGTGAGGTTAGGTTTGAGTTTATGTGAGGTTAGGTTTGAGGTTATGTGAGGTTAGGTTTGAGGTTATGTGAGGTTAGGTTTGAGGTTATGTGAGGTTAGGTTTGAGGTTATGTGAGGTTAGGTTTGAGGTTATGTGAGGTTAGGTTTGAGGTTATGTGAGGTTAGGTTTGAGGTTATGTGAGGTTAGGTTAGAGGTTATGTGAGGTTAGGTTTGAGGTTATGTGAGGTTAGGTTTGAGGTTAGTTTAAGTTAGGTTAGGTTTGTGGTTAGGTTAGGTTTGAGGTTAGGTTAGGTTAGGTTATTTTTGAGGTTAGGTTAGGTTAGGTTAGGTTTGAGGTTAGGTTAGGTTAGGTTTGAGGTTAGGTTAGGTTAGGTTAGGTTTGAGGTTAGGTTAGGTTTGAGGTTAGGTTAGGTTAGGTTAGGTTTGAGGTTAGGTTAGGTTAGGTTAGGTTTGAGGTTAGGTTAGGTCAGGTTAGGTTTGAGGTTAGGTTAGGTTAAGTTTGAGGTTATGTGAGGTTAGGTTTGAGGTTATGTGAGGTTAGGTTTAAAGTTATGTGAGGTTAGGTTTGAGGTTATGTGAGGTTAGGTTTGAGGTTATGTGAGGTTTGGTTTGAGTTTATGTGAGGTTAGGTTTGAGGTTATGTGAGGTTAGGTTTGAGGTTATGTGAGGTTAGGTTTGAGGTTATGTGAGGTTAGGTTTGAGGTTATGTGAGGTTAGGTTTGGGTTTATGTGAGGTTAGGTTTGAGGTTATGTGAGGTTAGGTTTGAGGTTATGTGAGGTTAGGTTTGAGGTTATGTGAGGTTAGGTTTGAGGTTATGTGAGGTTAGGTTTGAGGTTATGTGAGGTTAGGTTTGAGGTTATGTGAGGTTAGGTTTGAGGTTATGTGAGGTTAGGTTTGAGGTTAGTTTAAGTTAGGTTAGGTTTGAGGTTAGGTTAAGTTTGAGGTTAGGTTAGGTTAGGTTATTTTTGAGGTTAGGTTAGGTTAGGTTAGGTTTGAGGTTAGGTTAGGTTAGGTTAGGTTTGAGGTTAGGTTAGTTTAGGTTAGGTTTGAGATTAGGTTAGGTTAGGTTAGGTTTGAGGTTAGGTTAGGTTAGGTTTGAGGTTAGGTTAGGTTAGGTTAGGTTTGAGGTTAGGTTAGGTTTGAGGTTAGGTTAGGTTAGGTTTGAGGTTAGGTTAGGTTAGGTTAGGTTTGAGGTTAGGTTAGGTTAGGTTAGGTTTGAGGTTAGGTTAGGTTAGGTTAGGTTTGAGGTTAGGTTAGGTTAGGTTTAAGGTTAGGTTAGGTTAGGTTTGAGGTTTGGTTAGGTTAGGTTAGGTTTGAGGTTAGGTTAGGTTAGGTTAGGTTTGAGGTTAGGTTAGGTTAGGTTAGGTTTGAGGTTATGTGAGGTTAGGTTTAAGGTTATGTGAGGTTAGGTTTGAGGTTATGTGAGGTTAGGTTTGAGGTTATGTGAGGTTAGGTTTGAGGTTATGTGAGGTTAGGTTTGAGGTTATGTGAGGTTAGGTTTGAGGTATGTGAGGTTAGGTTTGAAGTTATGTGAGGTTAGGTTTGAGGTTATGTGAGGTTAGGTTTGAGGTTATGTGAGGTTAGGTTTGAGGTTAGGTTAGGTTAGGTTTGAGGTTATGTGAGGTTAGGTTTGAGGTTATGTGAGGTTAGGTTTGAGGTTATGTGAGGTTAGGTTTGAGGTTATGTGAGGTTAGGTTTGAGGTTATGTGAGGTTAGGTTTGAGGTTATGTGAGGTTAGGTTTGAAGTTATGTGAGGTTAGGTTTGAGGTTATGTGAGGTTAGGTTTGAGGTTATGTGAGGTTAGGTTTAAAGTTATGTGAGGTTAGGTTTGAGGTTATGTGAGGTTAGGTTTGAGGTTATGTGAGGTTAGGTTTGAGGTTATGTGAGGTTAGGTTTGAGGTTATGTGAGGTTAGGTTTGTGGTTATGTGAGGTTAGGTTTGAGGTTATGTGAGGTTAGGTTTGAAGTTATGTGAGGTTAGGTTTGAGGTTATGTGAGGTTAGGTTTGAGTTTATGTGAGGTTAGGTTTGAGGTTATGTGAGGTTAGGTTTGAGGTTATGTGAGGTTAGGTTTGAGGTTATGTGAGGTTAGGTTTGAGGTTATGTGAGGTTAGGTTTGAGGTTATGTGAGGTTAGGT
>JAWQEG010001516.1:25000-27500 GCA_033782935.1 Petrolisthes cinctipes | reverse complement strand
ACCTAACCTAACCTCAAACCTAACCTAACCTAACCTAACCTCAAACCTAACCTAACCTCAAACCTAACCTAACCTAACCTAATCTCAAACCTATCCTAACCTAACCTAACCTCAAACCTAACCTAACCTAACCTAACCTCAAACCTAACCTAACCTAACCTCAAACCTAACATAACCTAACCTAACCTCAAACCTAACCTAACCTAACCTAACCTCAAACCTAACCTAACCTAACCTAACCTTAAACATAACCTAACCTAACCTAACCTCAAACCTAACCTAACCTAACCTAATCTCAAACCTAACCTAACCTAACCTAACCTCAAACCTAACCTAACCTAACCTAACCTAGCCTCAAACCTAACCTAACCTAACATAACCTCAAACCTAACCTAACCTAACCTCAAATCTAACCTAACCTATCCTAACCTCAAACCAAACCTAACCTAACCTATCCTCAAACCTAACCTAACCTAACCACAAACCTAACTTAACCGAACCTAACCTCAAACCTAACCTAACCTAACCTAACCTTAAACATAACCTAACCTAACCTAACCTCAAACCTAACCTAACCTAACCTAATCTCAAACCTAACCTAACCTAACCTAACCTCAAACCTAACCTAACCTAACCTCAAACCAATCCTTACCTAACCTCAAACCTAACCTAACCTCAAACCTAACCTAACCTAACATCAAACCTAACCAAACCTAACCTCAAACCTAACCTAACCTAACCTAACCTCAAACCTAACCTAACCTAACCTCAAACCTAACCTAACCTAACCTCAAACCTAACCTAACCTAACCTCAAACCTAACCTAACCTAACCTAACCTCAAACCTAACCTAACCTAACCTAACCTAACCTCAAACCTAACCTAACCTAACCTAACCTAACCTAACCTAACCTAACCTAACCTAACCTCGAACCTAAACTAACTTAAAATAACCTCAAACCTAACCTAACCTAACCTCAAACCTAACCTAACCTAACCTCAAACCTAACCCAACCTAACCTAACCTCATACCTTACCTAAACTAACCTCAAACCTAACCCAACCTAACCTAACCTAACCTAACCTCGAACCTAACCTAACCTGACCTAACCTCAAACCTAACCTAACTTAACCTAACCTCAAACCTAACCTAACCTAACCTAACCTCAAACCTAACCTAACCTAACCTCAAACCTAACCTAACCTAACCTTGAACCTAACCTAACCAAACCTCGAACCTAACCTAACCTAACCTAACCTAACCTAACCTAACCTAACCTAACCTCAAACCTAACCTAACTTAACCTCAAACCTAACCTAACCTAACCTAACCTCAAACCTAACCTAACCTAACCTAACCTCAAACCTAACCTAACCTAACCTAACCTCAAACCTAACCTAACCTAACCTAACCTAACCTAACATAACCTAACCTCAAACCTAACCTAACGTAACCTCAAACCTAACCTAACCTAACCAAACCTCAAACCTAACCTAACCTAACCTCAAACTTAACCTAACCTAACCTCAAACCTAACCTAACCTAACCTAACCTCAAACCTAACCTAACCTAACCTCAAACCTAACCTAACCTAACCTAACCTCAAACCTAACCTAACCAAACCTAACCTTAAACCTAACCTAACCTAACGTAACCTCAAACCTAACCTGCCCTAACCTTACCATAAACCTAACCTAACCTAACCTAACCTCAAACCTAACCAAACCTAACCTCAAACCTAACCTAACCTAACCTCAAACCTAACCTAACCTAACCTCAAACCTAACCTAACCTAACCTTAAACCTAACCTAACCTAACCTCAAACCTAACCTAACCTAACCTCAAACCTAACCTAACCTAACCTAACCTCGAACCTAACCTAACCTAACCTAACCTCGAACCTAACCTAACCTAACCTAACCTCAAACCTAACCTAACCTAACCTAACCTAACCTAACCTCAAACCTAACCTAACCTAACCTAACCTAACCTAACATAACCTAACCTCGAACCTAACCTAACCTAACCTAACCTAAAACCTAACCGAACCTAACCTAACCTCGAACCTAACCAAACCTAACCTAACCTCGAACCTAACCTAACCTAACCTAACCTCGAACCTAACCTAACCTAACCTAACATCGAACCTAACCTAACCTAACCTAACCTCGAAACTAACCTCACCTAACCTAACCTCGAACCTAACCTAACCGAACCTAACCTCGAACCTAACCTAACCTAACCTAACCTCGAACCTAACCTAACCTAACCTAACCTCGAACCTATCCTAACATAACCTAACCTCAAACCTAACCTAACCTAACCTCGAACCTAACCTAACCTAACTTAACCTTAACCTAACCTAACCTAACCTCAACCTAACCTAACTTAACCTCAACCTAACCTAACCTAACCTCAACCTAACCTAACCTAACCTAACCTCGAACCTAACCTAACCTAACTTAACCTCTAACCTAACCTAACCTAACCTAACCTCG
>JAWQEG010001516.1:0-20000 GCA_033782935.1 Petrolisthes cinctipes | reverse complement strand
AATGCTGGCCTCTGATTGGCTGATAAAATGCTGGCCTCTGATTGGCTGATGAAATGCTGGCCTCTGATTGGCCAATGAAATGCTGGCCTCTGATTGGCCGATGAAATGCTGGCCTCTGATTGGCCGATGAAATGCTGTCCCCTAATTGGCCGATGAAATGCTGGCCTCTGATTGGCCGAAGAAATGCTGGCCTCTGATTGGCCGAAGAATTGCTGGCCTCTGATTGGCCGATGAAATGCTGGCCTCTGATTGGCTAATGAAATGCTGGCCTCTGATTGGCCGATGAAATGCTGGCCTCTGATTGGCCAATCAAATGCTGGTCTCTGATTGGTCGATGAAATGCTGGCATCTGATTGGCCGTTGAAATGCTGGCCACTGATTGGCCGATGGAATGCTGGCCTCTGATTGGCCGATGAAATGCTGGCCTCTGATTGGTCGATGGAATGTTGGTCTCTGATTGGATGATGGAATGCTGGCCTTCGATTGGCCGATGGGATGCTGGCCTCTGATTGGCCGATGAAATGCTTGCCTCTGATTGGCCGATGAAATGCTGGCCTCTAATTGGCCAATGAAATGCTGGCCTCTGATTGGCCATTGAAAGGCTGGCCTCTGATTGGCCGTTGAAATGCTGGCCTCTGATTGGCCGAGGAAATGCTGGCCTCTTATTGGCCGAGGAAATGCTGGCCTCTTATTGGCCGATGGAATGCTGGCCTCTGATTGGCCAATGAAATGCTGGCCTCTGATTGGTCAATGGAATGTTGGTCTCTGATTGGCCGATGGAATGCTGGCCTCTGATTGGCCGATGGGATGCTGGCATCTGATTGGCCGATGAAATGCTGGCCACTGATTGGCTGATGAAATGCTGGCCTCTGATTGGCCGATGAAATGCTGGCCTCTGATTGGTCGATGGAATGTTGGCCTCTGATTAGCCGATGGAATGCTGGCCTCTGATTGGCCGATGAAATGCTGGCCTCTGATTGGCCGATGAATGCTTGCCTCTGATTGGCTGATGAAATTCTGGCCTCTGATTGGCCGAGGAAATGCTGGCCTCTGATTGGCCGAGGAAATGCTGGCCCTGATTGGCCGAGGAAATGCTGGCCTCTGATTGGCCTATGAAATGCTGTCCTCTGATTGGCTGTTGAAATGCTGGCCTCTGATTGGCCGATGAAATGCTGGCTTCTGATTAGCCGATGGAATGCTGGCTTCTGATTGGCCGATGAAATGCTGGCCGCTGATTGGCCGATGATATGCGAGCCCCTGATTGGCCGATGATATGCTGGCCCCTGATTGGCTGATGAAATGCTGGCCTCTGATTGGTAGATGAAATGCTGGCCTCTGATTGGCCAAGGAATTGCTGGCCTCTGATTGGCCAATGAAATGCTGGCCTCTGATTGGCCAATGGATTAAATGCTGGCCTCTGATTGGCCGATGAAATGCTGGCCTCTGATTGGCTGATGAAATGGTGGCCTCTGATTGGCCGATGAAATGCTGGCCTCTGATTGGCCAATGAAATGGTAGCCTCTGATTGGCCAATGAAATGCTGGCCTCTGATTGGCCAGTGAAATGCTGGCCTCTGATTTGCCAATGAAATGCTGGCCGCTGATTGGCCGATGAAATGCTGGCCTCTGATTGGCCGATGAAATGCTGGCCTCTAATTGGCCGATGAAATGCTGGCCTCTGATTGGCCGATGAAATGCTGGCCTGTGATTGGCTTATGAAATGCTGGCCTCTGATTGGCCGAGGAAATGCTGGCCTCTGATTGGCCGAGGAAATGCTGGCCTCTGATTGGCCGAGGAAATGCTGGCCTCTGATTGGCTTATGAAATGCTGGCCTCTGATTGGCCGAGGAAATGCTGGCCTCTGATTGGCCGAGGAAATGCTGGCCTCTGATTGGCCGAGGAAATGCTGGCCTCTGATTGGCCGAGGAAATGCTGGCCTCTGATTGGCCGAGGAAATGCTGGCCTCTGATTGGCCGAGGAAATGCTGGCCTCTGATTGGCCGAGGAAATGCTGGCCTCTGATTGGCCGAGGAAATGCTGGCCTCTGATTGGCCGAGGAAATGCTGGCCTCTGATTGGCCGAGGAAATGCTGGCCTCTGATTGGCCGAGGAAATGCTGGCCTCTGATTGGCCGAGGAAATGCTGGCCTCTGATTGGCCAATGAAATGCTGGCCTCTGATTGGCCGATGAAATGCTGGCCTCTGATTGCAATTACCAAATTAAACGGGCTAAGAACCTCTGTTAGTATTGTCAAAATCTATCAAACGTGGCTATAAAACGCTGGCAACACACCAATTATAAAATTAAATGGGCTCTTTAAGAACCTTTGGTAGTATTAAATTATTTACAAATAATTGATTATTTACTAATAGGCTATACAAAACTGCTTCTCTGGGCAAATCCACTTTGGTGCTGTTGAAAACACAGACTACATGGAGAGTGAGACAACCACAACCAACCTGTGGTGTTGGTGGTGATAATCTCACTCTGTGTTTTCAACAGCACCAAAGTGGAGTTGCCCAGAGAAGCAGCTAAAAACGGTTTGTTTACATTATTTTTTTCGTTATAACTTTATATATATGTCTATTTATAATTATGTAGGTTGAGTAATGTAATTACTAGTATCTGCTGATAATAATAATAACATAACATAAGTATAAATAACTGTTATAACATATTAATACATTGGTTAATTAATAGCCAATGTTTACTGTGTGTATTGAACTGTGTTATAGTTAATTTATAGCTTAATATTATTAACAAATGATTACCTTATAACTCTATAACATTATATAATGATATATAATTATGAGGAATATTAATATATATATCAAAGATAGAATACCACAATTACTAAAGCCGAAACAATCCATATTTTACAGTTTTTTTATAACATGTCTTCAATAACAAGGAATTATGATTTATTAAATCTTCATCATTACACAAGGTAAGTGTATAATTAATAATAATGTATAACCAATAATTATAATGTGTATTACAATTGTATTATAAACCTAACCTAACCACGTAAAGTTAATAATATTTTAATAATGTTATTTAATAATGTTATTTAATTAATTATAATATATATATCAAAATAAATTATTAGTAAATAATTATTAAACATTATTAAAACATTATTAACTTTACATGGTTAGGTTAGGTTAGGTTTATTATATATATTTCATTGTAATACGAATAATTATTATTGTTTATACATTATTATTAATTATACACTTACCTTATACAATAATAAGGCTTTAATAAATCATAATTCCTTGTTATTGAAGACATGTTTAAAAAAATGTAAAATATGGATTGTTTCGGTTTAGTAATTGTGGTATTCTGTCTTTGATATACATATTTATATTCCTTATAATTATATATATATAAATGTTTCTTTGCTTTATTTATTTATTTATTTATTTATTTAGCTAATATTGGTATTATCTGTGCCGGCGAACTACTGGTTAGGTTAGGTTGTGTTAGGTAGGGTTCGGTTACCTTTATCAATGCTCAGTGGAATTATCTCCTGGAAATGTATTCTCTGCTAGATATTTCAATTTTAAGATACGACATTTCTGTAGTGGAGGGACGAACTGAGGTTGGGCGGACAGTGTTACCAGATATCCTTGGAAAAATTACGGAAGATCCAACAGGCAGTTGTGTACAATACGCTTGACCCACCCAATCGGGATACTTTTAGCTCCTATTCACGAGATCTATTTAATTTTTAAAGATCCCGAAGGATATTAAGTTAGGTCCCGAAGATAGCCACAGTTTAGGTTAGGTTAGGTTAGGTTAAGAGAGAGAGAGAGAGAAGCATCTTTGTATGTGAGAGAGAGAGAGAGAGAGAGAGTGAATTGATAGCCTTTGAAAGGGAATTGTTAGGCTTTGAAAGGGATTTGTTAGGCTTTGAAAGGGAATTGTTAGGCTTTGAAAGGGCATTGTTAGGTTTTGAAAGGGAATTGTTAGGCTTTGAAAGGGAATTGTTAGGCTTTGAAAGGGAATTGTTAGACTTAAAAAGGGCATTGTTAGGCTTTAAAAAGGAATTGTTAGGCTTAAAAGGGTATTGTTAGGCTTTGAAAGGGAATTGTTAGGCTTTGAAAGGGCATTGTTAGGTTTTGAAAGGGAATTGTTAGGCTTTGAAAGGGAATTGTTAGGCTTTGAAAGGGATTTGTTAGGCTTTGAAAGGGATTTGTTGGGCTTTGAAAGGGATTTGTTAGGCTTTGAAAGGGAATTGTTAGGCTTTGAAAGGGAATTGTTAGGCATTGAAAGGGAATTGTTAGGCTTTGAAAGGGAATTGTTAGGCTTTAAAAGGGAATTGTCAGGCTTAAAAGGGTATTGTTAGGCATAAAAGGAAATTGTTAGGATTTAAAAGGGAATTGTTAGACTCTACAAGGGAATTGTTAGACTCTACAAGGGAATTGTTAGACTCTACAAGGGAATTGTTAGACTCTACAAGGGAATTGTTAAACTCTGAAAGGGAATTGTTAGGCTCTGAAAGGGAATTGTTAGGCTTTGAAAGGGAATTGTTAGGCTTTGAAAGGGATTTGTTAGGCTTTGAAAGGGAATTGTTAGGCTTTGAAAGGAAATTGTTAGGCTTTGAAAGGGATTTGTTAGGCTTTGAAAGGGATTTGTTAGGCTTTGAAAGGGATTTGTTAGGCTTTGAAAGGGAATTGTTAGGCTTTGAAAGGGATTTGTTAGGCTTTGAAAGGGAATTGTTAGGCTTTGAAAGGGAATTGTTAGGCTTTGAAAGGGATTTGTTAGGCTTTGAAAGGGATTTGTTAGGCTCTGAAAGGGAATTGTTAAGCTTTGAAAGGGATTTGTTAGGCTTTGAAAGGGAATTGTTAGGCTTTGAAAGGGATTTGTTAGGCTTTGAAAGGGAATTGTTAGGCTTTGAAAGGGATTTGTTAGGCTTTGAAAGGGATTTGTTAGGCTCTGAAAGGGAATTGTTAGGCTTTGAAAGGGAATTGTTAGGCTTTGAAAGGGATTTGTTAGGCTTTGAAAGGGATTTGTTAGGCTTTGAAAGGGATTAGTTAGGCCTTACAAGGGAACTGTTAGATCTTAAAAGGGAATGATAATGAGCGCGATAGAAATGATAGTGGCGACGATAGAAATGATAGTGGCGACGATAGAAATGATAGTGGCGACGATAGAAATGATAGTGGCGACGATAGAAATGATAGTGGCGACGATAGAAATGATAGTGGCGACGATAGAAATGATAGTGGATACGATAGAAATGATAGTGGATACGATAGAAATTATAATGACGACTGGAAGGTGTGCCTGGGGCAGGGAAGGAACGGAAAGGTGTGCCTGGGGCAGGGAAGGACCGGTAAGGTGTGCCTGGGGCAGGGAAGGACCGGTAAGGTGTGCCTGGGGCAGGGAAGGACCGGTAAGGTGTGCCTGGGGCAGGGAAGGACCGGTAAGGTGTGCCTGGGGCAGGGAAGGACCGGTAAGGTGTGCCTGGGGCAGGGTAGGACCCGGAAGGTGTGCCTGGGGCAGGGTAGGACCGGGAAGGTGTGCCTTGGGCAGGTAAGGACCGGAAAGGTGTGCCTGGGGCAGGGAAGGACCGGTAAGGTGTGCCTAGGGCAGGGAAGGACCGGGAAGGTGTGCCTGGGGCAGGGTAGGACCGGGAAGGTGTGCCTTGGGCAGGTAATGACCGGAAAGGTGTGCCTGGGGCAGGGAAGGAACGGAAAGGTGTGCCTTGCTCTGTTACAAGGAAATTTGAACTAGGATTTTGTGTGTTGTTTCCCTTCTCAGCTCTCCTCATGCCCTCTTCCCACAGTTATATCTGATAAGTTTTAGTAGATGTTCATTTCATTGTTTATGGGTAAACAGAGCCCAAGCATCCTCCCCCTTATTGGGCCTCAGTACTGGAGTGAAGCCTGTGTTCCTTCCAGTACACCTTAGGACTATATTCCATGATGCCCCTCCCCCCCCCCTACATACACACATACAGCCCTGGCCAGGTTTTTCACAGCACAGTTTTTAAAATATTTTAGAAGTGTTCATTTGCTGATTAAAAAATAAATAAATAATTAGACTGAGTCACCAGGGTGTGAAGGAGGCTACATTGTCCTCCAATTGTCTACACTTACAGCACACACACATCTCAACACCTGTTTTTCAGTTTCATACAAATCACAGCACATTCCAGAAATTATATAATAAAATAACCCTCCCCTTATAATATTTAAAATGTCTGTGTTTGAATTTTCAAACCAAGGTATGGTACTGTACTGTACTGTACTGTACTGGATATTTGAGGCCTATTTCTGAGGTGTAGAAATTTTTTTTTTATGTTTTTCTATTAATTAATAGCCCCTTTTGAAGTTGTTGAAGTTCTTTCTGGCCTTACATTTAACTGGACCTGGAGGTGATAATATGGCAAGATGTTTTTCTAGCCCCTATAAGTATGGGAAGGTGTGCCTGGGGCAGGGAAGGTGTGCCTGGGGCAGAGAAGGACCGGGAAGGTGTGCCTGGGGCAGGGAAGGACAGGGAAGGTGTGCCTTGGGCAGGGAAGAACCAGGTAGGTGTGCCTGGGGCAGGGAAGGTGTGCCTGGGGCAGAGAAGGACAGGGAAGGTGTGCCTGGGGCAGGGAAGGACAGGGAAGGTGTGCCTGGGGCAGGGAAGGACAGGGAAGGTGTGCCTGGGGCAGGGAAGGACAGGGAAGGTGTGCCTGGGGCAGGGAAGGACAGGGAAGGTGTGCCTGGGGCAGGGAAGGTGTACCTGGGGAGGAGAAAGTGTGCCTGGGGCAGGGAAGGACCGGGAAGGTGTGCCTGGGACAGGGAAGGAGTGCCTGGGGCAGGGAAGGGCAGGGTAGGTGTGCCTGGGACAGGGAAGGAGTGCCTGGGGCAGGGAAGGACAGGGAAGGTGTGCCTGGGACAGGGAAGGAGTGCCTGGGGCAGGGAAGGACCGGGAAGGTGTGCCTGGGACAGGGAAGGAGTGCCTGGGGCAGGGAAGGGCAGGGTAGGTGTGCCTGGGACAGGGAAGGAGTGCCTGGGGCAGGGAAGGACAGGGAAGGTGTGCCTGGGTGGCCTTCACGTCACACTTGACTCCACAGTCAGGTGTACCAACATTACATCGCACTGTTAAAAGGATGGTAACGAAACTTTTTTTGCCAACTGTACATTACACACCCTTAAACCCAGCCAATAATGAGGGTTTACTGTACACAAATTCATTACAAACACTACATTATTATTATTATTATTTATTTCTGTGTGTGTGAGTGTGTATTTCTCTGTATCCATATATGTGTATGTTTTTCACACACACACACACACACATTCTCTCTCTCTACTGGACATAACCATTGTAATATGCATGTGTGTGTATATATTTGTTTGTGTATGATCGCGCAGTGTTACCACATCTGGTTAGGTCCCGGGAATATGTCCCGGTTACTTTATGATAGTTTACATCGGTTATATCCCGGTAGTCTGCCCAGGTTAGGTCCCGGTAGTTTGCTGTGGTCCAGGTTAGGTTAGGTTAGCTTAAATTTCCAAATTATGTTTGTAAAACGAGGCATCTCCGAGAGAAACACCATAGAAGAAAATAGTCTTAGAATGGTCTAAATAAGTGGGTAATGAAGGTAGAAAAACCATACATGATAACGGCAGTTCTTTCAATATTTACCGTATTTTACCACGGTTAGTTCCCGGTAGTTTGCCCAGGTTAGGTCCCGGTAGTTTACTGCAGTTTAGGTTAGGTCATACTAATTTCAAAATGCTATATTTGAATATGACCTAACTTGGAAATGGGGCATTTCTGAAGAAAAGTGTTTTAGAATTGTATTAGAAAATGGCAATAGAATAGATAATTACCAATTGTTTTTTATTACTCATTATTTCCCGGTAGTTTGCCCGGGTTAGGTCCCGGTAGTTTGCCCGGGTTAGGTCCCGGTAGTTTGCCCAGGGTTAGGTCCCGGTAGTTTGCCCGGGTTAGGTTCCGGTAATTTGCCCGGGTTAGGTCTCGGTAGTCTGATGCGGTCTAGGTTAAGTTAGGTAAAGTCAGGCTAATTTCAAAATGCCCCATTTGAATATGCCCTATCTTTGAAATGGGGCATTTGCATAGGAAATGCTATAGAAGAAAATAGTCTTAGAATGGTCTAAATAAGTGGGTAATTAAGGTAGAAAAGCCGTACACAATAACGGTAATAATTTCAATATTTACCAAAAAAGTTTCCTAGAATTGTCCTAAATATGATCTATTAGAGTTGGATAATATTAACTGTGAGGAATTGTATATTGAATAATCAGGTTTTGGAATGGTTCAAAATATAACGTATTCAGATGGTGATTATCTATTAGAGTTGGTAAAATGTAACCGGGAGGATTATTATATTGAATAACCATGTTTGGGAATTAAATATATTTCGGTAAATAAAACACATCCGGGAGTAAACGGGTGTAAATAGGCACTGGATAATGACGTCATGGTTGGTTGGGCGGATGACGTCATAGTTTTCAGCCTATCACACGTATGGATTCATCACATCTCGCTTTCATCAGTTGTTTATCATGATGCACATATTCTAAAGCCGTGTTTCAACCCCACTCTTTCCCTGATTTACTTCATGCCCTCAATGCCATCTATCAGGGTCAATATTGTTGGGGGAAATGAAGGAAATTAATATCAGATAAACAGTGAAAACATAAAAACAATTTTATTACTAAAGGGAATTGTTAAATAGATCACTCCCATTAGTAAAGGGTTTACTGGTTAGGTTAGGTTAATATTAAATTAAATTAGGTTAGGTTAATATTAAATTAAATTAAGTTAGGTTAATATTAAATTAGGTTAGGTTAATATTAAATTAAATTAGGTTAGGTTAATATTAAATTAGGTTAGGTTAAGGTATCCATCTTTGAACAATGTTAGCAACCTTACATTTAATGATAAATATTATTTGGTGCTGGTTCTATGAACTCAGGGTGAGACGGTAACCTCATACTATCAGTTGTGAGTTCCATCAAAAATACTTATATTAAAGAAAAGGAAAACTTTGAATGGAACTCACCACTGAGCGTTGACGGTAACTGCCTCAGCCAGAATTGTCACCAACTGTTCTTACCTATTTGTTCTTACCTATTTGTATCTTTACAGGATTGAGTCAAGCTCGTAATGTCCCGTATTTTAAAACACAATTATCATATGTTTTTTAAAGTTATGTATGTTTTTGACATACTTTGATCTGTATGAAACTTTGATGAACAGGTAATGAGATTTCTGTCTGTTTCTGAGTGAACAAAGTTGCAGCACAATGCATGAAGGGGGAACGCTATAATAAAATTTGTCTTCATATAGGAATTATTATAGAAATGGTCATAAGCAGCTTAAATAACTAATTAGAGGAAATTCAGGAAGGGAATGTGGAGGCAGATATGGAGATGAAAAAACAGCTTGCCATATTATCACCTCCAGGTCCAGTTACATGTAAGGCCAGAAAAAACTTCAACAACTTCCAAAGAGGCTATTAATTAATAGAAAAACATGAAAAAAAAATTCTACACCTCAGAAATAGGCCTCAAGTATCCAGTACAGTACAGTACAGTACCATACCTTGCTTTGAAAATTCAAACACAGACGTTAGTGACTCAGTCTAATGGAAATTTTAAAATGATGACTCTGGCTACACCACCTCTCCCTATTCTGTAGTCAAGTAATAGATATACTGTATAGCATTAATATTCACACAAAAACATATTTTAAGGACTCTATGAGAAGTCTGTTATTTTTTCCTAGAGTCCTTAAAATATGTTTTTGTGTGAATATTAATGCTATACAGTATATCTATTACTTGACTACAGAATAGGGAGAGGTGGTGTAGCCAGAGTCATCATTTTAAAATTTCCATTAGACTGAGTCACTAACGTCTGTGTTTGAATTTTCAAAGCAAGGTATGGTACTGTACTGTACTGTACTGTACTGGATATTTAAGGCCTATTTCTGAGGTGTAGAAATATCTTTTTCGTGTTTTTGTATTAATTAAGAGGGTGCGGGAATAGGGGGACAGGCTTGGAGGGGGGTTTAGGGGGGTGCAGGAATTTTTGGGGAGTGTGGGAGTCTGGGACAGGCTTGGGGGGGGGGGGTTAGGGTGGTGCGGGAGTAGGGGACAGGCTTTCTATCCACCCCAAGCCTGTCCCCCTATTCCCGCACCCCCCAAACCCCTCCTAAGCCTGTCCCCCTATTCCCGCTCCTGAGAAGGAAAGAGACAAGGGGATTATTAATAATAATTGTTATGTTATGCCTCAACCATTGTATAAACATAGAAACTTCAGAAGGCTCAAATGAAAGTGGTCATGTGGGCAGTCTCCATTGTAATCTGGCACGGTTCCAATAATGCTACATAGATGTGTTTACATACCAAGTCTTGTAAAAGAAGTTAAATACATATGCTACCCATTGGTTTTCTAAATAATATTATTTCTATAAATTATATGTTAAACAATAATATCACAATAATGTCCTTAGGCAAAGTACTGTACAGTATATTCCAGAAAATTAACTTCAAAGAGTGAATAATGGAAACATTTTGTAAGATGGGTATACTGTACTTAAGATTTGTAAGTACAGTACAGTAGAGTAGTATTGAAGTGTACATTACTGTACTATCAGTAAATTACCATATCCACATACCAGATTACCACTCATTCTTATCATTTTGATAATGATAAGTTCTCTAAATAATATTATATATTATTTTCAGTCAGGTTTTAGAGGTAATTACTTACCCTAAACTTACCCCTAACCTTTTACTTGGCAACATTTTTCCATTAATTTCCTAAACCTTGATTTAGTTTAAGAAACTCTGTGAGACATTTATCATAATCTTTATTTAATTATTACATTCACCAGAGAATATTGAGAATTTGGTGTGGTAGTATTTCCTGACCCAACTACTGTTAGCTTACTTGTTTTGGTTGGTGAAAGTCAGACTAGGATATGATAAGTTTCCCCTTATAGCCTATATGTTAACCTTGAAAGATCACAATAACAAAGTATAGTTTTCATTATTCTTACCTGTAATGAAATGTTGGTCAGGATCAGAAGTAATTTCTCATTTTTTTAACCATTATCCCTGCCTATGGATGTGTGAAAAGGGATCGTAGTGATATTATAATATTCCACACGTGAGGTGAGAACTTTATAACAATATATATTTGAGAAGGATGTGAAATAAAAGAGACTAAAATGCAGGCGTCCACCTGTGTCACACATCCCATTGCAAAAAATGTGACAATATTGGCTTGGATTGACTGTTTATCATAAATGTTGCTTGCTGAGATAGTGGGATGTCCAGCACTGCAACACACCTGTGGATTCTCAATAAAGTGGAGTGACGAGTGCAGGGACTGATGGAGAACAACAGCTGCCCTCCTCCCTCACAGGATATACCTGCCCTGGACACATTGGAGCACCACCAGGATGTTGCTGCTCTGGTGGTCTTCCACAAGACACAGGTACAAGAGGTACAGCACCTGGCAGGATTTAGGCTCCCCCCGTGTGAGGCTGTGAGAGACACGAGAATGGTGTTCTCCAGCCACAAGCATATCAGGGTGCTGAGGTCACACACCAGCCAGCACCAGAGGGTGGCAAGTCTAATGGTTCCCACTCAATTTTTCCCGCAGAGAGAACATATTGAGCCAATACAGAGCTACACACACTCAGCACTCACTCAGCTGGACCCTGGTCCAGCACTATCAGCCATAGTTGTACTGTATATATTCATTCCAAACTATGTTTACTGTTATTGTTGATGTTCTCCCGGGACAGAATGGCCTCCTTCCCCACAGACCCCTGGTACACTCTGGTCTCAGTGAAAAAAACAAATTAAAATAAAGGAGGGGCTGGCCCTATATGCCTGGGCTACTGAAGCACATCCCAGGGAAATGGGACCACAGCTTACTGGACCAGGGAGTCTGTATGTCCCTATATGCCTGGGCTACCGAAGCACATCCCAGGGAAATGGGACCACAGCTTACTGGACCAGGGAGTCTGTATGTCCCTATATGTCCGTATGTCCCTATATGCCTGGGCTACCAAAGCACATCCCAGGGAAATGGGACCACAGCTTACTGGACCAGGGAGTCTGGGGGCCTCATTGGTGGGAAGGTCTTTGATCCCACAGCCAGTGGTGTGGGCCCAAGTCCACGTTACAAGAGCTACAAGTGGGGCCGCACCTTCCATGAGACCAGCCCTGAAGGGACCATAAGGGGGAGGGAGTTTACACTGCTGCATGCAAAGGGAAATGCACCCCCTGTGTGCTGGCGGTCCACACACCAGTGAAAAAACCTCACATGGATTAATTTTAATCCATGTGGGCAGATCTCATCAAATCCACTAGAAAGTTACCAGATCCTACAACAATCTTTATTCTAGCCCTGTGGAGGACTATGTTTACTGTTATATATCTTGCCATAACATACTTACTGTATACTTTATTTGATTTTACTAAAAAATGCTATATATAAATGTCATTTCATGTCATGTCATCTAACAAAAAATTTCATATCAGTTTGTTGTTGTTGAAGTGCCTCAAGGTGTCTGGTGAAGCAGCCCTGAGCTCCTGAGGAAGGCCATGGCCTCAACTGGGGTTTGCCACAGTGCTCTCAAAGAGTGTACAGTATGTTGTGTTATTGATCAATGTGATTGTGTGCATTGTAGTCTTAAATAATGTATTTAAGGGGTTGCGGGAATAAGAGGCCAGGCTTAGGGGGGTGCGGGGGTTTTTGGGGGGGTTGGCTGGGTTTTGGAGGGTGCGGGAGTTAGGGGACAGGCTGGGGGGAGGGGTTAGGGTGATGTGGGAGTAGGGGACAGGCTTTCTACCCCCCCCCAAGCCTGTCTCCCTATTCCTGCACCCCCCCACAAAAACCCGCACCTCCCTAAACTCCCCCAAGCCTGGCTCCCTATTCCCGCACCCCCTTAAATTTGTGAAGAGAAGGCCTAGCTGGGATGTAGTCTCCACATATTATACCTCCATGTGAGGCAATGGGGGACATGCTGGGGGGGGGGGGGGTTATGGGGGTGCAGGAATAGGGAACAGGCTTTCTACCCACCCCAAGTCTGTCCCCCTATTTCCTTACCTCCCAAACTCCCCCCCCCCCGAACCCCCCAAAACACCCCACACACCCCTAAATATCCCCCAAGCCTGTCCCCCTACTCCCGCACCCCAAAAAAAAAACCGCGACACCCCCCAAAACTCCCCGCACCCCCCAAAACTCCCCGCACCCCCCAAAACCCCCCCAAAACCCTAGTAGCTCCTTGATCGTTCCTTTACCATTTGTATACACTTATTATATCTTATTTCCAATAGTAGGCTTACTATTTGTTATATTTCCACAACAAATAACCTAATGGAAGTGTAAGGTACTTATATTCTATGGCAAATATACAAAACTAACCCGAGAAACACCAAAACTTGAGTAAATTAGGAACAATTTCAGTTTTTACACGAGTCGCGGCCTCTGACTTGGCAACACTGATTTCACGACACGGCAATAATGACGTCACTATCCATGATGGCCGCCGTTGAGATGATGAATGTAAAAAGTAATTATAATAACAATAATAACAGCAATAAGAGTATTATAACAAGAGAAATATATATAAATCAATACGAAGAAATATATAGAACCCAATAATTAGATAAATAAATAAATAAATTGTAATAATGATGATAATAATAATAGTTAACAATCGTAGTCCCTATCAGCATTGCTACTTTTGTCAGTGTTGTCATTTCTAAGGTAATTACTCTAAATTAGCCTAGTTTGGTGCTATTTAAGATAAAATTTCTCCTATCTAAAGTAATTTTTATGAAAATTCCTTCGTTATTTATTTCCTGGGTCGTTGTGAAAGAAAATTAATACTATTAAAATACTTTCAAAGTTAATACTATTATAAAAACATGGAAATGTATACCGTTTGTCAAAGGTTTAATTTATGTTGAGGTAATTTGGTTCCATCTAAGGTATTTTCAACCCAATTTTTAAGGTATTTTACGAATTTCTTCCCTCTGTTGTTGGCGATCGAACCAATCTTCATTCCGGTGTTTCCTCCAAACCATCCAGTCTCTCCAATCCTCTAATCTCTCCATGTTGAGGTAATTTGGTTTCATTTAAGGTATTTTCAACCCAATTATTAAGGTATTTCATCGAATTTCTTCTCTCTGAGGCCTCCAAATTGCTCCAATCTTCTCACCAGTGTTTCCTCCAATCCTCTAATCTCTCCTCAAATGTCCCTAGTATTCCCTCTAAATCCTCCAATCCCTTCAATAACCAGTTTTGGTAAATATTGAATGAATTACCGTTATTGGGTACGTTTTTTCTACCTTCATTACCCACTTATTTAGACCATTCTAAGACTATTTTCTTCTATGGCATTTCCTCCGCAAATGCTCCATTTCCAAGATAGGGCATATTCAAATGGGGCATTTTGAAATTAGCCTGACCTTACCTGACCTGACCTGACCTAACCTAACCTAACCTAACCTAACCTAGACCGCATCAGACTACCGGGACCTAACCTGGGCAGACTACCGTGACCTAACCTGGGCAAACTACCGGGAAATAATCGTGATAAAGTACAATAAATGACGGGGGTAAAATACTGGGACCCAGCCGGATCTGGCAACACTGCTACAAAACAGTAATTCTTTCAATAAATACCCCAGTGTTCTCCAATCTCCAAGTGTATAAATTCTTCTCCCTCCAATCTTTCTTCCACTACTACTACTACTACTATCACTACTACCACTACTACTACCACCACCACTTCTACCCTACTACCACCACTATTACTATATGGGTAAATCATGGTATTGTTTGGTATTTATTTAGATTCTAGGCAATTGCAGTTTTGGGTATTTATTGAAAGAATTGCCATCTTGTAACAGTGTTGCCAGATCCGGCTAGGACCAAGTATTTTGCCCTAGTCATTTCGGTAAATTTACAGAAAACCTGGGTTCACTAATACGTAAATATTAGTATGTTTTACCACTAATTAGGGTAAATATTGAATGAATTACCGTTATTGGGTACAGTTTTTCTACCTTCATTACCCACTTATTTAGACCATTCTAAGACTATTTTCTTCTATGGCATTTTCTCCGCAAATGCCCCATTTCCAAGATAGGGCATATTCAAATGGGGCATTTTGATATTAGCCTGACCTTACCTGACCTGACCTAACCTAACCTAGACCGCATCAGACTACCGGGACCTAACCTGGGCAGACTACCGGGACCTAACCTGGGCAAACTACCGGGAAATAACCGTGGTAAAGTACAGAAAATGACCGGGCCAAAGTATTGGGACCTAGCCGGATCTGGCAACACTGCTACAAAACGGTAATTCTTTCAATAAATACCCTAATTAGTACCTTTCTAAGACACTTTTCATCTATGGTGTTTCTCTCGGAGATGCCCCGTTTTCATACCTCAATACAAACATGGGGGAGAGCCTGGGAATCCGGGGTTTTGGGTGGGGGAAAACACGCTATACACTATGGTTTTGCCTTTATAATACAGTTCCAACCTATGGAGTATTTATTGGATATGCCCCGTTATCGAAATATGCCCCGTTTTCATACCCCAATACAAACATGGGGGAGAGCCTGGGAATCTGGGGTTTTGGGTGGGGGAAAACACGCATAGCACTATGTTAATGCCATAATTATACACTTCCAACCGTAAATAAAATAGTTAATGATAAAAAAAAAATTCCAAGTGTTCGAGAACATTGCAATATAATACCAATACAGCCCAAGTAGCAGCGTTACCAACATGTGTACACAATGTATATGTAGGAATGACATATATATAATAATATGTGTATAAAAATGGACAAAATAAAGGGTAAAGAATGTTGAATAAACAATAAATAACATACCTTACAGAAATTATGTGGATGGTGTGGGATTGTTGTGATCAGAGGAGATATCTGAGTCGTCTGAATCATGTGGTAATGGCGGACGAACACAGTTGGGGCGGATAGAGTTTTGCAGCCTCCAGAAGGAATTGATGAAACGCAAGATCTTCGTGTTGGTCTAGAAATATATATCTTGCAATATATTGTCTCAAATACTTGGCTTTGATTCCTGGTCGTTTAATATGTTCCTTAACGTCTCTCCACAATCTCTCTATGTTTTGTGTGTGTATTTCAGTATTAACCGGGTCGACAAAATTAATGCTGTGATTTACACACCAATGTCGATAGCCCTCGTCCTCGAGAGAATTGTATGCACGCCAAGAATCAAAGCAAATGGTAGTGCCAGGCAATATAAAAAGTTTTATTAGTGGAATAAGAGTTTCTTTATTCCGTGGAAGTGGTTGAGTCGCATCGTCTAAGAGCGGGATAATAAATTTTTTCTTGGAGACTCTTTCAATTCCTCCAAACACCTACACTTGAGACAAAACACGACCGACGTTGTGTTTCCGTCTGACAACAAGGGTTTCATCAATCTCAACTGTTATATGAGGACCACCTATAGGGGGTTGAGATGTTAGCCATTTCTCGCACACTTCACTACAGAAACTTCTCCAATCGACAGAAGTTTTGCTGTTTATGCTCAAGTTTTTGATAGTCTGGATGTGTGAAAAACTCTTATCACAAAATACGTTAATAAAACACAGCACTTTCCAGGGTTCGATGTGTGAATGGTCTAAAAATGAGCCTTTAAATGACGACACAGAAAATCCACAACGTCTTCTTCTCTTTGTCTTTGCTATTAGAGTTGTGTGATAACAACGAAAAAGGTTATCATGTGTTAAACAACAATTGTTACCGCAATTAGGACACTTGAGATCAGTTGGTAAGACACCGTGATTTTGAAATAAAGTTATACTGGTCTCGTTATTTCTAAAATGGCTTGCTATAATTTTGTAGAATAGAGGACGACAACCGGCACACAAGTGTTCCATAGTGAGCAACTGAAAGAGAAAGACCCACGCTCTAACGTCCTATTTATAGGGGATAATCACGTGACCCAGTTTTCCATACAGCAGCATTACAAACTCAAAAATAAATGGAAAAGCAGCCAAAAAAGTAAAATGATAGCCACACCGTACCTATCCCACCCAAACATAACCTAACAATATTTCACCCTACACTAAATAACCAATTAAAGCCCAAAATAAAGTAACATAACAAAACAAAAGTAAAAATATAGATACATAATATAAATACTCTTAGAATGAAAACACGTGTTCATGTGCACAAAAGTAGCCCAAATGGCTATAAAAATTAGTAGATGGTAATGCACATATTAATATTTAGAGTAGCCAGCAGAGGGCCAAAATTTCCAAGGCTATAAGCAGTGGTACTAACTCAAAATAACAAAGAGAAGCACCCAATACTATGAAAAGAAGTAGAATTATAGCCAAATCCTACCGACCCCTACATATCCTTACTAAACAAAACCTAACCTAACCTAACCTAACCCAAACAAACCAAAGCAAAGCATAACAAACCTAACCAAAAATAAGGAAAGATAATAAAAAGTAACATAATGAAATTACCCAGTGAATAATAACACGTGTTCAGGTGCACATTTGTAGCCCAAATGGCTATGAAAATGAGGAATTGGTAATGTACATAATAAGTGGATGGCTATCGGCATCGAATAAAATCCCACAATTGCCAGATCTCCAATAAAATGTTAAATCAAATGGTTATTTTGGGAATTAGTGTTACCTGACCTGACCTAACCTAGACCACAACAGACTACCGGGACCTAACCTGGGCAAACTATCGGGACCTAACCTGGGCATAAAACCGTTGTACAATTAATAAAGTGACCGAGTAAATATCCCGGGATGTAGATGGATGTGGTAACACTGCACTTCCATTACCAATAATTTACAGAGTAACCACAAGATGGCAACACAGTGATATCAAGGAATTAATGACAGGAGTAGACACTAGATGGCAACAATGTAACATCCTGGATATGGAAATTTCCATAAAAAGAGTAGGACGCTCATAGACAATATTGCCAATACAAAATATAATAGGGCAAATATAGCCAAACCAGCCAAAAGTAGCGTGAATATTGTAACATTTACAACTATGAAAAGACTATAATTGTAGTGAAAACATATCAAACGTAAACACAAGAGAACCAATCTCCCCACCTGAAACTAGCTTCATCCAACGCACCCCCAATATTGCATGCGTCTTGAATAACGTGGAATATAACGAAAAGCAACGAAAATAACGGTAGGAAGTCAATTATATAGGCAGAACCACAGTGAAATGCGTGTTTTCCCCCACCCAAAACCCCGGATTCCCAGGCTCTCCCCCATGTTTGTATTGGGGTATGAAAACGGGGCATATCTCGAAAACGGGGCATCTCCGAGAGATACACCATTGATGAAAAGTGTCTTAGAATGGTCCTAATTAGTGGTAAAACATACTAATATTTACGTACTAGTGAACCCAGGTTTTCTGTAAAAATACCGTCATTTCCTGTACTTTACCACGGTTATTTCCCGGTAGTTTGCCCAGGTTAGGTCCCGGTAGTTTGCCGCAGTCTAGGTTAGGTTAGGTTAGGTTAGGTCCGGTAGCTTGCCGAAGTCTAGGTTAGGTCAGGTAAGGTCAGGCTAATTTCAATATTAGCTAACTTGGAAATGGGGCATTTCCGAAGAAAAGTTGGTACGGTATTTATTGAAAAAATTACCGTTTTGTAGCAGTGTTGCCAGATTTGGTTAGGTCCCAGTATTTTGCATTTCCTGTACTTTACCATGGTTATTTCCCGGTAGTTTGCCCAGGTTAGGTCCTGGTAGCTTGCCGCAGTCTAGGTTAGGTCATGCTAATTTCAAAATTTGAATATGCCCTATCTTGGAAATGCCATAGAATAAAATAGTCTTAGAATGGTTTAAATAAGTGGGTAATGAAGGTAGAAAAACCGTACGCAGTAATGGTAATTCTTTCAATATTTACCGTATTTTACCACGGTTAGTTCCCGGTATTTTGCCCGGGTTAGGTCCCGGTAGTTTACTGCAGTTTAGGTTAGGTTATGTTAAGTCATGTAAGGTCATACTAATTTCTAAATGCTATATTTGAATATGACCTAACTTGGAAATGTTAAGAAAAGTGGGTATTTATTGAAAGAATTACCGGGTATTTTTCCCTGGGTCATTTCCTGTACTTTATCACAGTTATTTCCCAGTAATTTGCCCAGGTTAGGTCCCAGTAGTCTGCTGTGGTCTAGGTTAGGCTAGGTAAGGTCAGGCTAATTTCAAAATGCCCCATTTGAATATGCCCTATCTTGGAAATGGGGCATTTGAGGAAGAAATACCATAAAAGAAAATAGTCTTAGAATTGTCTAAATAAGTGGGTAATGAAGGTAAGAAAACCGTACACAATAACGGTAATTCTTTCAATATTTACCGATATGGGGCATTTCTGAAGGAAAGTGTTTTAGAATGTTGTGAATTTGTGAATATAGAAGGTAAAAACATTGTAATAGAAAATAACAATAGAATAGATAATTACCGGTTGATTTTAGTACTCGTATTTCAATTTTTTATTTTTTTTTTAATTGGGTAAATTTTCCGAGCTGCACGTGTGAGATTTTCAGACAAAATATAGCTTTTCCAAGATTTTTTTAAGTGAATAATTCAATTTTTTTCATGTGATTAGTTTAATTTTAACATCCATTTATTGTGCAAATATCCTGTTTTAGCCATACATACCTAACCCAACCCAACCTAACTAACCAAACCTAACTAACCAAACCAAACCAAACCAAACCCAACCTAACCCAACTCAACCTAACCCAACCTAACCTAACCAAACCAATCCTAACCTAACCCGACCCAACCTAACCTAAGCTAACCCAACCAAACCAAGCCTAACCAAACCAATCCCAACCTAACCCAACCCAACCCGACCCGACCCGACCCGACCTAACCTAACCTAATCTGAACCATTGCAGACTATCGGGACCTAACCATAGCAGACTATACCCGGACCTAACCTGGACAGACTA
>JAWQEG010001515.1:135000-152986 GCA_033782935.1 Petrolisthes cinctipes | reverse complement strand
CTCCTCCTTCTCCTCCTCCTCCTCCTCCTCCTCCTCCTCCTCCTCCTCCTCCTCCTCCTTTTCCTTTTCCCTCCTTCTCCTTCCTGTTGTATTCAGTGGTCGATTTTCTTGTTTTGTTCTGAGTGTGTTTTGTGTTGTTCTCTCAACGTCTTTCCCTTCCCCTATACACCCTCCCTCACCACTCTCCTCTGCCCCTTCCTTCCTTTCCCTTCCCCTATACACCTTCCTCACTCTCCTCTGTCCCTGAAATTCCTTTTCCTCCCTCCTTCCCTCACTCTCCTATCCTTCTCCTCTCCCTCTCCTTCCTTCTTTCCCTACCCCTACACTCCCTCTCTCACTCTCCTCTGCTCCTACCTTCCTTTCCTTACCCTACTTTCCTCACTCACCCTCCCTCTCCCTCTGCCTCTCCTATGCCCCTCCCTGCTTCCTTTCTTCTCTGTCCCATCATATCATCTCCTCTCCCTCTCCTCTCCTTTCCCCTTCTCACCATTCATCCCTCTTCAATTCCTTCCCTACTTCCTTCCATACCCCTCTCTTTTCTTTTGTTTTAATCCATGCCTCTTCTCTTCCTATTCCATTCCTTCCCTGTCTTTTCATTCTTCTCTTCTTTCCCACCCTATGCCACTCCCCAATCCCTTCCCTTTCTCCTTTCTACACCCCAACTTCCCCTTTATTCATTTCCCCAGTTTTTCCCCATCATATCATTACCCCTCCCTCACTACCACTCCCCCATCACCCCTCCCCCATCCTTCACAACCACTCCTCCCCCATCCTTCACCACCACCCCTCCCCCCATCCTTCACTACCATCCCTCCCCCATCCTTCACCACCACTCCCCCCCCCCCATGCCCCCCACCACCACCCCTCCCCCCCAGCATCCCCCCCACCACCACCACCCCTAATCCAGAATACCTATTACTGATTAGATAACTCAAACAGTTTTATTCCAGCACCATAAATCTAATCTCATCTAATCTCTCCTGTGTGTGTGTGTGTATGTGTGTGTGTGAGAGAGAGAGAGAGAGAGAGAGAGAGAGAGAGAGAGAGAGAGAGAGAGAGGGAGAGAGAGAGAGAGAGAGAGAGAGAGAGAGAGAGAGAGAGAGAGAGAGAGAGAGAGAGAGAGAGAGTGTGTGTGTGTGTGTGTGTGTGTGTGAGCGGGGACACACACACACACACACACACACACACACACACACACACACACACACTAACTAACGCCAGGTGGACTTTCCTTCCTACTTTCACTTTCCTTGAGGGCATTGTTTTGGACTCTTTGGTCACTTGGGTGGTATTTATTAAGGACCCTGTGATCGGGTATGAATTTTGGAGGCTTCTGATTCCTCCTCCTGACCATACCATCAAACAAGCTCCTTCCATATAGGTGTTTTTATTTTTATTATTATTAATTTTTTTTTTTTTTTTTTTTTTTTTTTGTAATATTTGAAGGACTCGTTTGTCTCCAATTCTCTGACTACATCACAGGGTCCCTTAAGGGGGTGCGGGAGTAGGGGGACAGGTTTGGGGGGGGGGGTGCAGGAATAGGGGGACAGGCTTGGGGTGGGTAGAAAGCCTGTCCCCTATTCCCGCAAACCCCTAACCCCCTCCCCCACACACAAGCCTGTCCTCCTACTCCCACACTACCCAAAAAAACCCGCACCCCCCCAAGCCTGTCCCCCTATTCCCGCACCCCCTTAAGTGGAGATTCTCTTTTTTGGTGAATTGGAAAGTTTCAGATTCCTCTCCAAATTATGCCACGAAACAGATCCCCTATTAGTACCATTGAGGGCGTATTTGTTTTCTTGGCATAGTTTGGGGGAAATCAGAGACCTTCCGATTCACCACCAAAAAAAAAAAAATAAAAAAAAAAATAATAATAATAATAATAATAATCTCCCCCCTTAATTAATCAAACTATATTCATTCTTCGAAGTAATGGCTTCTTCATCGCAAAATAATTCATATTCAAAATAATTCGAGCATTTATCTGGCCTGTTTGTTTATATTTTGGATTTTCATTGTATTCCAGCGAGTATGAGAAACGGGAATGAGTCAGTAAGAGTTGGCAGGACAGAGAAACACAACAACAACAACAACAACAACAATAACAACAACTACACATGATAAGGAATGCAGTGGAGCAATTTATCAAACGCCATTGATGTCCAAATAATAAACACATACACACATACATACATACATACAAACAAAAGTGAATAAATAGATATACAAGTAAATATAAAAACTAATGAATTATGTAAACAGAAACTTGAATATAAAGAAAATACTATGAAACTTGAAACTCAGGATAATGACGACGACGATAAATTTACAGTCACCTCATAAAAAAAAAAAAAAAATGAAAGTCGTGAACACACAAACCCGTCTGTGTTAATTATAAGGGAAGATTCGATTCTATTGTTGGTGAATTGGAAAGTCTCTGATGATTCCTCTCCAAACTATATAATAATAATAGATGCCTGGAAACAGATCCCATTTTTATAGTACCATTGAGAGAGTTTTTTTTTTTTTTTTTTTTTTTTATTACTTTAATTTTTTTTTTTTTTTTTTTTTTGTACTTTTTTTTACTTTTTTTTTTACTTTTTTTTTTATATATTTTTGTTACTTTTTTTTTTTTTTTTTTTTTTTTTTTTTCTTTTCTACTTAAAGAAGAACCCAGTAGTCTTCCAATTCACCTTAAGGGTCCCTGTGATGTAGTCAGAAGAAAATTGGAGATAAATGAGTCCTTCAAATATTGCCACGACACACACACACACACACACACACACACACACACACACACACACACACGTCTACTGTATAATATGGAAGGAGTTTGTTTCGTGGCATGGTCAGGAGGAATCAGAAGCCTCCAATTTTCATACACGATCACAGGGTACTTAAGGAGAGGTAAGGAGAGAGTGAGTGGGTAAGGGAAGAGAGGGAGGAAAGGAGAGGGAGAGAGGGATGTAGGGAGGGAGAGAAGAAGGGGGGGGAGAGAAGAAGAGAAGGAGGGAGAGAAGAAGAGAGGGAGGGAGAGATTTAGGGAGGGAGAGAAGAGAGGGAGGGATGGATGTAGGGAGGGAGGAAAGGAGAAAGGGATGTAGGGAGGGAGAGAAGAAGAGAGGGAGGAAAGGAGAGAGGGAGAGAAGAAGGGAGGGAGAGAAGAAGAGAGGGAAGAAGGGGGGGAGAGAAGAAGGGAGGGTAGTCTCAGGGTGCCCCTTATACTGACCCTGGGCCCCTTACCCCCCTCCCCCCCCCCCATGTACTAACTAGGGGGATTATCCAGGATTATCCCACCTACCCACATACCCATCTTATAGTCTACCTCTCTTCTTCCATGTATGTTCTCTCTCTCTCTCTCTCTCTCTCTCTCTCTCTCTCTCTCTCTCTCTCTCTCTTTCCTTTGCTTCTCTTCTCCTTTCCTTCATCCTCCCGTCTCTCTCTCTCTCTCTCTCTCTCTCTCTCTCTCTCTCTCTCTGACAAAAATCAAAGAGATGTAATTATAGAGAAATAGAGATAAAACAGAAAAATAGAGATAAAACAGAGAAGTAATGGTAAGTGAGAAACCATAGGTGTGTGTGTGTGTGTGTGTGTGTGTGTGTGTGTGTGTTCGAATTGGAAAGCTACTGACTGATTCCTCCTAAACCATACCAGAAAACAGACGCCCTCAATGGTATACTAATAGGGGATCTGTTTCGTGGCATAGTTTGGAGGACTCAGTGACCTTACAATTCACCAACGAAAGAAACTCTCCCTTAATTAACTAAGATAAATCACCCTTGTCACCTTCCTATTATTATTATTATTATTATTATTAGTTCTCTGTACGTGGTAGTAAATTATCCAAGGTTGGTATCATTTTAGAGATATTAACTGTATTACTATTTTTCTATCTCTCTCTCTCTCTCTTTCTTCACACACACACACACACACACACACACACACACACACACACGAGATATTCAGCCCCCCTCCCTCTCTCCCGACACACCCAAACCAAACCAAGCCTCTTTCTTCTTCTCCTCCTTCTCCTTCTCCTCCTCCTTCTTCTCCTCCTTCTCCTCCTCCTTCTTCTCCTCCTTCACCGATTAGTCTGCACTCTAAGCCCTCTCTGAATGGCTGTATAATTGAAATAAATCGGTCACACACACACACACACACACACACACACACACACACACACACTTACTCAGTCATTTACACACACACACACACTTACTCAGTCATTTACTCACACACACTGGAACTGGAACCGACCACAGGTTGGTCGGTTCCAGATTTATTAGAGAGAGAGAGAGAGAGAGAGAGAGAGAGAGAGAGAGAGAGAGAGAGAGACCACCCAGAATAAAACCTCAGGGGTGCTTTAAACACTCCAGGATTCACCATTAAACTTCAATTATTTACTTCATCACTCTCACTTCCCCTCCCCCCACCACCCCACCTTTCTCTCTCTTTCTCTCTCTCTCTCTCTCTCTCTCTCTCTCTCTCTCTCTCTCTCTCTCTCTCTCTCTCTCTCTCTCTCATTTATACAATCAAAGACCTAACACACACACACACACACACACACACACACATACAATCCTTAAATAAATCCTCGTGTTTACCATGAAGAATATATGTAAAGAATTTCAACGGGGTGTCTTTTCCCGCGCTAAAGGGGTCATAAGTGTAAGGCAATGATATGTTATTATTATTTTGGCGGGAAAAAGTAGGTCCAGCCTGAGTGACGTCACAAATGCGCGCGCTTTCCCCTCGTTTACTCATTCCTGGCCTGCCTTATATTTCGGGGGTATGTTAAACAGGACCTTGTGAACAAATAAATCATGTACGGTACTTAGGCCTATGTGGGTGTGTGGGTGTGTGTGTGTGTGTGTGGAACTCGTGTGTGTGTGTGTGTGTGTGTGTGTGTGTGTTTGAAGCAGAAGAACTCAGTTGCGTGTGTGTGTTTGCTTATGTATGTACTGTATATATGTGTTTGACACACACACACGAGTTCCCCTTACAAACACACACACGAGTTCCCCTTACACACACACAAACACACACGAGTTCCCCTTACACACACACACACACACGAGATCCCCTTACACACACACACACACACACGAGATCCCCTTACACACACACACACACGAGATCCCCTTACACACACACACACACACGAGATCCCCTTACACACACACACATACAGCCCCAGTGGTTATAGGTTAGTGGGAATAGTTTGGGGAAAGTTATAACAAGTGGATAATGGGGTATGATGAGGGTCAGTAAACAGTAAAACTATGGGTTACCGATGGGGTGGGTGAAGCTTACTCACTTCTCTAACACATATGTGGCGAGAAAAATAATAATAATAATAATAATAATAATAATAATTAAGGAAAAAAGTAATAATAATAATAATAATAATAACGAATACAGGAAGGAAGGCTCTTTTTTTGAGGGAGGTAAAATATACAAACAAACATACATACATATATACAAACATACATGCTGGAAAGGAATATGAAAATGGTGGTGCATATATAAAGGAATGAAGGTATTATAGTTTGTTTACATGGTTTATATTATTGGATTAATTATTAAGGGACCCTGTGATGTAGTCAGAAAATTGGAGGTAAATGAGCCCTTCAAATATTGCCACGAAACACACACACCTATATGGATGGAGAGAGACAAGGAGGAAGAGGAGAGAGACAAGAAGGAAGAGAGAGAGACAAGAAAGGAGGGTGGGAGAGAGACATGAAAGGAGGGTGGGAGAGAGACATGAAAGAGGGTGGGAGAGAGACAAGGAGGAAGGGAGAGAGACAAGAAAGGAGGGTGGGAGAGAGACAAGGAGGAAGGGGAGAGACATGAAAGAGGATGGGAGAGAGACAAGAAAGAAGGGTTTTATAATCACTTTTAAACGGATTTGACAGAACTACCAAAGGTTCCTAGCCCATTTAATTCGGTAATTGCAGTGTTGCCAACGCTTTATAGCCACTTTTGAACGACTTTTACAGTACGGTACAGGCAAAGCTAGATGGCCATTTTGTTGTATGTACAGTATTGACAATGTTTTATAGCCATGATTACATGATTTTGACAATACTACCAAAGGTTCCTAGCCCATTTAATGTGATAATTGCAGTGTTTCTAACATTTTATAGCCACGTTTGTACCATTTTGACAATACTAACAAAGGTTTTTAGCTCATTTAATTCGGTAGTTGCAGTGTAGCCAATGTTTTATAGCCACTTTTGAACGACTAGTACAGAACAGTAAAGATGGAGCTAGATGGCCATGTTGTTGTACATACAAAATTGCCAATGTTTTATAGCCACAAATGCTCGATTTTGACAATACTACCAAAGGTTCCTATCCCATTTAATTTGGTAATTGCAGTGTTACCAACGTTTTATAGCCACATTCACACAATTTTGACAATACTAACAAAGATTTCTAGCCCATATTATTTAGTAATTGCAGTGTAGCTAACGTTTTATAGCCACTTATGGACGACTTTTACAGTACGGTACAGGCAAAGCTAGATGGCCATTTTGTTGTATATACAGTATTGCCAATGTTTTATAGCCATGATTACATGATTTTGACAATACTACCAAAGGTTCCCAGCCCATTTACTCTAATAATTGCAGTGCTTTCAATGTTTTATAGCCACGTTTGTACGATTTTGACAATACTAACAAGGAATCCTTGCCCATTTAATTTGGAAATTGCAGAGTTACCAACGTTTTATAGCCACTTTGGGGACAACTTTTAAAGTACAGTAAAGGTGGAGCTTGACGGATATTTTATTGTATGTACAGTATTGCCAATGTTTTATAGCCATGATTACATGATTTTGACAATACTATCTATGGTTTCTAGCTCATTTAATGTGATAATTGCAGTGTTTCTAACATTTTATAGCCACGTTTGTACCATTTTGACAATACTAACAAAGGTTCTCAGCTCATTTAATTCGGTAATTGCAGTGTAGCCAATGTTTTATAGCCACGTTTGGACGACTAGTACAGAACAGTAAAGATGGAGCTAGATGGCCATGTTGTTGTACATACAGAATTGCCAATGTTTTATAGCCACAAATGCTCGATTTTTACAATACTACCAAAGGTTCCTAGCTAATTTAATTTGATAATTGCAGTGTTACCAACGTTTTATAACCTTATTCACACGATCTTGACAATACTAACAAAGGTTTTTAGGCCATTTAATTTAGTAATTGCAGTGTAGCCAACGTTTTATAGCCACTTTTGGACGACTTTTTCAGTACAGTACAGGCGGAGCTAGACAGCCATATTGTTAAACATATAGTATTGCCAATGTTTTATAGCCACTTTAGGATGGATAAGACAACACTATCAAAAGTTCCTAGCCAATTTACTCTAATAATTGCAGTGCTTCCAATGTTTTATAGCTACGTTTGTACGAATTTGACAATACTAACAAAGGTTTTTAGCTTATTTAATTTAGTAATTGCAGTGCAGCCAACGTTTTATAGCCACGTTTGGACGACTTTTTCATGACGGTACAGGCGGAGCTAGACAACCATTTTGTTATACATACAGTATTGCCAATGTTTTATAGCCATGTTTGTACGATTTTCACAATACTAGCAAAGGTTTTTAGCCCATCTAATTTGGTAATTGCAGTGTAGCAAACGTTTTATAGCCACTTTTTAACGACTAGTACAGAACAGTAAAGATGGAGCTAGATGGCCATGTTGTTGTACATACAGAATTGCCAATATTTTATAGCCACAAATGCTCAATTTTCACACAACTACCAAAGGTTCCTAGCCCATTTAATTTGGTAATTGCAGTGTTGCCAACGTTTTATAGCCACATTCACACAATTTTGACAATACTAGCAAAGATTTCTAGCCCATATTATTTAGTAATTGCAGTGTAGCTAACGTTTTATAGCCACTTATGGACGACTTTTACAGTACGGTACAGGCAAAGCTAGATGGCCATTTTGTTGTATATACAGTATTGACAATATTTTATAGCCATGATTACATGATTTTGACAATACTACCAAAGGTTCCCAGCCCATTTACTCTAATAATTGCAGTGCTTCCAATGTTTTATAGCCACGTTTGTACGATTTTGACAATACTAACAAAGAATCCTAGCCCATTTAATTTGGAAATTGCAGAGTTACCAACGTTTTATAGCCACTTTGGGGACAACTTTTAAAGTACAGTAAAGGTGGAGCTAGATGGATATTTTGTTGTATATACAGTATTGCCAATGTTTTATAGCCATGATAACATGATTTTGACAATACTACCAAAGGTTTTTAGCTCATTTAATGTGATAATTGCAGTGTTTCTAACATTTTATAGCCACGTTTGTACCATTTTGACAATACTAACAAAGGTTCTCAGCTCATTTAATTCGGTAATTGCAGTGTAGCCAATGTTTTATAGCCACGTTTGGACGACTAGTACAGAACAGTAAAGATGGAGCTAGATGGCCATGTTGTTGTACATACAGAATTGCCAATGTTTTATAGCCACAAATGCTCGATTTTTACAATACTACCAAAGGTTCCTAGCTAATTTAATTTGATAATTGCAGTGTTACCAACGTTTTATAACCTTATTCACACGATCTTGACAATACTAACAAAGGTTTTTAGGCCATTTAATTTAGTAATTGCAGTGTAGCCAACGTTTTATAGCCACTTTTGGACGACTTTTTCAGTACAGTACAGGCGGAGCTAGACAGCCATATTGTTAAACATATAGTATTGCCAATGTTTTATAGCCACTTTAGGATGGATAAGACAACACTATCAAAAGTTCCTAGCCAATTTACTCTAATAATTGCAGTGCTTCCAATGTTTTATAGCTACGTTTGTACGAATTTGACAATACTAACAAAGGTTTTTAGCTTATTTAATTTAGTAATTGCAGTGCAGCCAACGTTTTATAGCCACGTTTGGACGACTTTTTCATGACGGTACAGGCGGAGCTAGACAACCATTTTGTTATACATACAGTATTGCCAATGTTTTATAGCCATGTTTGTACGATTTTCACAATACTAGCAAAGGTTTTTAGCCCATCTAATTTGGTAATTGCAGTGTAGCAAACGTTTTATAGCCACTTTTTAACGACTAGTACAGAACAGTAAAGATGGAGCTAGATGGCCATGTTGTTGTACATACAGAATTGCCAATATTTTATAGCCACAAATGCTCAATTTTCACACAACTACCAAAGGTTCCTAGCCCATTTAATTTGGTAATTGCAGTGTTGCCAACGTTTTATAGCCACATTCACACAATTTTGACAATACTAGCAAAGATTTCTAGCCCATATTATTTAGTAATTGCAGTGTAGCTAACGTTTTATAGCCACTTATGGACGACTTTTACAGTACGGTACAGGCAAAGCTAGATGGCCATTTTGTTGTATATACAGTATTGACAATATTTTATAGCCATGATTACATGATTTTGACAATACTACCAAAGGTTCCCAGCCCATTTACTCTAATAATTGCAGTGCTTCCAATGTTTTATAGCCACGTTTGTACGATTTTGACAATACTAACAAAGAATCCTAGCCCATTTAATTTGGAAATTGCAGAGTTACCAACGTTTTATAGCCACTTTGGGGACAACTTTTAAAGTACAGTAAAGGTGGAGCTAGATGGATATTTTGTTGTATATACAGTATTGCCAATGTTTTATAGCCATGATAACATGATTTTGACAATACTACCAAAGGTTTTTAGCTCATTTAATGTGATAATTGCAGTGTTTCTAACATTTTATAGACATGTTTGTACGATTTTGACAATACTAACAAAGGTGTCTAGCCCATTTAATTCAGTAATTACAGTGTAGCCAACGTTTTATAGCCACTTTTGGATGACTTTTTCAGTACAGTACAGGCGGAGCTAGACAACCATTTTGTTATACATACAGTATTGCCAATGTTTTATAGCCACTTTTGGATGGATAAGACAATACTAACAAAGGTTTTTACCCATCTAATTCGGTAATTACAGTATAGCCAACGTTTTATAGCCACTTTTGAACGACTTTTACAGTACGGTACAGGCAAAGATAGATGGCAATTTTGTTGTATATACAGTATTGACAATGTTTTATAGCCATGAATACATGATTTTGACAATACTACCAAAGGTTCCTAGCCCATTTACTCTAATAATTGCAGTGCTTCCAATGTTTTATAGCCATGTTTGTACGATTTTGACAATACTAACAAAGAATCCTAGCCCACTTAATTTCGAAATTGCAGAGTTACCAACGTTTTATAGCCATATTCACACAACCTTGACAATACTAACAAAGGTTTCTAGGCCATTTAATTTAGTAATTGCAGTGTAGCCAACGTTTTATAGCCACTTTTGGACGATTTTTTCAGTACGGTACAGGCGGAGATAGACAGCCATTTTGTTATCCCTACAGTAATGCTAATGTTTTATAGCCACTTTTGGATGGATAAGACAATATTACCAAAGGTACTTAGCCCATTTATTCTTATTATTGCAGTGCTTCCAATGTTTTATAGCTACGTTTGTACGATTTTGACAATACTAACAAAGAATCCTAGCCCATTTAATTTGGAAATTGCAGAGTTACCAACTTTTTATAGCCACTTTGGGGAAAACTTTTAAAGTACAGTAAAAATGGAGCTAGACAGATATTTTGTTGTATGTACAGTGTTGCCAATGTTTTATAGCCATGATTACATGATTTTGACAATACTACCAAAGGTTTCTAGCTCATTTAATGTGATAATTGCAGTGTTTCTAACATTTTATAGCCACGTTTGAACTATTTTTACAATACTAACAACGGTTTTTAACTCATTTAATTCGGTAATTGCAGTGTAGCCAACGTTTTATAGCCACTTTTGGATGACTTTTTCAGTACGGTACAGGCGGAGCTAGACAACCATTTTATTATACATACAGCATTGCCAACGTTTTATAGCCACTTTTGGATGGATAAGACAATACTTCCAAAGGTTTCTAGCCCATTTAATTCGGTAATTGCAGTGTAGCTAATGTTTTATAGCCACTTTCAGACGACTTGTACAGTATAGTGCAGGCGGGGCTAGACAGCCATTTTGTTATACATACAATATTGCCAATGTTTGATAGCCATGTTTGTACGATTTTGACAATACTAACAAAGGTTTTTACCCAACTAATTCGCTAATTGCAGTGCAGCCAACGTTTTATAGCCACTTTTGAACGACTTTTACAGTACGGTACAAGCAGAGCTAGATGGCCATTTTGTTGTATATACAGTATTGCCAATGTTTTATAGCCATGATTACATGATTTTGACAATACTACCAAAGGTGCCTAGCCCATTTACTCTAATAATTGCAGTGCTTTCAATGTTTTATAGCCACGTTTGTACGATTTTGACAATACTAACAAGGAATCCTTGCCCATTTAATTTGGAGATTGCAGAGTTACCAACGTTTTATAGCCACTTTGGGGACAACTTTTAAAGTACAGTAAAGGTGGAGCTTGACGGATATTTTATTGTATGTACAGTATTGCCAATGTTTTATAGCCATGATTACATGATTTTGACAATACTATCTATGGTTTCTAGCTCATTTAATGTGATAATTGCAGTGTTTCTAACATTTTATAGCCACGTTTGTACCATTTTGACAATACTAACAAAGGTTCTCAGCTCATTTAATTCGGTAATTGCAGTGTAGCCAATGTTTTATAGCCACGTTTGGACGACTAGTACAGAACAGTAAAGATGGAGCTAGATGGCCATGTTGTTGTACATACAGAATTGCCAATGTTTTATAGCCACAAATGCTCGATTTTGACAATACTACCAAAGGTTCCTAGCCCATTTAATTTGATAATTGCAGTGTTGCCAACGTTTTATAGCCACATTCACACAATCTTGACAATACTAACAAAGGTTTCTAGCCCATTTAATTTAGTATTTGCAGTGTAGCCAATGTTTTATAGCCACGTTTGGACGACAAGTACAGAACAGTAAAGATGGAGCTAGACGACCATGTTGTTGTACATACAGAATTGCCAATGTTTTATAGCCACAAATGCTCGATTTTGACAATACTATCAAAGGTTCCTATCCCATTTAATTTGGTAATTGCAGTGTTGCCAACGTTTTATAGCCACATTCACACAATCTTGAAAATACTACCAAAGATTCCTAGCCCATTTAATTCGGTAATTGTGGTGTTGCCAACGTTTTATTGCCTCTTCTGGACGACTTTTACAGTACGGTACAGGCGGAACTTAACGGCAATTTTGTTGTACAGTAGTCAAAAAACGTTTCGTTACCATCCCTAAATCAGTGTGATGTAATGCTGGTACGCCTGACTGGTGAGTGTCATACCTCCACCACCCTCCAGCCTCCATAAGCCCGTGCCCCTGGCCAATGCCCCTCAGTGTGTCATGGGCAGCCAAGTAGGAATGACGTTCTTTCAGCCAGCGCTATTTTTTCTGGGTATTTCACGGTTATTCTTGTTCTAAAATACTCAAACGCATTTCCTTATGTTTAATAATGAATAGTTAAATAGTAAGAGTTCTTCAACACTCAAAATTTAATTGAAAATCAGCTAAACTTTTGATATAAAAAAGTTGACACTGCCGAGGCAATGACGATTCCCGTCCAGCATGTCCCAGATGACACGAGTCACAGCTGCATGTCGGCGGAGTACCAACCCTACCGGGCTTACCCATGTTAAAATTAACGTAGGGGTGGTAACGAAACTTTTTTTGCTGACTGTACATACAGAATTGCCAATTTTATATAACCACATTTGGACGGATTTGACAATAGTACCAAAGGTTCCTAGCCCATTTAATTTGATGATTGAAGTGTTGCCAACGTTTTATAGCCACGTTTGTACGATTTTGACAATATTAACAATATTAGCCCATTTAATTCGGTAATTGCAGTGTAGCCAACGTTTTATAGGTATTTATGGACAACTTTTACAGTATAGTAAAGGTGGAGCTAGACGGCCATGTTGTTGTATATACAGTATTGCCATGTTTTATAGCCACAAATGCTCGATTTTGACAATACTACCAAAGGTTCCTCCTAGCCAATTTAATCTGATAATTACAGTTTATCTAACATATTATATCCACCTTTCCACAATTTTGACAATACTAACAAATGTTTTCTAGCCCATTTAATTCAGTAAATGCAGTGTAGAGAGACAAGGAGGAAGGGGGAAGAGAAAAGAGGGACACAAAGGGAAAAGAGAGGATATGAAGGAGAGAGAGAAGAGAGAGACACCAAGGGAAAAGAGAGGATAGGAAGGAGAGAGAGAGAGAGAAGAGAGAGTGATGCTTTGAGGCAGACTGGATGGAAAGGCAGGAGAAAGTATTTAGACAAGACCAGGTACCGAGGGTTGACCAATTAACGCTTGGCCACCATTCTACTGCCACTACCACTACCTACTACCATTATTCAGTACCCACTACCATTACCTACTGCCACTACCCACTACCATTACCTACTGCCGTTACCATTACCTACTGCCACTACCCACTACCATTACCTACTGCCACTACCACTTCCAACTACCATTACCCACTACCCACTACCATTACCTACTGCCTCTACCCACTACCATTACCTACAGCTGCCACTACCACTACCATTATTCAGTATCGACTACCATTATCCACTGCTGCTACCATTACCAACTACCATCACTCAGTATCTACTACCATTACCCACTACCAACTGCCAGTACCCACTACCATTATCCACTATCCACTACCATTACCTACTGCCACTACCACTACCCACTACCATTACCTACTACCCACTACCCACTACCATTACCCACTACCTACTACCATCACCCACTACCCACTACCATTACCCACTACCCACTACCATCACTCAGTATCGACTACCATTACCCACTACCAACTGCCACTACCCACTACCATTACCCACTGTCACTACCACTGCCATTACCACTACCCACTGCCACTACCCACTACCATTACCACTACCACAACATAGTATCGACTACCATTACCTGTTGTTACCGTGACCACTACCTTTCTACCACTATACCTTACAACCACTACCTCTCCTTACAGACATGACTTAATCACCTCAGCATCATGTAGGCGACAACAACAACAACAAAAACAACAACAACTCCACTTCAGGTTAGTTTTCTTGTTTTGTTTATGGTTGAGTAATTAATGTTGTTTTTCTTATTCTTGTATATATGTTTTGATTCCCGTGAGAAGGGTATGAGGGTTATTAAGATATCTATGAAGTGAGGGACTACAACACTATCTGTAAACAATATTCCCTATCTGTAATATATTCCCAACTGTAAATAATATTACCTATCTGTATATATTCCTTATCTGTAAATATTCCCTATCTGTAAATATTCCCTATCTGTATTCCCTATCTGTAAATTATATTCTCTGAACGGTAAATAGTTTAACGAGGAAATACAGTGTTGGTGTTAAATCTGGAGCAAAATGATTCCTTCAAACTATTCCAAACAACAGAACACCATTATTATTTTTGTTCATCTGATCCTGTTCCCTGCATGGCATAATTTGGAGGAATCAAGGCACTCCAATGGAACAAAAGTGAATTACCTCCTTAATTAACCACTCCAATGAATAACACACACGTCTATTTAAGGTCAGTGTGGCTAACTCTACCACTTTTTTCTTCTTTCTTCTTCAACAGAGAGAAAGTTAATAGTTCGAGTGTGTCAGTAATTACAACTGGTTTGGGGAGGACGCCACTATTCTTTATTCTCTGATGTCTGCCACGTGTTTGTAAAGTATATTAAGATTCAATCATTAACTAGTTTTCTAATCTGTCAAAAAAAATGTGTGTCAGAGACGGTATGGTGTGTAGTGAGGGGGCGAAGGGGGACACTGGGCTGTATTCAAGAACATTTCGTGGTGCATACGATGGCGTGGTAATGGTGGTACGATGGCTCCATAGACACACAACAACAGTGCCACATCGTACTGGCACCACACTATCGTCAACACCACGGATGTTCTTGCATATGACCAACTGACCCCCAATGTGGCCCCTCTATGACAAGTGAGAGTTTGGGGGAGAGTGGGGCGGGGGGGTTGGGGGGGCAGAGTGAGCAGTGAACCCCAGCGCCCCCCCCCCACCCTCCCACCCCTCATGTATGTGGTGGTGAGGGTCATCAGTGAACCCCGGTGCCCCCCATGACTCTTCCCAGGAGGACAAATGAGAGTTGTCATTAGTTGTCCCACCACACTCTGGTTTGGGTGAGGGGGTCTTCTGTGCTTACTTCTGCCGCCCCCTCCTTCCTTCCCTTATCTTCCCTTCCTTATGCTGCCCCCTCCTTCCTTCCCTTCCCTTCCCTTCCTTCGGCTGCCCCCTCCTTCCTTCCCTTATCTTCCCTTCCTTCTGCCGCCCCCTCCTTTCCTTCCCTTCCCTTCCTTCTGCCGCCCCCTCCTTCCTTCCCTTCCCTTCCCTTCCTTCTGCCGCCCCCTCCTTCCTTCCCTTCCCTTCCTTATGCTGCCCCCTTCCTTCCTTCCCTTATCTTCCCTTCCTTCTGCTGCCCCCTTCCTTCCTTCTGCCGCCCCCTCCTTACCTTCTTCCGCTCCCTCCCTTCCTTCTGCTGCCCCCTTCCTTCCTTCTGCCGCCCTCTCCTTCCCTTCCTTCTGTCGCCCTCTCCTTCCCTTCCTTCTGTCGCGCCCTCCCTCCCTCCCTTTTTACTTCTTCTCCCTTAGTGTCCCTACTCTGTCCTAATTTCCTCCCCTATGGTGCTCCTACTCTGTCCTAATTTCCTACCCTATATAGTGCCCCTACTCTGTCTTAATTTCCTCCCCTATGGTGCCCCTACTCTGTCCTCATTTCCTCCACTATGATGCCCCCACTCTGTCCTAATTTCCTACCCTATAGTGCCCTAACTTTGCCCATTTTCCATACCTTCATACCCTGCCTTGCCCTGGTATCCCTTTCCTGCCTTCGTGAACCTTCCTTGTCCTTTTTTTGTTCTCTTCGTGTCTTTCCCTTCTTTTTATTATCATTCTCTTTCCTCTCTTCCCAGTCTTGCCTTCCCTCATGCCTAACTCTCATCCCCTTTTCCTTCCATTCTCTTCTCATTCTCTATCCCCTCTTTCTTCCATCCTCTTCTCATTCTCTCACCTCTCCACCCCTTCCCTTCCCTTTCTTTCCTATCTCATCTCATTCCCTTTCTTTCCCTTCCCTTCCCTCTTCTCACCTCTCCACCCTTTCCCTTTCCTTCCCTTTCTTTCCTAGCTCTTCTCATTCCCTTTCCTTCCTTTTCTTTCCTATCACTTCTCATTCCCTTCCCTTTCTTTCCATTCTCTTCTCATTCCCTTTCTTTCCCTTCCCTTCACTCTTCTCACCTGTCCACCCTTTCCTTCCCTTCCCTCTTGTCAGCCGTCCACCCCTTCCATTCCCTTTCCTTTCCCTTCCCCTCACCTCTTTACCTGCCAACCAACCAGCCCCACCACCACCTGCCACCCACATCTTTTCAAATTCTTCCCTTCCCCGGCAAGTGTGTTTTGAGGAGTGCTAATCAGAGACCTTTTGTGTTTCAGTTTACGACCCAAATTTAGTGTAGTTTTATCCTCAGTTGTGAGAGCTTAGTGGAAGAGGAAGGACAGCAGAGGAAGTGAAAGGGACGCTGTGGGGGGAAGGGGAAGGGGAGGACATACCAATGGGAAGGGAGACACTAGGGTAGGAGAAGAAAAAATAGAGGGAAGAAGAGGGACGTGAGGAAAGGAGAGAGAACACAGGGAAGGAGAAGAAATAGAGAGAAGGAGAGGGGACACAGAGAAAGAGAATAAAGAGAGGGAAGGAGAAGACATGGAGAGAAGGAGGTAAACACTAGGGAAGGAGAAGAAGTAGAGGGACGAGAGAGAAGGAGAGGGGACACAGAGAAGGAGAGTAAAGAGAGGGAAGGAGAGGGGACACAGAGAAAGAGAATAAAGAGAGGGAAGGAGAAGAAATAGAGGGAAGGAGAGGGACGAGAGAGAAGGAGAGGGGACACAGAGAAAGAGAGTAAAGAGAGGAAAGGAGAGAGACGAGAGGGAAGGAGAGGGGACACTAGAGAAGGGAGGGACGAGAGAGAAGGAGAGGGGACATAGGGAAGGAGAATAAAAGAGAGGGAATGAGAGGGACGAGAGGGAAGGAGAGGGGACACACACACACACACACCAGGAGAAGGGAAGGAGAGGGAAAGAAAGAGACGAAAAGGAAGAAAATAAAGGGAGGACACACACACACACACACACACACACACACACACACACACACACACACACACACACACACGAGGGGAAAGGGAGGAAAATAAAGGGAGCACACACACACACGCACACGAGGGGAAAGGGAGGAAAATAAAGGGAGGACACACACACACACACGAAGGGAAAGGGAGGAGACACACACATGCACACGAGGGGAAAGGGAGGAAAATAAAGGGAGGACACACACACACACACACAAACGAGGGGAAAGAGAGGAAAATAAAGGAAGGACACACACACACACACACACACACACACACACACACACACACACACACACACGAGGGGAAAGAGAGGACACACACACACACACACGAGGGGAAGGGAAAGGGAGGACACACACACACACACACACGAGGAGAAGGGAAAGGGAGGACACACACACACACACACACACACACACTCGCACGAGGGGAAGGGAAAGTGAGAGGGGATTATAGGACACCATCAGTAACAACACCACAAACCCACCCAGACCTACAAATGAACCAAGAGTCACCTAATGATTTCTTTACCAATAACGACCTTTGATGGTGGTGAGAGGAGGGGAGGGGAGGGGAGGGGAGAGGGAAGGGAGGGGAGTGGGGAAGGGGCAGAGGGAAGGAGAGGGGAGGGGGGAGGCAGAGGCAGAGGGGAGGGGCAGAGCGGGGAGAGGAGGGGAGGGG
>JAWQEG010001515.1:37500-130000 GCA_033782935.1 Petrolisthes cinctipes | reverse complement strand
TTTGGATTGCGAGTGTACATTAGAGTGCCTTGATTCCTCCAAAGTATGCCAGAAAACAAACAGGGCCAGATGAACAATAGCAGTGTCGTTCTGTTACATGGAATAGTGTGGTGGAATCAACAGTTGCTCCATGGAGATTTACCAAAAACACTGTACATTTGGCCACAGGGATTCTTACACATGCAGGCTATATGGAAAGAGAGGTCATTATTCTGGAAGTACTGTAATATATGTTCTACCAAGTGACTCTGTGATTAGCAAAACAACAAACCTAATAATAATGTTGTATTGCATTTACCTAGTGTTATAATTTCTCTATGTTGTAAACTATCGAAAACAACAGCGTGTGTACGAATTCTTTTTGGCCAATAATACTTACTACCCCATTAAGGAGGTAATTCTTTTTTGTTACATTGGAGTGCCTTGATTCCTCCAAAGTATGCCAGGAAACAGGACCATATGAACAAAAATAATGGTGTTCTGTTGCTTGGAATAATTTGGAAGATTCAGTTGCTCCAGATTTACTAACACAAAATTTCCCCCTTATGGGACCCCTATGATCGTGTATAGGAGACCTGCATGGTGGCTTCTGATTCCTCCTGACTATGCCACGAAATAAGCTCCTTCTATGTAGGTGGTGTTTCGTGGCAATGTTTGAAGGACTCACTAACCTCCAATTTTCTGACTACATCACAGGGGTCCTTAGAATACTATACCCCCTTAAAATACAGGTCACCCCCCCCCCCCTCCCCGATAAGCAATGATTGGGACTCGCATGCATTGTAAATAAAATTATAATAATGATGAATATAATAATACCAAGAAATATTTGACTATTCTTTATTTCTAAATGTCTTTGTTTGTTGCAAAATAAGAAAAAATAATGGAATATAATTTCTTACATCCGTTTTCCTATATATTATTGGCACTAGTAATGATCTATAATATATGTACAATTTGACATATATATAGTGTTTTTTCATTTGGAAGACTGATAACACTAGTACATAAGTGGTAGTTGTGGTAGTGGTTGGTGGTAATAGTAGTAGTGGGTAGTGAGTGATGGTAGTGGTAGTTTTGGTTGTGGTGGTGGGAAGGAAGTGACGATAGAGTAGGTGGCAGTTGTTGTTGTTGGTGTGGTAGTGGTAGTTGGTGTGGAAGTGGGTCGGAATAGTGGTGGGTTGGTAGTAGTGGTATTGGGATGTTAGTGAGGGTTGTGGTTGATTTACTGCATGTCCAACTCGCCAACTATAGCCACTGCCTCGATCTCCACACGGCCTCCCTGTACAAAAGAAAAAAATCCATATCTTCAGTTTGTTAAGAGATGCAACAGGAACAAAAGCAGCCTATATATAACCTAACAACAAAAATAACCTGAAGGCTACAACAACTGTCTATACTCCCGAGTCGAATCAGTGTCGAACCACGACGGATTCCGATCCTTAAAGGGAGGGGGGGGGGGGGGATATACTTTTGGTACTATATATTAGAGTGCCATGATTTCTCCTAAGTATACCAGGAAACAAGACCAGATTCACAAAAATAATGGTGATCTGTTGTTGCTTGGAATAGTTTGGAGGAATCAGTTGCTCCAGATTTATCAACACTGTACTTCCCCCTTACTGAGAGTAGAGGCACACTAACTTACTTACCTTGGGGAGGTTAGCCACTTGGTAGGCTGCTCTGGCTGGTTTGTGCTCGGCAAAAACTGGAAGATAGAAAGGAAGCAGCTTGTATGAAAACCAACACCACACTCCTCCAACAACATCAGGACATAACACATTAATCTGACACTTTAAATCACTTATTGTCCTACTTTTTATTTGTTTGTTTTTTTCCTTTGACGATATCACTTTGCATTCTTAGTGGTATTAATTAAAGAGATAAGATCAGGTCAATGCCACGTCTTAAAATGTATAATATATCCTTACATTGTGAAAAACTCGTAACTTTGTATAGATTTTAATTAATAACAGGTAGGCTACTTACATGTTGAATACACTTCATTCACTTTAGCAAAATCGTTGATGTCAGCCAGTAACACCGTCGTCTTCACAACTGTAGGTCATATAATGGTAAATGTTAAGGAAAAGTTATGTAAGGAGATTTAAATGAGGTCATGTATAGTAAAGCCTAATTATACTTTGTCGGTACTTGCTACTTATACAAACTATGCCATGAACTATCCTATCTTAATACACTAACGATAATATAATATGAATAATTACAACACACACACACAGTAATTAACTTATACCACTAGCAATAATGTAATACCAAAAATTTCTAAAAGAGAGAGAGAGAGAGAGAGAGAGTAGGGTTACCGTGTTTGTAAGTGCATCCGGCTTCTTCCAGGATGTAACCCATGTTAGTAAGTGCCACACGGGCCTCCTGTTCCACGTCACCACTCAAGGTCATAGTGGTGGGGTCAAATCCAAGCTGACCCGAGATGTAAAGGGTCTGACCGGCCTGTACCGCCTGGCTGCAAAAAAAAATATAAGACAATAGTATTTATTTTAGTTCCTTTTTAATTGTTTGGTGTCCCCTTATATTCTTAGGTTTATAATATTTTCCTTTGCGACACACGTAATAGAAAAGTGAACCCCTTCTCTTCTCCCCCCTTGTAACAGACCCCATCCTTATTCCAACATAAGACAGCAGTATTTTTTTATTCATTCTAATTGTTTGGTATCCCCTTATATTCTTGGTTTTTATAATATTTCCCTTTGCGACACTGGTAATAGAAAACTGAACCCCTCCTCTCCCCCTAGTAACAGACCCCATACTGCAATATTTTCATAACGAGGAAGATGCCTTGCTTTACTGCCCAATAAAATAGTTAGACAAATTGGCAAGTAAAGTTTAACATGAGTATAAAGTATCCTGAATAAACCCTTTAATAATTCCACCAGGATTCACTAAAACCTGAAGATGGGAAAGTGAATGTGCAATACTAATAATGTAGGATATCTATTGCTACGAATGTTAAAATGAGTTATATGTTGAAATAATTCTACCATACGAATGTTGAAATGCACAGAGTGTCTATAATTAACACAGTGGGATAGGTAAGTGAGAGATATTAATAGGACACTAATACTCTGCTGCATCATTGGGTAATATGCTAAATAGATACATGCCCTGCTGGTGTCTGTACCCAGTTACCAAGCAGCTTACCACAATACTTATACCTCAATGACACAAGTAATACACGTTTATTGGTGAATTTACCTGTATGCTCCAATAGCCGCTGGTGCTTTTGAAGAAGATATCACTTTCCTTACGATCTTGGAAGCCATGGTATTGGATATAATATGTATTAGAGCCGGTGCACCTACAGACAACGGTTACTATGAGGTGCCTTGAGCTGAACAGTGCTGCCAGGTGCAACTTCAGCCGTGCAAGGTTTCAAAGTTCCCCAAATCTGAGTGACAAAATTCCCAATGTTGGACAAATTTTAAAAAGTTTAGGTTGTATTTATTTTTCATTTGAGTTATAGCTAGAGATAACATTATCTTTACACTTTGGAGTCTGGATAATAGATTGTGTATAGGTAATAAGTGATCTGTTATGTATTACTGAAATAGTTACTAACATGCATGAGACATGATGCTAAGCACATACTACTGATTGCATACAGACATTTTATATGGTATTCCTGCCAAATAACATGGAATTAAAACAAACTTTATTTGCACTAATTTCCAATCCCTGTGTCAACACTATATCCCAACAAATCTTTTGTAAATATTAAACTATTGAAAAATCTCCAGGTTTTTTTTAGGAAATTTGAAGTCGCATTTGATAATTCCCCAATATTGAACCTGCAATCCCCATATCAACATCAACATCAGGATTTCACCCAAACTAGGGAAAATTCCCCCAATTTGTCAGGACTGGTGCCCTTGAGCCTTGAGAGTGAGCGAAGGTTGGCTGTGTCTCTTATTTATGTAAATATGTAACGTGTTGTTATGTAACCTATCTCGTCATTCCTTAGATAAACTATTATATCACCACCATGGCTTTATTATATTGAATCTCTGCTGTTTTACTTATGTAATTACGAATGAAGAATAACAGTATATCCAGAATTAAAAAGCAAAATTATAACTCGATTCAGCAACTGTAGACACACCTCCAGTTATCTGTGAAAGGATTGGCTGGGAAGTAAAACACGATGCATTATGGTGTGTGCCCGCCAATTACAAACACAATTATGTAGTTCAAAGAGGATGGTCTAGCTTTATATATTAGTATATCAGGAGCAACCGAGTCCTCCTTTGGTCTTGTTTCATGGCATACTTTGGAGGAATCAAGGGGCTCTATCTAAATTCTCTAGTGAACCAAAAGTATATATATTATCCCATTAATTTGTATTCTTTTATCAGGCCAAAATTTCCCCACTTACTCCATAGACAAACAACAGAGCCATCGTACAGTACCACACCGTCGTATACACCACGGATGTTCTTGAATAAGGCCCATAGTACTGTACAATACATCTATATACTGCTACTGAGGGCTATTAATCTATAATACGGTCAAGTAATGGTCTATTGGCCATGAGGATTTACTCTTGTACATATATCTTACTGGACCAAATGTTATTTGTAAGAAAATATAAAAATATTTGGGCTTGATGATGACCAACTGTAAATTAATACACTTTCTTCATTGTATTATATTCAAAGCAGCCTTCAACTCAGTACTAGACCAGATGGAGCTCAGAAAAAGAGAACTCTCTCTCACTCTAGATGGCAGGAGCATTGGACCACCACAATCATGAAGAACACCTGAAAACCCTCTAAAATCAACCATGTAAGTAATTGCCATCATAACAGTCAGTCATCATCATTTTAGACTATGATTAAATATAAAGTACATGACCAGAAATTCGATACCATATCATTGCACCCCTATTCATTCATCTCTAGTGGATACAACACAGCACCCCACACTCTTACGCACATTATTGATCACTGCACTGCACACATCCACACAGCATATACAGTACTGTATATATTCCACAAGAGCTGTATTTAGGATTATGCTACCAGGAAGTTTAAGAAACTTCAACATGTTCTATGGAGGATTAAGAGGACAATAACAAACCCACCTTAATAACACCCTCCTCCACATCATTCCCACACCTCCGTCTTTGCCAAGCACTGTTACTAATATAATAAGGCCAGTTTCTTAGGGGTTACATAAAATAATCACCATTTCTTAAGACACACAAAATTTGTTAAAAAAGTGTTTATTCCTCATAAATTACATGGCATTTTGTACTCGGGCACACAAATATCATATGTTAACCTACATTCATATGAACATAAAACTGTAACAGTCTTTTCATTAGTCATCACAAACTTTCTATCACTAGTAATGTAAAGAAAAAAATATAAAAGGACACAAATACCACCACAGAATGCATATCAGACCCTTCACTGATTCAATCCTAATGCCACCTTATCCCTTCTGTGAACTCCAAACCAAACTAGTTGTGGGGGACGACAATGGCAGAAGAACCCAACTATTTCTGAATCTGTAAACTCTCCATAAAATTCTTTCCCTCTCCCAGTTATTCCATTTCACTTATTCCAGTAAAATACTTTGGGTGTAATTCAATTTGTACTTTAACATAACATTATGCAATAGCTGACCACTTATGGTGCATGGATATCTCAAACACTAGTGTAGATTTTTTTCTTCAGCATACAACATTTCTAACATCCATAGCTCAACTCATAAAAATTACTTACAATTTAATGCCAAATGATAGTATGATACAGGTAGTGGAAATGTCCAACTGTCCAAGGTTTAAAGATTTAAAGTTTTTCCTGTGTGTACTGGCAGTGTTGAGTATTTCACCAGTCTCTAACCACAGGGTCAGTACTGTTGGATGATGTTGCTCAGTTATTCGGTCACCTCTGGTTCGGAAGTTTCATCCTCCTCTTCATCCACCATTGGCTAGATGAATATATAATAAAAATGAATGTTAGTAATAAATTTCTTTTGTAAATATAAATTAAAGAAAAAACTAGCAAACAAATAAGTGAATTTATAATACGTTAGGACTTGTATACATGTTAATTGTAAAAATTATCATTTCCCACAAAATTATTAACAATTTCTTACTTGCAAGAGAAGTGCCAACTGTTTTGCTTCATTAACCATTTCCTCCATCAACTTATTGTCTTCTTTCAATTTAGACACCTCCTCCTTCAGATTCGTATTTTCAGAATGTAGCTTGTAGTTTTCATCCAAGGCCTCCTCCAATGCTTCCCGTCTCTTCTCAGCCAACCCTTCCCAGTACTCAGGTGGTGGGGTGTCTGTAACATTTGGTATTAGTTACTGTTACACCTAAAAATACAGTGTCCACATAACAAAATACAGTGCTCCGTAGAGAGAATAACTGTCTACGAGTTGATGAAAGGATGGGAAATATATAAGATTGTGGGACCTAGTTGATGAGTGATGGAGGTGTAGCTAGAATACAGGCTTTGGTGTAATGTTCACCATCTATATGAGGTTGGCCAAATCAGCAAATACCGAGATAAATATAATTTTCACTTTTCTAAACTAGAGCAATAACAGTATTGTAAAGGATATTAAGTTTACCTTTCATTAGTCTTCAGTAATCAGTAGGATACTTTAATACTCACCACTGGTTAACATGTTGATGATACTGTCAGTATCATTTGTAGATGAACTACTTGAATCGGTTTGCACATGAACAGAAGTATATGTTTTTTGTTTCTTGGCGACTGGGTCCTCAAATATTCCATCCTTACGTTTGGCTTTCACACGTTCAAGATTTTCATTACCAGTGCTGAAAAAAAAAGTGTAACCAATTCTTGTGAATATATCCAAAATTAATTACTGTACTATCCTACTAACTTAAGGAATAGTGTGTCTCTAACTCTATGTTTATTATAAAATGGTGAGATAGGAATTAGGTAGTGTATTTTATGCCAATCGACTACAATGATCATTAGGATAGTTGTGATGTTGTGATCTTACTGGTATGTTTGCTACCCACACAATTATCACCACTGCAGAGATAACATGTTGAATGACGGTTTATGAGTTTGTTATTTGCTCCCCAAGTCTATGACCGGGTACCTAGTTCCTGTGAGGTGAACTGCAAAAGAGGAGCATAGGAATTGTGACCAGAAAATCCTCCCATGAATGAAACCCAAAATCTGTAACTTGAGACAAAATTTTATTCCACTATACTACTAGAGCCTATTTTTAAAGAGGGTAGTGATGTATGTATGTATGTATGTATCAAACTCCATTGCTTACTGTTCATCATGTACGTTAATTTTCCCACCCTTTAGTTAGTCAATCTGTTATTTTTTATTTATATCTAATTTACTTCTTTAGGCTATTCACCTCTTCCTCTTCTTTCCTCTGCTTCCAGGATGAAGTTGCAAGCTGCCATTTGGTGTGACTGATAGACGTGCCTGGTTTTGCATGCTCGACTGTAGCACACCAAGACACTTACGATCTTCCGGCATCACCCTGAATGAATAATACCTGCAGATTAGATTAAGTTGTCACATAATGATGGTATTCTTCTCTATCCAACTACCTCGGCAAACATATTTATTTTGTCATATCATCACTAACTTCTTCTTTACTCATGATCATCATTTCTCTCATCATCATTAATTTATGCACATCCTCATTATGATAAAATATAGGTTTACATATTCATATACATTATAAACTATATATTTATTTGTTCTAGCATTAAATTAATCTGACTTTACCTGACGTGATCTAACCTAACGTGACCTGACATGACCTAGCCAAAATAAATCTCGACTGGGACAGACTACCGGGACCTAACCTGGGGCAATCTACTGTGACCTAACCTGGAAAACCATAGGGTGGGGGTGGGGTGAGGGGGGTCAATCCTGGTCAAAACATACCGTCACACTGAAAAAAATAAAATAATAATAATTACTGCATACAGCGAAAAAACAACCATCAACCAATATATGAAGGAAATTATTAAGTAACTATATTTTCTGCGGATCTTGTTAAAATTTACCCATTACTTTTCATACGTTTTTCCAATGGTTTAGGCTTGGTGTTGCCATGGAGTTATTTTTTTTTTTTCTAGTAGTAGAGTTTTGATTAGTGTGGTTTGGCCGTAACAATATACCAGTAGTTGTGTATATACCGTATATATAAAAAAAGTTACGTTACATCAGTGAACCCAATTTTTTTTTTTTTTTCATAATAGTGATGGTGTTTTAATGAGCGAGTCCAAGTCCAATTATCTCTTTTTCATATTTAATTAGTGTGGATTGCCCTAAGTTAAAAAATATACCAGTACTGTAGTTATATATATAAAAAAATAAATAACAGTTCTTGGCTAGGGCCGCGCAGTGTTACCACATCCGGCTAGGTCCTGAGAATTTGCCCCGGTCACTATAAGATAGCTTACACCAGATATTTCTCAGTAGTTTGCCCAGGTTTGGTCCCGGTAGTTTGCTGTGGTCTAGGTTAGGTTTCCCGGTAGTTTGCCCAGGTTAGGTCCCGGTAGTTTGCCCAGGTTAGGTCCCAGTAGTTTGCCCTGGTTAGGTCCCAGTAGTCTGCTGTGGTCTAGGTTAGGTCAGGTAAGGTCAGGCTAATTTCCAAATGCCCCATTTGAATATGCCCTATCTTGGAAATTTGCGGAGGAAATGCCATAGAAGAAAATAGTCTTAGAATGGTCTAAATAAGTGGGTAATGAAGGTAGAAAAAACCGTACGCAATAACGGTAATTCTTTAAATATTTACCGGAAACAGTACCCACAGATCAACAAAAATAATGGTGCCCTGCTGTTGTGTGGAATAAAAAAAAAAAAAAAGTTTGGAGGAATCACTTGCTCCATATTTAACACCAACCTGAGTAAAAAAAAAATAATAAAACTGGATTATCCTTATTTGTATATCAGCTTCGTCCCTTTAAAGACCCGTGGAGTGTTGTATTATTATTATTTTTAAAGGAAAGTTGCTTGATAATACTAAAAAAATACTGCTCTGTGTGTTCGAGGTTGGCGGGTCAGGGTGATGAGACTCAGTGTTGCCAGATCTGCTTGACGATACTTCCCCATTTTCAACATCAGAATACCCTTTTTTACCTCATTAATTCCCTGTTTACTCATGAATATTATAATCTACAGTATATTTACCCTTTTTTTATATTTCTTATGGTAGAAATTTTGCCATTTAATCTTGAACAATCTGTATATAATTTCCCCATGTCTACAAGAAAAATTTCCCATATTTGGCAACACTTGATTGTTGTTGTTGAACTGAAATTCCCAATACCTCCTCGCCAAAAAAATCCCTAGAATTCCCAAGATTCATTCAGTCAAACTTTTTATTTCGTATCCTACTCATTTATCAGATACTCATATTTTAACTTTCACTATTTGCATCTAGGTTATAGTCAAATGGAAAAGGTTATTTTTTGTAATTTGATTAGAACTAAATCAGACTTTCCATGTATTTACAAGACAACCATTTTTGATAGGCAAAATAAATTGACAATCAACATGGTTTTCGGCCTAAACGCTCGTGACGCAGCTACTGGTAACTACTCATGACATCTTGCAGTCCCTCAATGACACAAAAATTAGACAAGTTGACGCCATAGTATTAGACTTTGCCAAAGCTTTCGACAAAGTCCCTCACCAAAGACTACTACACAACGTTAGAATTCTATGGCATACAGTGACCCCCTTCTCTTCCTTTCATACATTAAAGACCTCCCACTCTCACTTTCCTCTACCACTAGACTTTTTACAAACGATATAGCTTAGTCTACAGACCAATTAAAGATAGGAATGACTGCCTTCGACTACAGGACGACCTAACTACACTTGAAGACTGGGAAGCCAAGAGGCAGATGACATTTAGACCAAACATATGACATCACATCCGTTTTACCCGAGCCCATAATCCCATTCCACATATCAATAAATTAGAGTTCATACAAAACAAAACTGCAAGATGAGCCAGACTTGATTACAGACACACTACATCAGTCACTTTGCTTAAACTAGACACATTAACAACACGAAGACAGATACACAGACAAGTCAGTTGACATAGACAAAGACACATATCTACACCCTATAAGTATACGATCCACTAGAGGCAGCCACAATTTAAAATACCATACATACCAGACAAGCACTGATAAATATTTAGGCACTCATTCTTTCCCCTCAGCATCCAAGAGTGGAATCATCTCCCATCTCACGTAGTTAATAGCCCCACTCTTGACACGTTTAGAAATAGGATCACCAATCATTACCTCCCCAATCCTAATCCTCAGCCCGCAGTCCCTGACCCAATCCACCCTTATCCTAACCCTTCCCTGGATCCCTAAATCCCCAGCACAACCCCCGCATATTATGCTGCCCTAGGTCAAGGAAATAATAACCCCTTGACCTTGATGCGGCCCTCTGCGGGATCCACAACTTGAACTTTAACCAAACATATCCCAAGAAATTCTCATATTTCTACATAAATTTCACAGATCCCTATGTGTTCTTCAAAATTCCAAGATCTAAGGAATAGTTCCAAGCACTGATAACTTTTGTTATTGCAGCAGCTGAAGCATGTCTCCTATGTTGCAAGACCAATAAACTAGTTGTGGTTGAGTTCTTAACGGCGAGTCGGCCACTGTTTGTTAACTTTGTTTTATCAAACTTGGTTTAATATTTATCATTTCTATCCTTTCCAATATATATATATATATATATAGCAATCTCATTTCGGTCATGGTCCAACAGTCTTTTCTTAAGTTACCAATCTTTTCTTTAATTACAGTTTGTGAATGGTTTGGGTTAAATCTGATAATGTGCTTGGGAAGAAAAACTTTTAATTCGAGAACAATGATTGTGGGTGTTGTTTTATAAGGCTAGAGGCTGCAATCTATGAAAGGTGCCGAAATGTTTATATGCCGTAGTGCTAATTATTGTTCAGTTATAAAGCCATAGTTTCTTATTCGGCAACTTCATCACTTAATTATTATTCCCGAAAACAATTATTTTTAATTATACGATAATATAACCATTTTTAAAGTTACACGCCAAGAAAAGGAATTTTTAATGTATACAGTATGGGAACTTTGGACCAGTGTTGCCAGGTTAAGGGAAAATTCTCTATCTTAGGAAATTTTGCAGCCCACACAGGGAAATGATGTAAAGATTGTTCAAGAGTAAACATGGAAATTTCTACCAGACGAAATACCAAAAAGACTGTCAATGTTCAAGAGTAAACAGGGAAATACTGAGGTAAAAAGGGAAATAATTCTGATGTTGAAGTTGGGGTAATTTTGCCAATCAGACCTGGCAACACTGCTTTGGACTTGGAGGAAAACAAATGTAGAGAGACTTGTCTTGTCATGGAAGGTAAAGTGATGCATTTTATTCATTTATTACACTACTTTACACTTATATATGAGGTTATTTATCCTATTCTCTCTTACCAAGCTGCTTTAGGAACTCTTGAGGTAGGGGATTTGTTCTCTAAATATGGTGAATGATGTGTAAATATGTGGAAATATAGCCTGTGGTTGTATATTGTTTGTGCCTGCATTTTTACAGGGCCGTATGCAAGGACCTCTATAGTGCATACGATGGCGTGGTAGCAGTACGATGGCCCTGCTGTTGTTTGTCTATGGATTCATGGTATCGGTACCACGCCATCGTATACACCATGAATGTTCTTGAATACGGCTCTGTTTTTCACACACCTGCCTGCCTGGGTTTGTGTACATTATTTTCTCGGTACTAAAGAGCTTATGTATTTCTTTACTGGAGTTCCATCTGTTGTTTTGTTGATTTTTTTTCCTGCTGGTCACTAATGGGATGTTATTGACTTTATTAGTACGGTAATAATATTATGAGAGGTGGGTAATGGTTTGTTGTGACCAGATGAATCAACTTGACCTGCTGAACCTTGGATACCTTGTGGACCTAATTTATGTGTCCTTCAAAACCCACCTTGGTAATAGTTAAGAAAAGCCACAGAAAAGGGAGTTATTTACAAGGAGTCACTGATGTAAAGGCAAAAATGGAGCTACTTTTTGACAAACCTGCTTCAGGTGGTACCAAGCATTATATTATAAGGTGTGACCCAGAGATAAGGGAGCTGGTTCATAAGAATCATGATCAAGTCAAATTGGAATGGGGTGTTTCTTCTGTAAGGGATAGATATATGGCGACGGTCTGTTATCATTGTCAAAGGTTTGGACATATTGCACAGAAATGTTCAGCCAAAGAAAAGGGAGAAGATCCAATCTGTGCTAAGTGTGCTGGTAACCATAACATAAGGGATTGTACGCCTACAGAGAGGAAGTGTATAAGCTGTATGAGGTTTAAGAAAACTGATTTAGAGCATGTAGCAAATGATGTGAAGTATTGTATAGTTATGCAAGAGGAGCTTGAAAAAATCAAACGTAGCAGAGAAAATGGATACTGAGTAGCATAGACTCAATTCTAGGAGGTGGTTTTTTCAATGTATAGTTATGATAATGCTAAAATTTGAGAAATGACACCTGTGATGCATACTTTTTTGCATGTACAAAGAATATTTAAAGAATTTTTTAAGTGGTTTCTAAGAAATGTCCGGATTAGTGATAATTGCAGTTCATCTTTTAAGTAAAGATTGAAAACACATCTGTTCGCTGGTTACGACATGGATGATATGAACATTAGAAGTGATTACAGTGTTAAATAATATTCAGGGAAGCCATGCGGAGCACCATCTGCTGGTGGAGCGGGGCATAGAATATCCAACAACAAGTAACAAGTAACTTACCAATTTCCTTCATATTATGGTTGGTGGTTGTTTTTGCTTTATGAAAAAAAAATGTGTTTTCCAGCTCTGTTTTTCCATGTGATTTATGGGATTTTAACATGCATATATTGCAGAAATATCCAGTTTGGGCCACACCTCATCACCCAAACTTGGCGTGGGCTTATCAATGAGTGTGACTTGAGCATTATGCATATCAGTTATAGTAAACTGAATTCCCAGTTTCTCAACATCCATCCCTGGCTTTGGAGGCCTCAACCCCATGAAAAATGAAGAAGAAAACTTGTATGATCTATTTGAAAAGAAAGAGAATAAAATTAAAATAAATATAGAAATGTAGAGAAAAGAAACAAAGAGGTGTGCCATTGGAAAATCTAGACACCTCAACGCAACCTGAATCTGAACTTATATGATAATTTTCCCTTTTTATTAATTGCAGGGTATATATTGATATAAATCAAGCACAATGTGGAGTTTTGAAGGAGACTATCGTAGAAAGCCTCAACAAAGGCTGGGAGGAGCAAGCAGGTCACGCAACATTGAGCGCATAGATCTACTCAACCAACTTAAGAATGACAGAGAAGAAAGAGAAGTAAGTCATAATTATACTGTACAGTATATTGCTATGTTGAGTATAATGTGAATGAAAACACCACTTATAATAGACCTTTGATTGATAACATGTTTTTATTAAAATTTGGTTTAGTTTTCTTATACTTTGTACAGATATACTGTACATGTATAGTAAAGTACGTTATTATGTCCTATTCCTTTAGAGGCACCAAACTGGAAGATAGATATATATATATATATATATATAGTTAAACCTCGATTTAACGGACGAATAAGGGGGAGAGGGTGTCTGTTAAAGCCGATAGTCCGTTACAGCGAAGAATTTTTAGGGGGGGGGTATGAAATAAAAAAACAAAAAAAAAACAGGTGTATGTACAAAAATTAACACAAAATACAGATAATAAGTTCTAATTTATCAGCAATGCTCAGATTCACACGCTTTCTTTTCTCTATAGGTGCCATAGTGATAATGTAGAACACAGGGGACCAAACAAATAATGCAACACTGCAAAATATAATGAAAACAAGAGAGATGTAGCGAAACACAACCAGTCGAACCCACGCTTGTAAACAAAACAAAACACCCGCGCCGCCAAGCGGACAAAAACTCAAGTAGCGGTCTCGGTACGTTTCACCTGGGCGGGAGTTTTAAACATTCGGACCCAAAATTCAGACAAATTTTTTAAAATGTTCTCCAGCGGATTGTGTCCGTTGCATCCGAAATCCGTTGCATCGGGGTCCGTTAGATCGAGGTTTAACTGTATATATATATAAAGTATACGGTGTTGCAGAATTTTTATATTTTGCCAGCCTCTTTATTTGTGATAACGGACAGTATTTTTTTCCATTTACTGTACAATAGAGGAAGACAAAAGAAATGTAATTATAGGTACAGTACTGTATAATGTTTTATATTGTTAAACATCATACAATGCAGTGTATACATACATACATCCATATACCAGGCCTACATCTCCATACTGGTGGTATACATAAATGCAATATTTCAGCGTCAGCGGCGTAGAGAGGCAGCTGCTGTGACCCTCCAAGCCTGGACTCGTGGTGTGTTGAGTCAGCGCGACACTCGCTGCCACCTCCGCCGCCAATGTGACGCACTCCTCTCTTCTATCAAGACTATGGGCATCTCGGAAGCTACAGTCACAAAGCTTATTGCACTTCTGATAAGAATTTTCAGTCCAAAGGAGGATTCAGAGAGACTAGTAAGACATAGCTTCTTTGTGTACAATTTTATATTCACCATAATATTAATGAGTTTATGAACACTATATAAAACCTGATGATAATCTGTGTTGTAATAAATATAATTACTTTTCTAGCTTGCTGTATGCCAACTGATCATCCGTGAACAACAGTTGCTGTCTGGGTGGATATGTGGCTCCCTTCTTCGCTGGACCCATTTGCTGCCCCGCCTGGCTAACATGGCATTAAAACTTGTCACTCATCCAAAGCCTGCATCAGGTATTTGTATACTATATATTCAAACATTAATAATGTTTGATATCTAAATACATCATTCTTTCCAGTATAGTACATTATCAAGTAATATCTTCATATGAATTTCAAGTACGGTTAACAATGGATACTGACAGTGGCTCCTTGACTGCAACTAAAAGTGCCAGTATAGTATGCTGTTTCTTGAAAGCTAATAATATATATGTGAATGTCCATACAGGTGGAAAGACTACGGTACCACATGCCTCAGCCCTCCGTCTACTCGAGATAATAATGGCACCCAACAGCTGGACCACTAAGCTTTCACAGCAGCAACAACAACTCTTCCTCACCTCACTGTATTTCCATCTGATCAGGAATGGTGTGTATTTTCCAAATAATTATGTCATATAACTTTTCAGTAACTGACTAGTGTACAATCAACTCAGATGTTAATTTTATTTTGTATTTCAATTTGGCAGCAGTTCATGTTATTCCATAGAGATATTAATTTATATGGCCGTGAAATCTCTTTCTTTGAGAAAATCTAAAATGATGTGTGTTATTTATACCAAATCCTTTCTATGTTGGCAAAGTCAAATGGAGTGAACACATTTCTTTTTAATTTCAGGATACTACCATCAGATAGTGGACCTAATTGTGACTAGAGTTCCCGAAGTTTACGAGTCAAGTGAGATGCCTCCCACGCCCCTGGCTGACTCTCTCTTCCACCTTCTTATGAAACCTCTCGCTTTTGCCTCCACGCTCTCTGACAAGATCCTACTGTAAGTGGTGTGATTAACTCTGATATTGATTATATAGATGGAATTAACACTTGGGCATGATACTTATTGTTAATGTTCCTCAGCTGCCTTGCCTAACAGTCCTGAGTCACTAAGATAGGCTGTGGCTTGTACCTGATTTTCCAACAGGCTTTCATGGCATGTTGTGTGGTTTTGGTCATTGCAGTTTCCCATAATTATGTTCTATAGTGTGGGTTGTTATGTTTCATCCTAGATAAGCATCATTACTATTTACTGTCACCCCATAAGGGAAGTATTGCCTGCGGTGACGTGGGCAGTACTTTAAGGGTTATGGCATCCCTTTGGCCCCAGTCAACCCTTTTCAGTTCTTCAACTATCCCTCCGTTCCTTTTCTTTCCTTCGTACTTGCTGTCCCACCTCTCTATCACCCCTTCCCACTGGTGAGGGCTGGTTCTATCCAGAAATGAGGAATTTGGCATCCTCTACCACACCCTGGCCTGTTCTGTCTTGTCTCTCTTACTATTTCTCATTCCTTCTGGGTAGCTGACGAGATCGCCTGATTGGGTGGCACAACAAGGAAGACTACAGATGGTGGGAATGTTGGCTCGTGGGTACATACCTATGAACCAGCAGTCCCCTTGTATGTTGCCTTCAAAGAAACAGATCTCACTATCACCCTGACTCCCATTTGGGGGTCCGAGCATCTGCGCGGCTTCGGTCAACCAGACTCGGGACTGCTCGGCTAGACAGTCTGGGGAACTACAACAACAACAACTATTTACTGTAGTGGCATGAAGCAAGCATTCAAATTGCTCTATATGAAAGTAATGAAGAGTTATTCGTACAGGTGCCGTGCAGTTGAGGAGGTATGTCAGCAAGTGTTGGGGCAGGCAGTTCACAGCCAGATCTGTCACTATGTGCTTCCTTGCTTGGCTGCCACAACAGAGTACCAATTACCCCTAGACAAAGTAGTGGCTGTGCTAGGTGTGCGTTCCTCTCCGCTACTCCAGACCTGTCCTGCTCCAGCACTCCTCTACTCCCTCCTCACTCTTGTACACTCCACAGCAGGTATGTAAACCGGGGTCACTTTTCTCCTAAATAATTAATGAAGCATGTTTATATATTTTTTATCATTTGTGTAGGCTGTGTGTGATACATTTCTTGGTGTATAGAAATTATTGTAATGAGTCATTATTATATTTTCATTTACTATCAGACTAGATAATTATAGCTTGTCTTCCCAGGTAATCATCAAGGCTCAGGCAACAAGTTACTTATTAATGGCATGTGTAATGTGAAGTCTTGATTATCCCACTCAAATAACTAAAATTTGAGATTAATGGCAGTTTTTCTCAAACCGAATAATTTTGTGTCATATTGTTTGAATTTAAATTGTAACAATACTGCACTTTTTGTTTTGGTACTTTACACTAATGCTATTGAAGAAGTAAACTCATGATGAAACATTTATTTCAGAGTTCAGCAATGCTCAGTCCTTGTGTAATTACCTCCAAGCCATTGGTGAGCTGGTGGGAGGAGTGACTGCATTCCTAACATCTAATGACGTTGAAGATGATTCTGATTCTGATGATGATGATATGATGGACTCAATAAAGCCACTTGATCCTGTCTTATGCAAGGTATGTGAATGTGATTGTTTCTCTAAAACAAAAGTAGGACATTGTTAACAACCTTTTCACTTATTATTAGCCAGTTGGTATTGAGACAGGTGAAAAAGGAGTTTCAACTCTCCCTATCACAAGTCAAATAAATATTTGATCAGCCTATAATTGATAATTAGTGGAATGAAAATGTTACTTTCCTATAATTTTAATTGGATCAGTTCGATAAAAATCTTCATAAGTTATTTCCATTTTATGATAACAGTTTTGCCCATACTGCCTGACATTGACATAAGATAATAGTCTATGGTATGTATTTATATGTGTGTTTGTGTGTGTGATACAGCTGGCTGAGGAGTGTGTTAACGTAGTGAACAGCACGGAACATGTTGGGTGGCTGTTGAGTCATGTGGAACGTCAGGTCTCACCCGAGGTACTCCTTCATTTCTCTCGTCTGACACACCACCTTCTCACTTCACCATCAGTGCAGCTACATCAGTGCAGGTAACTCACTTCTCTTTTTCAGGGTGCCTGTAATGGATAGTATTTTATGCACAGTTACATTACAAAGCCCGGTGATGAGATGGGATAAAACGTTCAACAGACACAAATGTTTGTTATCGTCAATAACTTGGTATGAAGATGCAAATGGATCCTAGAATAATGCATGAATACTGAAAACCCAAGTCTGAGCCTCCTTTATGGTATTATCTTTAGCCAAAAGGAGATACATTGCTTAATCCCGCACATTTCTTGTCGCATTGTGTTACTCAGCTGTGGTACATTCTTTGGAGCAAAGTTCAACATTGTAATTGTATTTCCATGTGTCCAGATTATTATACAGTGTTGTGGCCAGACGACAACTGCTGCGTTCCATGTGGGTCGTTCTGTCCAGTCTCCAGCAAGGTGCTCCTCTACCATCCACTAATACTACAAACTCAGCTGCCTTTGGTGAGTCCTAAATGCCTATGATTGGCTATTATGCTCTTTTTAATGCAAGGGTCATAAGTCATAAATTCTCTTGTTGTTTGTTTATTTGTGTTTATATATTTACCGGTACTTACGTTACTTATGTACAGTAAGATCTCGCATCTAACGAATAATAGGTGCCAAAAAAGGTGCGTTAGATACGAATTCGTTAGATGCGAATACATAAACATATGGCGGAAATTATAATCGGTACCAAAAATACAACTGAAACTCAATTGGCTTGTATGTACGGCATACAGTAATAAAAAATATACAAGAAATGTGTAAAATAATAAAGAAATGTGGAACATTCTCCTATGAGGGATGAATTCTGTATGCGGTGGCAAGGGACACACGTTATCACTTATCATGTTGTGGCATGCTGCTCCCTCACTCCCACCACCACATCCTCCACCACCATCCTCCCTCACCATCCTCCCTCTCACTGTCTGCTGTGTCTCGTGATGCTGCTCGGAGTTTTGTTATCTTTTCGTCTGCACTTTTTTCCTTCACAAAAAATCCATCAAAGTCATCAGGAATGTCACTAAGAATGTTCACTATATCCTCCTCACCATCACTCACAGTCTCTTGTCCATCATTTTCATCAAGATTTTCCATAATTTCGTGAAGCTCACGGCGCTTGTTTCTCTGTTTTAGGGAATTTTGGAGTCCACACAGGGAAATAATATACAGTTCGTTCAAGAGTAAACAGGGAAATTTCTACCAGATGAAATACCAAAAAGACCATCATTGTTCAAGAGTAAACGGAATAATTGAGGTAAAAAGGGAAATTCTGATGTTGAAGTAAGGGAAATTTCGTCAAGCAGACCTGGCAACACTGAGCGGGAGTGAGGGAGGCAGTGGTGAGTGGCTGTTTGTTCGGGATTTTTTGCTGTTCACTCTGGATTTTTTCATTAGATTTGAAACTATACTCGTTAGATGAGAATATAGGTAGATGTCCAAAACGTCGTTAGATACGAATTCGTTAGATTAAAACACGTTAGATGCGAGATCTTACTGTATAGTGATAGATAATTGTAGCCTTGTAGGCCCAGGCTGTATCCAGAATAGGCCTTAAGCAAGTGCCATTGCACTTGTAATTCTTCAAATCATCCTTTGAAGATTATTTGAATGACAAAGTTTTTGTATTCGATTCCTTATGTGGTTTATGAATGACAAAGTTTTTTTATTATATTCTTTTTGTGGTTTCAGGTGTGCGAGGACCACCTCTGCTGCAGGTGTTGGCACGGGGATCCCCTCTGGCTCCCTCGGAGCGGGACACCTTAGTGCCACTCCTGTCCACCTTCTGTGCCACACTAACAGCCGTTCTTTCTACACTTCATGACTCGGAGATCCTTGGTCCCAAAGGTAACTTACTATCTGCTTCTGAAAACATTCATGTCCTATGACAGCAGGAGTAATCATCATCTAGAGCCATCTCAACTTTTTCAAATAGATGGAGGTATTCAGGGACAAATAAAAGAAAGATATATATGAAGATGGCAAAAACAGAATGCCTTGTGGAATGGACTACATTCACATTTACCTTAATCATATGTTGTATTGGCAAAATATCTGAGGGTGTTGAGTCTGGCATGCCTTTATTTTTCTTGTTTGTGATGTTGTTTGAATAACATTGATGTATTGTATGTTATGCCAAGTCTGCTTTTTATAGATGTAATATGGGAATAATTTTATTGCACTTTATGTTAAGTATCACATAGGAACTGTGAGTATTATACCAGTAATTGTTCCATGAATAAGAACACTTAAAATGCATAGAAGTACTGTATCAGAATTGTACTGTGTGTGATTACGGTTATATTTGTATTATTATGTAATACTGTACCTGATTTGTAACAAGACTTCATGTTTTATGGGATGCTGTTATTAATTGCCATTCATCTTCTCTGTTCTTTACAGATGATACAGAACAACAACATTTTCAAATGACTTGTCAGAGTCATTTTCCATTTTCTGTTGAGGAGCTTGTGAAAATGTCTGCCAGCCTTCGTGATGTATGTGTAGGGCTAGTGGAACTTGCTCACCCTGATATGCGAATCTCGGCTGTCACTGACATCTCTTACAAAACTATGTGGGCACACTGCTTCAAGGTAAAACTTGTAATATTTTTTTCTACCAGCAATTGATTTCCACAGTCAATGTCATAAAATAGTGAGAACAGGTACTCAGATTTAAATTTTATTTTAATTTTGGGTTGCGACTGAACAGTATGAAGTACATTGTGTATTATGCTGCCACTATATATATGTACTCCTTAAAAATTTAAATATCATATTTTTCTTAGCTCATAAAAGTTAAGCCTTTATAGCTGTACAATTTGTGGTGCTTGTCATAATACCTAGTTCCCAAAAGGAAGTTCTGTTAACCATGGAAGAAGTACCAAAAATAGGTCTACACTCATGTACAGTTATTATAATCATGTATCTTTAACCTAATTTTTTTCTCATATTGGCTGTTTTGGTAGCCATTGTGACGTAAACGTCAGGGAGAGTAAATTGGCCTTGTGGTGATCGCCTTCTATAAGGAAGGGGACATGCACAAGCTCACACACATGTCATTTGGAGATTTAGGGAAGTGGTGCCAATCCCCAACGCCCACCATTCTTGTGATATGCAGTCAGCCTGGTATCCCCTATGATACAGGGGGGAAGTGAGGGTTGGGGATCCAGCTGTCTAACATTGACCCCACCAAAGGCTGAAATAGCTTTGGAGCTATACCCCTTGCTTGTCAGGGGTCCTGTACTGGCGCTAGAGCCTACCCACCCCTTGAAAAAAGGAAATAGGGTATATTGATGATGATGTAACTTAAATAGCTGGATATCAGTTTGTATGTATATTGTTGATATGATATCATACAGTATATGTGTTGTTATACAGGTGTGTGTGGGAGTAGTGCGGCAGATACACCTGAGAGATACACGGCGAATGTTCTGTCCTGAGGGCCACTGGCTGAGCCCATGTGTCTCTTTGCCACTGGGCAACTGCCAGACAACCTCCTTCGTCCCTCGCACCAACAGGAGACAGAGGCAACTTTTCACTCCACAACGCTGGCTCACTAGGGATGAACTTGGTGAGGACATACTAACATGTACTGTACTTGAAATTTTTTTATATGGTAATACAATATATTTTTTTATGCTTCCACAATGATGGTTATTTTCCACTTATTATTCACAAGATAGTTGTATCAAAGTTAAATGCTAATAAGGGTTTTCTTGTGTCTTTTTAACAGAAACTGAGGGCCCACCATTATCACTGCATGAAATGCGTCGAGCCACCATACTTCAAGAAATTCCATTTGTAATCCCATTTGAAACCCGAACACAAGTGTTCAGTACCCTGGTGGTCACAAACAGAAGTGCCAGTCAAATGCGAGCAGATTTCAATGAAGGCCCTATGATTAATGTTGCAATTAGGCGAACACACTTATATGAGGATGCTTTTGATAAACTTTCACCAAACAATGGTAAAGTATTGTATATGTTTTTGTTTTTATTTTGAATGTTTGTCTGTATATAGCATATTGCAGTACTTCAGTGTCCATTTCAACACACTTATTAAACATACTTTTTGTATATATATATTGGCTATAAATGGATATATTGGTGTTGACATTAGCAACATATTACAGAACCAAACCTACGCTTGCGGATGAGAGTTCACCTCATGAATGCAGCGGGGCTCAATGAGGCAGGCATAGATGGAGGAGGCATATTTCGTGAGTTTTTGTCTGAACTCCTGAAAACTGCCTTTGACCCCACTCGAGGCTTTTTCCTTTTGACACGGGAGAACACACTCTACCCAAACCCAGGTGCTCATCTCATCGCTGAGGATTATCAGACTCACTACTTCTTCATTGGACGTATGTTGGGAAAGGTATGGATTCTTACTTGCCTAATAATATTAACTTTATTTATATTGTTTTTATTATTACAATAAAACTTGCATGACATGAGATAATTGCTGTTCCCAGTCAGGCTGAATCAGACCATGCCATGGGAGCAAAGGAGTATCAAATGTCTGTAAGTGCTGCCTATATCTCTTCATCAGTTCTACCTTATGGGCTTAATGTGTACGCCTTTATTAACTATTCATTCAGTATGCAGTGCATTGGCAGTTGTGAAAGGTTTAAATTTTGGCCTATTGTTCATAGGTAGGATTTTTAATAAATAAATAAGATTAATTTGGTGTGAATAACCTGGCTTTAAATGGTATCAGTGGTTGTATTGTAAAGCTGATAATTACAGATGTTATTTACATTTTCAGGCCTTGTATGAGAACTTACTGGTGGATATACCACTGGCAGGATTCTTTTTGTCCAAGTTGCTGGGTCGATCCTCTTCTTCTGTTGAGTTTCACCACCTAGACTCCATGGATCCAGAACTCTGTCGTAGCCTTCTTGAACTCAAGACTTACCAGGATGATGTTCTGGACCTGGGTCTTGATTTCACCGTTCTTAACTCCGACTTGGGTCAGAATACTGTAAGTTATTCATCAGGAAACGATCATCGCTGTTACCATTATAGATATTCAAAGGTTTTAGGATAGGATAGTCCCTCATATTCTCTCTACATGTTTCCATACTACTTCAAAACTATTTTTTCCTCTTTGGTTAATTGATTTCATGACATGCACTATTTCTTATCCAGTTATTTCTCCTTACTCCACAGCCAAACCTCAGATGAACCTATGAAAGCTAAGACTGATTAAGGAAAATGCAATGAGTAGTTAATAGTTACTTGAGAGAGGACTGACATAGAGGATGATTCCCAGTGTTCAAAGCTGTATTTTGGTGAAGTTTATACAATTTTGCTGGTGAATATAAGCATAAGATAAACTCATCATTCTCGTCAATATTATCCAAATCATGTTGCTCGATTGTAGTAGCAGATGTACTATCAACTGCCGGATCCAGTTTCTTCACAAAGAGAGGAGTACCAGGTTAAAAATAAAATGGATACTAATAATACTGTCAAATTTCAGGTAGAGGAGTTGATTCCCAATGGCTCCAACATTGCTGTAACTAACGAAAACCGTATTGAATACATCTATCGCATGGCTGACTATAAGTTAAATAAGCAGATTGCCAAGCAGAGCCAGGCTTTTAAAAATGGTAAGATGTTTGCATATTTTTAAGTGCTCTTCCTAAGTATATGTTTTGTTGGTATTGACTGTCCATTCATTCATTTAGTATTATCTTCTAGGTATGTTCCCTCACCTTGAGAAAGGTATTGCTGTACGAGAGTCTTGTCAAAGTACATATAGGGTGGTAGTATTTCGACGAAAACAATCTTCGTCGCTATATTTGCATTGCAAAATAATGGGAACTGAGCAACGAAGATTGTTTTCATCGAAGATAAAGTTTAATACTACCACCCTTAGGATTTTGGTACCCCACTGACTCTGAGGTCATTTCTGTTAGCTCTTCAACTATCCCTCAAAGCTTATAGTGCACATTGCCAGTAATGATTGTAAGGAAGATAGTGCCATGCACTGCTATCTATAAACATAATTGGTGTTTGATTTCTCAGTAAGTAGTTTTGTTCATATGTCTGAATCCCGAACGTTGAACACCCTGGAGGTGGCAATGTGTCAACAAGAAATAGTCACAGGAGTTTCTGTATCAGGTACAGTACTTATTATTCTATGATATTATTTGTTTACTTTTGAATAATATATGATCTCTAATACCACAGGAGTGAGAGATGTGGTGCCTTTGGAATGGTTGCAAATGTTTGACTGGAAGGAGCTACAGATGTTGGTATCAGGTGCATCCATTCCAATTGACCTAACAGATTTGATGGAGAATACCAGATATGGTGGTATGTATTTATATTTATGAATAATTGGATTATATGATGGCACTTTCAAAGTATGATTGTATATAGATGCAAAATGTATGTATCCTTATTATAGGGATGCCTGAAGGTAACAGTAGCCTCCCTCTTTATATCATATTGGTGTTGAGACTAAGTAGTTATTTTGCTGTGCTCTCCACAGGTGAATACAATGCCGAACATCCAACAATATTAGCCTTTTGGAAAGTTCTACGCTGCTTTGGTGAAACACAAAAGCGACAGCTACTAAAGTTTGTCACAAGTTGTTCGAGGCCACCACTACTAGGATTTAAGGTATGTAATTATTGCACTGAAAGCTAGATACTTTATTATTATTAGCAAATCAAGTATTAGAAAAAAAAAGTAATTCATGAAAACAGCATGCTTTTTGTAATTACTTTTTGTATAATTTTTTTAGTCCGCACACTAACAGATAATTTAAGTACATTAAAAACTTAGATGCCATTCCAAAGATGAATCACACCACATGTAAATAAACACCCATTTTCCTGATTGTTGTCATTTAATCTACAGCACAGTATTTATAAGATTATATAGGTTTAGCACAGTATTTACTAATTGCAAGTATGGTATCGATAAGGTACAATAAGAACAACATTGATAATCCCCTGTTCTTCCCAGGAATTACATCCACCCTTCTGTATCCAGCCTTCTGGGTCAGAGGATAGACTCCCCACGGCCTCTACATGTATGAACCTCCTCAAACTACCCGAGTACAAAAACGAACACACACTTAGGGAAAAGCTTCACTATGCTATAACATCGGGTGCTGGATTTGAGTTGTCCTAAGATAAAGTATGGATATATATAAACATGTATGTATATATATATATATTATATATATAAATGAATATGATTATATATTATAAAAAAAAAAACAGTAATTAACGAAGAAGAAGAAGAAGAAGAAACCTGAGCTATCCTGACTGAGGGTGGTACTGTATCATTGTAAATATTTATGTTCACTTTACAGTGTATGTTGAATCTTTGTTATAATTTTGTATTTAATGACAGCCGTACAGATTATATTCATGATTATTTTAGAAGGTACAGTTCCCTTCAGTTCTATTTTACCAACCTGTTACTGTATTACCATCTTTTTATCAGTTTATACAGGCAGTCCCAAACTAGTGAATATAATTGGTTCTTGAGCCCTTTCGTATGTCAAATTTCTTCATAACTCCAAAGTTACTCATAAACACAATAATGAAAATACACTGGACTAAGTTTAGAGCTATATAAGAACTTCGAGATATAATAAATACTGTACCACTCATCATAGCAAGTGGAGAGGCGTACGTGTTGTCTAGACGATAGACTTGAGAAAAATATAAAAGCTGTAACAGGTCGTACTACCCTTGACTGTCTCAAACTAGAGGATACTGTACCGGAGAGGCCTCACTGGGCTTCACACTACTCAATATTATTCACAAATACAGCTCTGGATTTGAGTTCATTTGATTTCAGTCATCATATATTATTTTGGTCCTTACTAATGACACTGGTTCCTTAATCCCTAAAGACTGCAGTTGCTCTTGGCTTCCTTGCGCTCCAGCCGTGTAGAAAGTAATGTTTTTAAAGTATCACCATGGTATATTTTAATCTTATATATTTGAAGAGATTGATTTTGCACACCAGAATATTTGGTTGTCTCGCAATTCAAATAATTATTTTCCCCACATTGGAGTGCCAAAAATGCAATACTGTTATAATAAATGTCACCACTGATATATGAGTAATTATGATAAAAATGCACAAAATAACTTACTTTTGCCTTAATCCTTACGTAACATGCTGAAAAAATTTTACACATTTCTATAAGCATAAAGTAAAAGAAGATGCATTCCAGGCCAGAAAGCAGTGTAATAAATGCCACAAAAGATACAATACTAATATATACTACAGTACTTATAACCCATTACTCTGAAAATAGTGGCAGGAAAGCACTGCAAGGCAGCTGGGCAGCCGTTAGTCGGTTGACAGCTTCAGTTTTTCAGAATGTTGTCAGGCAACCATCATTCTTTATGAGTTAGGTTTATACAGTATCAATATTCAGTACTCAAGAAAAAATCACTGTCCCCAACCTGGCTTGTGTGAAGAGTTGTTATTTCCCCGATCAGTGTCCGAATCAGTGTTCATGTTGTGGTGCATTGTTAGTAATGCAGTACAGGAAACCAGTTATTTGTCAAGGATGAATTCCATTGAAATTGGTTGATTATCAAGCCAAATTTTACCATATAACTGTAAGGAAAAGGAGGAGGAAGAGTTAGGTTCCTGACCACCATGTTAATCCAAGAAACATTATATTAAAATGGACAAATTACAATTAATTATCATTTTACACCTTTTATCAATTTAACATTTAGAATACAAACAACATTTACCCAAAATTCCAGTACAGTGTTGAGTGTGTCAGATAGGGCCACATTCAACAACTTACTAATGTTGGTTATTATTCAAGATTTTCTTGAATCAATACAGTGACATTGCATGATGATGTGATACTAAGAGATGAAACCTGAAGCAGAAATTGGCAGTGTTGTAAATATCCAAATGGTAAGAAAGAACCCCACATGACCAGAAAAATATACATTGATGAGACTTGCAACTTGACAGCCATTGGTAGGTTTGGTGGGCCCTCTCCTCTGGCTTCTTTGGTTAGTATGTTTTATTTCTCTCCACAGAAGACACCAGAGTTATCATGATGGTATAGTATTTGGCACTTATGAACCTTCAAAATTTTAATGCTCTGTGTACACCTGATTGCTACATTGAATTGTGAAGCAGTGAGGCACATCACACAATGGTGGAGGAAAGGAGAAATTAAGGTAAGAGAATAAGAAACGGTGTATTTTTTAATAATGAGAATAATCATAACACAGAACAGTGTATTTCTCTGTATTACTGCCATATATATATTGATAAAAAAAAACATTGAAAAATACACCGTTGAAAAGATGGAAGTAGTTTTTCTCTTATTATTATTATTATTATTATTATTATTATTTCCTAAGAAAATTAGTGGATATATTTGGTCAATTATTTGGTGGGAAAATAGAAACTTGACCTTTCATTAATACCTTTGATAATCACAATAATTGGCAACTGTGTATAAGTGTTATGGTTACCCACTGTGTGTAATGTGTGCTCGTGTTTCAAAGTGTTCTATTTTGAGTTATTTTCGTGTTAATATTGGTTCAATGGGGTTAATCTATACATATCAGTGCCAAATAAACCTGAAGTGAGTAAAAATAAATGAGGAAAGATTCTAAAATATCATTGGTGAGTAAAGTTAATTAAATTTAAAACTCGTATGCAAGAATGACTTTTTTGGTTCATACGATGGATGGATGGTGTGGTACCGGTACGATGGCTCTGTTGTTTGTCTCTATGGAGCCTCATTGTACCGGTACCACCACACCATCGTACGCACCACAAAATGTCCTTGCATACGGCCCAAAGGTATGTATATATAAATTGGTAAATATTGAAAGAATTACCGTTATTGCGTACGTTTTTTCGGTATATTGAAAATTACCGTTTTGTAGCAGTGTTGCCAGATCCGGCTAGGTCCCAGTATTTTGGGTATTTATTGAAAGAATTACCGTTTTGTAGCAGTGTTGCCAGATCCGGCCAGGTCCCAGTATTTTGCCCCGGTCATTTTCTGTACTTTACCACGGTTATTTCCAGGTAGTTTGCCCAGGTTAGGTCCCGGTAGTCTGCCCAGGTTAGGTCCCGGTTGTCTGCTGTGGTCTAGGTTTGGTTAGGTCAGGTCAGGTAAGGTCAGGCTAATTTCAAAGTGCCCCATTTGAATATGCCCTATCTTGGAAATGGGGCATTTGCGGAGAAAATGCCATAGAAGAAAATAGTCTTAGAATGGTCTAAATAAGTGGGTAATGAAGGTAGAAAAACCGTACCCAATAACGGTAATTCATTCAATATTTACCGTATTTTGCCCTGGCCATTTCCTGTACGTTACCATGGTTATTTCCCGGTAGTTTGCCCAGGTTAGGTCCCGGTAGTTTGCCCAGGTTAGGTCCCGGTAGTCTGCCCAGGTTAGGTCCCGGTAGTCTGCCCAGGTTAGGTTCCGGTAGTCTGCCCAGGTTAGGTCCCGGTTGTCTGATGCGGTCTAGGTTAGGTCAGGTAAGGCCAGGCTAATTTCAAAATTCCCCATGCTCCAAAAGGGGCATTTTTAAATTAGCCTGACCTTACCTAACATAACCTAGACTACAGCAAACTACCGGGACCTAACCTGGGCAAACTACCAGGAAATATTCGTGGTAAAGTACAGGAAATGACCGGGGCAAAATACTGAGACCTAGCCGGATCTGGCAATACTGCTACAAAACGGTAATTCTTTCAATAAATACCTTTATTTCTTGTTATTATTATTATTAGTAGTAGTACTAGTAGTAGTAGAGAAAGAAATAATGTTAAAATTCATAGGAAAAGTGTAAGTTATTATTATTTAGTTATTTTTATTATTACTGTATTATTATATTTATTATCATTATTATTATTGTACAATATATTAAATAAATACCATGAAATATAAGAGTAGTGCATTTGACCATGTTTGATCATCCCCCCCCCCCCAAGAGGCTGAACTGAGGGGTAAAACACATAAATAACATATATATATTGTTTATAATTATTTGTTCTTGCATTAATCTTACTATAAATGACCTAATCTAACCTAATCTAACCTTACCTGACCTACCCTAACCTAACGAAACCTTACCTGGCTTATCGTAACCTGATCTAACCTTACTTGACCAAACCTATCTTAACCTAACCTAACCTAAACTAATATAACCTTACCTGACCTAACCTAACCTGACCTAACTTAATAACCTAACCTGACCTGGACCAGGACAGAATACCGTGACCAAATAGGGGGCAAACTTCTATGACCTAACCTGGGCAAACATAGGGGCTGAAATCAAACCTGGTCAAAATGTACCGTCACACTGGGGAAAAAAAAAATTACTTCATGAAGCAAAAACCACCACCAACTAAAATATGAAGGAAATTATTAAGTACAGTGACTTCATTTTCTGTGGCTCTTCTTAACTAGAACTGTAAATTTATCGCACGTTTTATTGCCTAGCGATAACTAAGACCTTCGTGACAGCATTGTGTGTATATTGAAGTATATATTTGCTAATTTGGTGAAGTTTAAGATGAGCCACAAATAGGGAAAACACAATTATTTCCCAACCTTTTTAGGATAACCCAATATCCACTGTTTGTAACAGTTGAAATTAAAGGGCACCAGTGCATTTTAGCCATTTCATATAATTCCAAAAATTTAGTAATGAATCTGAGTCACATTTTCATATACCAGTTTATATTTTCTCCACATGTCCAACCGTGCCCTGCCCTGCCCATACCACATCTGTAAAGATCGTCATTGGCCTTCGTCTGAGTTATAGGTATGATAATGTACCGTTCTGAGCAGATGAAATAGAAACATTGCCTCAGCCTCTATACCTTTGAATGATGTGGATTTTGTGCTTTGAAAAATAAATAAGTAAAATAGAAATTTATGGCCCCTTTGAAAAATATTTAAGAGGGTAATGATTGTGTATTATATTGAATGAATAAGTGTTAATAAGTGTTTGGAAAAGATGAAAAAGCGGGAATTTGCAAAAAGAAATTAGTGGATAATGAGTGTCAAATATTTGTGAATGAATAAGTGTGTGGGAAAAAATAAAATAAATAAACGTTATAATCATGACCGTCTGGAAAAAATCTTAAATATGGTTGTAAATCACTATATGTATATGATGGAATATAAATGTCATGTCCCTTTGGAAAATAATAAAAGTACTGTAGGCTATAATTAACAGTAAATGCTACGTATGGACAGTAAGGAAATAAGAAAGTAAGAAGAGTGAATTATTATAAATGAATAAGTGAATACTGTACAGAAAAATCTGAAATTTATATGCCGTTGAAAAATATATAACAGGGTCATGAGTGTGAAATATTGTCAATAAATTAATTTGTAGAAAAGAATCTGAAATCCATGATCCTTTCAAAAATATTATAGAGAGTAATGGTTGTGAAATATTAATTAAAAATTAATGTGTTGAAAAATTAATAGTGGAATCTTGACCGACCAATGAAAAAATATTGAGGAGTGTAATGAATGTAAAATATTTAAAATAAATTAGCGTTTGGAAAAAAAAAAAAAAAATTAAAATCATGGCCATATGGAAATTAGCCTTTATGAGGGTAGCCTAATAGGTTATGTGTGAAAATGTGTACAGTGAATGAATGTGGAGAAAATCTAAAATCCGGACTTTTTGGAAAATATTTACCGGGCAATAGAGAAATTATTTTGAAATAATGTAAATAGCCTGAGTGTGAATAATGATGTGAAAATATGTATAAGGTTATGAATTGTGTGATACAGTAGGCGCTTGATATTATGCTAACATATTTATCACAGGTCCAGTAGATCCCTTAGTCTGTGTGGTAATAAATTGCTAAAGCCTGGAAAAACATTTATATTGCCATTAGATTCTCAGTCATTAGAGCGTCCGCAAATTTGCTGAGGCTGTTGTTTATGTCAATCTAAGTAATTTATATATAGAATAGATAATAAGGGGCCGAGGACCAATCCCTGAGAACCCCACTGGAGACGGGCCCACTCCGACTTTACACTGTTAATGCTGACTCTTTGTTGTCTCCCAGTAAGCCATGACTTAATCCATCGTAAAACGTTGCCTCCAATACCATGAGCTTCAACCTTCCTATTCAGCCTCTCATGCAGTACTCTGTTCAAGGCCTTGCTAAAGCCTAAGTATACAGTATTAAATCATACTGTAGTTCTTATTTCTATCTACCGCCTCGTTTATTTCCAAGAAAAATGTCACAGATTTGTGAGGCAAAATCTACCTTTCATGAACCCATGCTGTGAGTCTTTTACTTATCTATGTTTTTCTAAGTGCTCTCTAATCCTGTTCACTATTATGGATTGCAAAAGCTTCCCTACTGTTGATGTTAGGCTAATTGGGCAGTAATTTGACGTCACTGATCTATCTCCCTTTTAAATATGGGAACACTGTTTGCAAGTTTCCACGCTTATGGTACGTCTCCAGTTTCTATAGAATTTGTAAAAATATCAACTAGTTTGTTGCTGATATCTTCCTTACATTCCTTTAGTATTCTGGCATAGACTTAATCTGGGCCAGGAGATTTCTGTGCCTTAAGTATGTTTATCTCTTAATACATCAATTCTGTTGATGTCCACTACACTTAGGATATTGTCATTGTTACCACTATAGACAGTTTGTGCTGATGGCATTTTTTGCTAGATTTTCTGTAGTTAATACTGATGTAAAAAATTAATTGAACATGTCGCACATTTGTTTCTCATCGCTAGTTATTTGTCCCTCTGTTGATTTTAGTGGTCCTACCTTTTCATTAGCCTTTTCTGGTATGTCTGGTAAATACCCATTTGGATTACCTTAGACTCTCCAGCTATCTTTATCTCATAATTTCTCTTGGCCTTTATAATTTCCCTTTTAATCTGTCTCTTGAGATCACTGTGTTGGTTTCTTAATGCTCTTTTCCTCTCTTTATCAATACCCCTTTTCTGGCCAATGAGGTATCTTATTCTATTATTGAACCATCTGGGATCATTGTTGCTTTTCCTAAATTGTCTGTTTAGTTTATACAACTGTTGTGCTCTGTGTAATTGTACAATTGCCAAAATATGAATTGCAATACTTTTGATAGAACATTTAAGTTTAGTAATGTCCATAGTTGTTTGTAGGGATCATAATTCACATTAGGCTAATATCAGAAACATATAATCAGTCCAGAAAGAATTGTTGCAGTTCTCAAATGCTTTCAATCAGGCATTGAATCTGTTTGGTAACATGTGGTACCATATTTAAGTTATGACAAAAATATTTGAGAAATTAAGTCTCCTTTATGGCTGACTTACTTTTATGTACAAGCATTTTTAATCTTATAATCCAGTCATTAAATCTGTCAACATTCAAATTCAGTTTTGTTACTCAGTGAAGCAAACCAGTCTGATTAAGTTTCTTAAACCACCACCAAAGGATACTTATTGACCAATTGTAAAGTTTCCTCCACTAATACCAACCACCACATATGGAGAGCTTGGCAAAATGCAGCACCACTTTTTACATAGCATCCCTATGATGGATAATATAGTATTATACCATTAGAGTTACATCCATTCATTTACTAATATTCCTGGGTAGACAGTGGTTTAACATTTCACTAAACTCACCACAAAGTTTATTTACTAGTGGAGGCAGCTGTCAATATACTTCACATGTATAGTTGCTAACCAAAGTTCCTTTACACCTACTCAATAAGATTGAAGCAGTGAGCTTGTTCAGTGGTAGCATGTAAGAAATTTCATACACGTGCCACCACAAAAGTACTCGGCTTCAAAGTCTGTCTGATATTATACAACAGTTCAGAATTGAGTAGGTGGAAATGTATCTTTCATGTAAATATTGAGGAGGAGGTAGGTACCATTTCTACTGTCAAACACATACTTCTGTCCACTCAGTCTTTATTGTACTTAGAAATACTGTGGTTACACAAGGACAACTATCATCAATAAGCTATTTTTTTAAGATAGCATCCACACTGACATTACAGGTAATTTTTGCAAAAATTATGCCCCATTCTCTTGCTTTGAGAGAGCCTAGTGTTGGTGGTGTGTACAGTTAGACAAATATCAGTAATGCTTGAAAAGGATACTTGTCCAACTACACTAAGCTCTTATCCAAAGCAGAACAATGTAAGAAACAGGGCTAGAGAAATCCATTACTGATGAAGACACGTTGATGTGGCCAGATCACTCGGCATCGACAGTATTGGTTTACTGTAAATTTACTTAATGTTAGAGAGGTTTCATTTTACTTACCCATGGTAATAGCTTTGCGCAGTGGCTGTACCGTAACCAATGAGGTTAAGAGGTGCGGCCATTGTGCAGTGGCTACCATCAAGAATTGGGAAGTTTTTTGTAAAGCACTTCATTGACCTACCCCTCCCCAGGAAGGGTAAGTAAGCCTCGCCGTGGTGACCTCAGGGGACACCTCCCTATTTTTAACTTTCTTTTATAGAGGCTGGAGGTGAAGCTAAAGGGGGAGTAGGTTATCCCACATATAGGTTTTAATTTCCTTTTAAATTTTTTAGTGACTAAATTATTTTTAAAATGTGTTGAATGTGCAATTTTTTTTTTCTTTTAATATTATTTAGTGTTTTTAAGAGAAGCTTGACAATCTTGATGGCCCGTGTCCCTCCGAAAATGAACGCTGCGTAAGCTTTGGCAGCCACCAGTGGCTTCCCAATGGGGGGACGGATGGCTGCGGGGAGGGGTCTCCAGTCTGCCCTGTGGGGGGCAGGAAAGGGTAAGAATGCATGAGAGTGGTAGCGATTAATGTGAATGGAATGAGGTGAGAAGGAGAGAAATTGTAGTGTTTCAGAAGAAGTAAAATAGATATGTGTGGGGTCTCAGAAACCCATATGAAAAGATGAGGGGTGGAAGAGTGTGGGATGGAGGGAAGAGTACGTTATGGAAGGAGGCGTGATATGGACTGGTATGGACGCGAAGTGTTAATGGAGAGGAAAGGAAGGGTGTGCATTGTTGGGTCTAGGAGGGTGTAGATGGGATAGTGTGGATGACGAGCAAGATTGGTATAGTGAAGTATGCATGAGTGAAGTAGGCACCAGTGGACGAGCAGACCAAGGTGGGAAAAATTAAAATTAAAGAGCTTTGGGACAAATTGATTAACTGTCTGAGAAGTTTTGAGAGAGGGAGGAGGATAGTGCTTGTGGGGGACATGAATGGGAAGGTAGGGAATGAGAGAATAGGAAATGTAGTGGGCAAGTGGGGTGTGCATGGGATAAATGAAAATGGTGAGTGCCTGGTGGATGTGTATGCCGAGGGGGGTTTGTTCCTCGCCACACCTGCTTCTAGCACAGACTGATCCACAGATACACATGGAAGAGGAGAGATGAAAGGGGAGAGCAAATGAGTTTGATTGATTACATAGCTGTTGATGAAAGGATAAGGAAAGATGTGATGGATGCAAGAGTGGTGAGAGGAATGTTTTGGTGCTCTGACCACTATGCGGTTATGGCAAGGATTAGGGTCAGAGCAAAATGGGAGTATGGTAGGAAGGATGGAGAGGGGAACAAGAGGGAGGTGGCAAGTGGAAGATTGAATGACATCGAGTATAGAGAGGTATATAAGAGGGTGGGTGAGGTGCTGGAGGAAGCAAGATTGGGTATAGGGGAGGGATGGGAGTAAATGATGTGTATGAAATGTTTAAGACACTAATGATGAGGATAGCAGCAGAGGTAGTGGGATACAAGACACAGAAGAGGGGCAAGAAAGGGAGTGTAATGGTGGTCAGAAGTGAAATGTACAGGAGAGAAGAAAAGGAAGGCATATAGGAGAACACTGCAGAGGAATGTGTCAAGAGGAGGTATAAGAGACAAGTGAAGAGGATAGTGAGTGAGAGTAAAAGGAGAGTGGATGAGAGAGTTTGCTAGGAAACTGAGTGAGAAGTTTAGAGAAAACAAGATATTATTCTGGAAGGAGGTTAAAAGAGAAGGAAAGTCTGGTAGAGTAAAAATGAAGAGAAGAGAGTTACTGTGAGTGATATAATTTCACTTTGTATTATTGTAATATTTATATTATTAAAAACTTAATACTCCACTATATTTCTTTATCCTACATAATTACTGTACTATATTTAAATCCCCATTACACCCAAACATTTAATATATATAAGGCCTAGCCATTATTAATTTCTTAGTTTTAGAGCATACAAAAGCCTACTATTAAAATAGCTATACTGTACTCTATTAACCTACATATTTCATAAGGTCTAGTTGAAGCTCTATCCTTGCCCATTAAAAAATAAAAGGAAATACATCACTTAACATCTTTTAGTCCAGTAGACAGAGTTGATGGCAGTAGAAGATTTTTATGCTCTTCTTTGTAGACCCTTCAAACTCTTCCTACACATGGGTGTGTTTGAGAGGTAATCTTGTAGTGGACCCAACAATGGCACACCTGTGAAATAAAGAATGTTACTTCTTTGGCCTTTAGTTGTTGTTGTTGAAGTTCCTCAAGCTGTCTGGCCAAACAGCCCCGAGCTCTTGAGGAAGGCTATGGCTTGAACCGGGCTTTCCCACAGTGCCCTCAGTGAGTGTATCTTGTGTTGTTGGAGAGTGTCGTCGTGTTCGTTGCAGTCTTCCATAATGTGTTTAATAGAATGGGGTGCTGTGTTGCATCCTGGGCAGGTATCTGTGATGGTTCCATTTAGTTTCTTTTGATATGTCAGAAGAGCCGGATGGTGGCCGCTTCTCAACCTTGCCAGGTGGACTCTGTCTTCGCGGGGAAGGGAGGATTCTGATGGGTGGATGTCAGGGGGGTCGTGCATGTAGCAGGGTGTTGTTTTTAAGTTTTTTGATGGATTGGTGGGTGATTTGAGTGTGGATGTGTTTTTGGAGACTGGTTTGGGGTGGGCAGGGTGTAAGAGATGATAGTATTTGTGTATGGTATCGTGTACTGGGGGTTGTTTTGATGTTTCTTGGCATCTCTGGGTGTTTTGCCATGTAGTGTAGTGGGTGGCGTAGATTTCTGGAGGCTGCAGCAAGTGTTTGTGTGCCTCTCATGTCAAGGGGCCTTTAGTTAATCTGTTAAGAGTAAACTTTTAATGTTCTACCAGTACCTTACTTTCATAATGAAGAGTCTTTGAAGGCCTACCAATTTAATATCAATTAAAAGAAGAACAAACAACAAGCCCTAGGAGTGATGGGGTATGGTATAAGTAAATAATACACAATGGGGGAATTTCATACTACAAATTGGAGCTAGATTGGTAAACTAGGGACAAAATAATGGAGGGGGCTCAAGTCATGGCCAATGACCGCTGCCAGGTAAGGACCAAGGAGGCTGGCAATAACTAGTACAGTCATGGTCAATAATAATCATCCACATATGGGTGACTCCAAAATATTTCTGTAATATTTTTGGGTTCTCATATAATGTTTTGAATAGTGAATAGTGCTTGTATTAAATTAGAAGATAGTACTTCAATTATTTATTGGAAATTTTACCAGCAAACGAACAGAGGGAAACTGTCAAACATTTACATGAGTCGCCCCAATGTGGATGATGATTATTGACCATGACTACATTGGGAGAAAAAAAAAGTCTGTGTGAGAATGGAAGAGGCAGGATATGGCCAGAGGGGGTAGACTGATAAAGGGAGAAGACCGTTATAGGCCGAGAAGACCTTGTTGGTATGGCTTTAAAAATATTGCAAACAGACCTTACTTTACTCAATGAAGTAACATTAAAATATTCATTTAGAGTTTAACACCATGAGAAATAAAAATGCCACAAACTATGCCCTCAAAATAAACTCATTACTCAACGATTATTATTCGTTAGTCCTTTAAAACTTTAACATATTCGCGAGCAAAGCTAATCTTCTAAATTTTCAGACATTTTTCTTGTCCCTGATTTTGGAAAGCTTTTTGGCCTGGTGGTCAACCTCGGTTCTTTTGCCCCAGATTTTGAACAATGTCCCAAACCCAACTCCTAGACCATACCATATATCAAACTTTTAGGGAAGTTTATTATAGTATTGGGGTAGGGTTTAAACCCATTTAGAACTAGCCTAGTGGTCAATCTCAGTTGCTGTGCCCCAGATTTTGAAAAATGTCCAAACCTACCACCACCTAGACTATACCAGATTATCACCAAACTATCAGTGAAATTTCCAACAGTATTGGGTAGGTTTTAAACCTATTTAGAACTCGCCTAGTGCTCAAAAGGAAAATATTCACATAGGGACTTTAATCATCAGTGACAACTTTCAACTCCATGCGGCCTTCAAAAGTCTTCAGCTTTGGACACCTAAGCTTTTAGAGTATAGCATTCAGCAGATCTTTATATTATTACCAAAGCCTGACTAATTTCCCATTGGTAGAGAACTTCCTAATGGAATTGTTGACAAGAAAATGATCAGTACTGTACTTTACTATGGTAGTCACCATGGATAAAGCTTTAGAATCAAATATATAACAATGATATATATATATAACAAATATATGAGATTACAATGAAAGAAAGCTCTAGGCCTGGGAGACCTTGCAGATCAAGCAGATCAATAGAGGGAGATTACAATATAGAAATGGCAGCAAGCACCAAGGAAATTGACTGAGGGAAAGTTGAAAAAAATTGAGACATGGCTGGGGTCCAAAGGGGCACCAAATCCCTGAAATACATTGAATAGAGAAACAAAAACAAAGTAATCAATTTATGGCCGACATTCCTAAATGAGCATTAAATTTCTGGTATTGGATTAGCCAACACTGCTGTCTTCTTTTACAGTTTTACACAAGATATACACTATTTAACCAACCTCGTAACACTGAACGAGACTCATACTCACTTTCTTCTGAGGGATGCCAGGCATTGGAGTTGTTGTTGTTGAAGTTCCTCAAGCTGTCTGGCCGAGCAGCCCCGAGCTCCTGAGGAAGGTCATGGCCTGAACCGGGCTTTCCCACAATGCCCTCAGAGAGTGTATGTTGTGTTGTTGGCGAGTGTGGTTGTGTGCGTTGCAGTCTTCAATAATGTGTTTAATAGAATGGGGTGCTGTGTTGCATCCCGGACAGGCATCCGCAATGGCTCCATCCAGCTTCTAATATGTCAGAAGGGCCGGGTGATGGCCACACCGCAGCCTGGCCAGGTGGACTCTGTCCTCACGGGGAAGGGAGGATTCGGATGGGTGGATGTCAGGAGGTCGTGCATGCAGCTGAGTGTTGTTTTTGAGGCATTGGAGTAATATGTAGTACATACTCATTTTTGGTAGGTAGGAAACTCCCTTTTCTCTCAACCACAAGGACGTCCCACAGGAGTTTATATTGAAGAGTTCATTATCCTTTTACTGCAAAGAGGAAATTATTGTAATGTAACCTGTTGTTGGATACCCAAGATATGATTGTAATCTAGTGTTTCAACGACTGATTTTGCATTGTGTTATGTTTTAGGAGAATATAGTGACCATCAAAAGAGTTCAGCCATCTTGTTTGTTGACATTTTGAACTTTGAAGGAAATGAAGTTCATATTTTGACGTAACGAGAGGTGACCTATACTGAAACCTTCATAACGGTATTGTACATTATGTTACATTAACCATATGCTTACTGATATTCATTCAAATTTTAAAGAATACGCATAAACAACAACAACTTACCTGCTGTACTGCTCCACACCTTCTCTTCTCCACTGCTGGGCTTGTAAATTGTAATTACAACTTAAACTTACCCAACTCAATAACTCATGTTCAGGGCTTCCATGAGCTCCGAAAATATTACCCTAGAATCGAGCCAGTTTTACCCTAAATTACTAAGCATGACCCCAAAAAATCTGCAACATCGTAACTTAAAATAAGGTATTGCATTATTACATATAGTCATTTAGGATCATATATAAGACAAACCTAAATAGATTAAATATGTTATGATCTCCATGTTCTTCAGTGAACGAAAAAAATCTGGGTTATGCCCATCCCAAATTAGCCATTACCCTAAAGAGCGTCTGATTACCCTAGTTTAGGATATTTTACCCTAAAATGGAAGCACTGCCCGTGTTATGCCGTCAACTGGGTTCCGTCTCGGTGTGGGATAAACCAGGTTCTCGAGTTGGTGTTCCGAAGCTTCAACTAATAGATCGAGAATCCGAGATGGTCCATGCATGTTGTCAACTAAAATTCTTCCAAACTAAGCTACGAAGTACTATTCTATCGTTAATTTATTCTATGAAGCATTAATTGTTACTGTTTTCTGATTAAACTTAAGACGATTTGAATATAATGAGATTTAGAAAAATAGTATAGGTTATTATTATAAGGTGCATCTTTTTTCGTGTGAGTGTTTGTGTGTCAATATTTAGCTTCAGAGGGGGCTTACACCAATTTTGCTGATAATAATTAATTTTGTCTTCCCATTAACGAGATACGAAGATAATTGTCAGTCTTTACAGTTATTATTGCATTTACGCACCTCATTTATTGATACAACACATTACAATGGATTGTTGATTTAAAGTCGGGGGATAATAATATTTTAATTGCCATCATTAGTGTGAATTTAGTGGCTAGCTTTTAAATGCAAGTGTGAATATGTCTAGCTACTACAACTATTACGGTACTGTTACCACTGAAAAGGTCACCATAGGCATAAAGGGAGAGGGAGTTTAGACTGCTGCATGCAAAGGGATAATGCACCCCTGTGTGCTGGGGTCCACACAGCAGTGAAAATAAAAAGAACCTCTGGTTGCAGTACACCTCACGTGGATTTTTAATCCATGTGGGCAGATCTCATCATTTCCACTAGAAAGTGACCAGATCATATAAAAAAAAAAAAAATTCTAGCCCTGTGGGGGATGGCTAGTATTCACCGAGAATAAAGTCAACACTCCTGGGCAGTACCCAAATGCGAGTAATTATATACATCTTTGTCGACTGCTCAGGTGTCACAATTTCCAGAAAACTACTCCTTTGCAATCTCTTACCATTCTAAAAATTGTACAGAGAAGTGACATAACCGACCTCAATGTCAAGTAGGTTGATCGATAGATATGGTACCCTGCGAACTAGTGTGGGAACAAATGCCTTTGGTGGGTGTGGAGAATGGGGAACTTATTGCTGTAGCCACAAATCCAACTCTCATTTCATCAAAGACTCAAAAGAGGCATTCATACTTGATAAGAGGGATATATTTTCGATTATCAATTCCTTACGGTACACCAGCAACCTACACTGCCCTTTAATTATGTGTCATTGGTGGGAGGATATAATTTCTTCCCACCCATTGGTTCGAGATGTGTGTAGCCTCGTGATGGTTTGGGTGGGCTATCGTCCAGAAACCGCCTGCTTCAGAACTCGGGCTTGATTCAGATGGACTAGAGACTATGGTATCCATAGACACTTTATTGCGTAGCAAGTTGGTATGGAGGGACTTTTTAATGTATCCAATAGATGTGAATGTTTTGAATTACATATATTTTATTTCTTGTTATTTTTCTCTCCCATGGATCCTGGTTTACAAAATTCAGTTAAGAATCGGATAAAACTTTAAACCTAGCATGACTATAGAGTGCATCTCCCTCAAAGCATTGAAAGTTTTCTTCTTCCCATTTCTTATCTCTCTGCAATTTACTCTTTTCACCCACGTAAACAAATAGTGATGTAATCATGTAAATCTCAGCAGAACTGAGACTGTAGCCACATATCAAATTTCTAAAGGCTTCAGCTTGGAAAAAGTCAAGACATACATAGGAAATAAGTTTTATTAAGGCAGTAGAATAATTGTAAAATATAAAATATGACAATTAATATATTTACAATGCAGGGGTAAAACATTGCTGTGACAAAAACTGTGGTCACATAACTGGGTTCTCCAGCAAAATCTTTAAAAAACAAAGAGAGGGAAACAAGTCAACGAGAAAACTTGGTACTATCACAACTCACAATGACCACAAAATAGATTCACTGCTACCTATAGTCTGTTTTTTTCTGGCTGGCAGTAAAGGTCCACAGACATATTCATGAATTAAGTGGTTGAAGTTCGCCACTGAGAGGTATGAAGTGACGTATAAACCAGTAAGTTGCAAGGCAGAAGCCTCTATGACATCAGCTGCGGATATTTATCATCAACTAGAAAGTCAAAACAGACCATGAATCATGGCACAGTCTCTCAAGACGCAGGCTAGCAGGGACACAACTGGTACATACAATACACTAGCGGCTTATATATAAATCCTTGTTGGCTTTCTTTAGTCTTCCATTAACAGCATATAAATTCACATTAAGTATATCACATCAATAGATCATTATAACGGTCTAATTTATAAGTATTATTCCTAAGTTTAATCACAAATTAATAGCATGAAATAATTTCATTGGTGTCCCTGGCCCACCTTTTTGCTGCACCTCACAAACACAATGTAACCACCAGACTATTGTATTAATTATATAATTAAAATGCACTCACAACTATTTTTTTTTTTCATTCTGCTACAGTAGTTTGAAAAAGGTTAATGAGACAATTTCTGGTGTTGCAGCTGTTAAGTGTACACAGTGAAATCCTTCAAATGACACAAAGTTTACAACACCTTCACCAGACAATGGCTGCCTAACCATTGTGAAGTTTGCCCACATACGAAAGAGTCCGCTGATTCCAATGTTTGTTTGCTTTTTACAATTGTCTCTAAAGTGTACAAAAAAATTAAATAAATATACATGAGGTACAGAACAGCGTGATGTCCATTGACGTCTTTTTTTTGTTTTGTTATTTCAATGCAAAATATCTTTTAACATTTCAACTGTATTTTCAGTCTATTTCTTCTCATTTCCACCTGTTCAAATGTTTATTATCAAAGTACAAATGAAATCAATGAATATCATATATGGTGTGTTGAATGTTCAACTGGTTGCAAACTTTTGGGGTGTTGAATGGCAACTAGTTGAAGTCTCTTTCTAAACATTTTCACCCAGTTGCACGTCAATTATTAAAGTATAAATGAAATCAATGAACAACAGGTTAGGGGTGGTGGTGACCACAATGACTGGGGAGGAATGATTGGCCGGCAGCATTGGGGAGATGGAGGCTGGGAGACATACCGGCAGCTAGGAGGTGATGTTGGTAATGGTGGCGGTGGTAGTGGTGGTAGTGATGGTAGTGGAGGTTACTGCCAGGAACACTTAAATAAAGGTAGTTACACACGAGCACAAACCCGGGAATTTTTTCACTGTTGTCAAAATCACATTTCTGTCTGTGTGTAACAAGTGTTTTTCCATGTCTTTGCAAGGTGACATACACTTGCCTATACATCATTACCATCCGATGAGTGTGGAGCACACAAAAATAATTATGCTGGGACTTGTGTTCATGTGAAACCACTTTATACTGGCTCCGGTGACAGCCAATTAAGCGAAAATCATTACTCGGGCTCCTACAATGTATGTCTACCTACACTCAGCTATACAACATTAATGAAATTTTTTTGATTGTTTTAAAAGTGTATTGTCTCTTGTGAGCACTCTGTGAACAAACCTTTGCCACTGGCTGCTTTGTACTGCCTCATTGAAGCCCAAACTCATGTCAAGTATCCTATTTATGTTTTCTTCTAAAAGCCGAGGTGCACTACTGTATTTCACTTTAATTCAACCAGTAAGACATAAAAAAGTATCTAAAAGTTTGTCATTATACTGTACTCATTGGACTATTATCAATTCCTTTTGAGAACACATCCACATTGCTTCTTTAAGTGAAAGTGCTAAACATGCATTAAATGCAAAAATGTGCCTAACTTACAACTAAATTTCATTTATATAAATGAAATAAATAATATTCACACCCTATTAACATCTTTACATTATTTAAACAACACATTTATACTGTATTAATGTGAATCTATCTGCAGATTCCTTCTACGGTATAACTTGAACATAAAGAACAATAACCTAACATGTTTTAAGATGTTCAATATTAATCATTATTATTAATCATACTTCAACCTGCTGACTAATTTTTGGTCTATGAGTACATCACTTCATTAAGAGAAAATCCTTTCTAATAAGAATTATAATTCCCTAAGCTGACTTACACATACATGGACTGGTCTTAAAAAGTGGAAACTTACAGGGGTAAGATGTTGGTATACTGAAGGCTTCTGATTTCTTCACAGTGTTCCTAGAATAATAATCTTTGATACCTCATTGTGGGTGGCATGTTTGTGGTACAGTTTGAAGGAATCAGCAGCCTCCTGTTCAACAGCAGCATCTAACCCATCAATGATCAAATATTTAGTAAACACACAAACACACACTTCATCACAGATCATAATCTTGCCATCATGAGACTCCTCAATATTAACATACTTCATACCAACAACAATTTAAAAAACTCATTCATTCATATATTATTACATGAAACCCACTAGTTTGGTGGGGGCAGGTACTGCACTAGTGTTCACTTGTAGATATAAACAACAGCTGTAGGAAGAGCCTTTACTTATGATAATTTTTAACTGAAGAAGCAGTACCAAATTATCATGGATAAAATCTCTTCCTGAGACTGATGTTCACAAATACATTCTATCTAAACAAGTCCTAATTCCCTTGATAGTGCTCACTTGCCATCACCTGTAACCTGTATGCTCCATAAGCAAAACATTAAATCATGAGGGCAGAAAGAATCCTAATCTTCCAAATATTGGCACAAGACTCCTCCTGAAATGCTTTAAAAACTAATATACAAGCTGTACAAAAAGCCATATTACAACACACAGCATGTACAGTACCGGTTACTCAGTATCATAATATACAATAAGTTGGTCTTATGTTAGCCCTCTCCAGCACAGTCAATTCACATGCGTGTCCAATCATGTTTTCTGTCAGGATGTTTCAATTTTCTTACAATACTATTTATCAAAATTTAGTTCAAGGGATTGCAGATCTCTGATTTCAGATATAATATATAAGTAGTGATGCAAGACATAATTATAATTGACACACAGAATGTCATCCATGCATGATTGGGTCAATAAGAATCATATAAGGTGGTCGGCTTAGGATGTAAAATGCACAGTACTGTACATATTCTCTTGACTTTAAAGTGAGAATTATTACCGTCATTCACTGACTCAATCTTCATATAACACATGTATTATTTAAGTTTAAAGTACCTGTAATACCAATTCAGTAATCACTAGTTGCATGAATATACACAGTGCCTCATCAGTCAGTTAATAAGGTTACCTTTGCAAGTGTTATGTGATTACCTGGTCTCATTACCATCAACAACTACCCATGTATTAGTTGAAAGAGAACACTTGACTGACAATATATCACTTTTGCTTCTTCAAATCAAGAGGCTTTGAGCTAAGATAACAATAGTAAATTACTGTCAATGAAGGCTCTTCCTCGAATGGTGTTTTCTTTTACGTTTTGGCTTATTATTTTACACCAAACGTCTCAGTTAGCTAAGCGTTCTTATACCCAAATGAGTTGGTAGCATCTTGATCACTACAAGTACATTAGGCTTGACTTCCAAAAGGGCATTTCAGAGCTGTCAATTTCCTCTTGCTGAGATGTGAACCCTAAACTTCAAGCTGTAACACATATTTGAAGCATTTATTCATCAAAGAATATTACAAATGTTCACAACTTGCAGTTCAGAATTCCTACCATATAACAGTGGGAGAGGACTGACAACACCCAGTGGTGCTTACAGAAGTAAATCCAACTGTACATTCTGTGGAAACAGTAAGACAGGTATGCATTTCCAGGATACTACTAAGCTCCTGTCACTCCTAAATATGTCTGTACATTAAAAGTGGTAATTACAAAATAAAAAGTGTTCTAACTATACAAGGGTTCATAGCCATGTGTTGGGTTATGCAGCTGTAGTGCATCTTTCTAATTCTATTAACAATAGTTAGGAAGCAAAGGTTTGTAGATTAATGTTCAGTGCAAAAAGTATTTACAAATGGTTTACACTTCAGTACAGTATACAGTTACATGGTGTGAATAATATTCTTTCTCTACAAGTTACTGGCCAAAGGATCTCTCTAGACTTCCTTCGTGTACATCCAATATCCCTGACACTCCCCTGCAAGTAATATGGAACAAACTAAGTTCCCATGGACTCTAATTTACCATGTCTCATCTACACTATACACCTCATGTATTGCACTTGCATTACATTACAATCAAATGACAATAATAATAAAAACCTAACACTGGCTGTCAAAAACACAGCACGAGATCTCGTCTAAAATCATTCCCTTGTTCTGCTAATTGTCATGACCATTACATATTAACTAATGGAAATGCTGAATGTTAGGGATTTATCTCTTAGTTATTCCATCACATTTTGGAAAGACACATCAAACCCTGTGAAATAACTAACTAGTTTCATCCCACATTTCTCTCATCATCAGCATTCATATTAAGTGTAACATAGAAATAGACTGCATAAAATAAACACAATGTAAGAAGATGCTTCTCTGACAACATTTATCCACTGCTTTCTTCAATACACGATAACAGTGTTGTCACAAATGTTCCTCCTCAAATGGTGTATATTTTATGGATTTTTAATGTTGCAGTTCTGCCAATCACAAATCAAAACCAATTCAAAATATTTGCAGGTTTAAAACACACCACTTTATTTATTCTTAACCTGTTGAATAGGTACTGGAACATCAATACTGAGGTTACTCAGCTCTTGGTAAAATGCGTAATTACTGTTCTGTATTCCTGATTGTTGCTACAATTATTCCTGATTCTGGTTATACTGTTTAGTTTTACTTTAAATTTGCAAATATTCTATATACACGAAACAACTGCTCTGGTAACTTTCTCTCAATATATTAATAATACATATTATTAAAACCTGTGCTTCAAAGCTAACAATATACAGTATCCATAACTATTAAGAGGGTAAGATAATGTCTGCATACTGACAGCTACTGATTCCTTCAAACTACACCACATTACAGACCAACTAAACTGAGGTAGTCTGATTCATGGAACATTCAGTAGTCAGTAGCCTAACTACGAGTACATAGAAATTATCTTACTTTCTTAAAATGATGTTGAGAATGAGTCACAGCCTTTCCAGGAAACTTCCAACTTCTCCTTGTTTTTATGATACAATACTTTCTATGTATATATTTTCCTGCAGATAAAGACAGGCCAAACACCAAACACTGGAACAAAGTATTCGTGTTCAGTATCAATTTCTTTTCAAGACAATACTGTTTACTTCACTGATAATATACACGGCCCAGCACTGAGGTTTGGTTCATAACTTTGGGTCATATGCAAGAAAGTCATGGGCTAGAATAATTATGACAACCTGTATTAGGACTCCATAAGTATTACATGAAAATTGTATTTGTCATTGTCCTAGCCTAGCCCATGGCATGTCTTGCATTTGATTATTATATACTTGTGGAAATTTCCAAATGCTACAGCCATCCACATATTCAAACCTTGTGAATCATATACCAATGAGCTTAAATGGTACGGTATATTGGATACAAGATGGGAAAAGAAATTAATGAAAACACAGTAAACCTCTAGTACCAGCAGCTGAGACCATACAGCACTAATACACAAGAAGATGGAACAAATAACAAAGAATGGTGTGAGATGGGAAGACATGGGCAGTGAATTAAAAGGGGAAGCCAGAAAATAAAAAGGATGGTACTGTAAGTCAAAGACACAATTTACTCCTGGACAAGAAGATGATCACTGACTAGTCATAACACAGAGGCATCTCACCAGTTGTCAGGCCTAAACATGAAATATCTTCCATACCAATCCCTATGAAGTGGTTTGGGACTCATTGGCATCACTCTGATGGGACAGATTCACTTTCATTGGAGATTGTAACAGGTGGAACTTTCTGCTTTCTCAAAAATATTGCATGATGCTCCCAGTCATTAGGGAAATTGTGAATGGGTCTAGTGTGGTCTATATCTTAAGTGCATGAATGGCTGGATCTGATCTCGTCTAAATTCATATCTGCATATTGATGATAAAATTATGTTTTGTTGGAGTGTAACATGGTCTACACTACATGAATATTGAGGTCAAGACAATATGAATGTACTGTATGCATATATTGTTGTTCCTTTGTGTGTTTGCATAAGTGCAGGGTAAGTGTACGTGACCATATGTGTCTTTGTGTGTGCCTGTTAGACATTGACGACATCATCGAGGGTGAGATCCGGAGCGAGGACGTGTTTGTGGGAGGTCTGACGAAGCAGCGAACGTCCACCTCCCTCACCCTCCACTGCTGCCCCCTCACCGTCCACCCACGTCTCCTCCAGCTCCTGCAGCCAACACCACACAATCAATGACATACAAAAAACAATGTAGAAAAAGAAAAGTGGAAAGAAACACAAAACAGAGTATGATAAAGGTTTTCAGCATTATATACAGTTATTATTAAACATAATACTTCAAGCTCAAAATTAACCACTTTAACAGGGTAATTCATCTCAAATTACTTTAACTAACATCCTATGACTGTAATTGTGACATAGAAGATCTTGGGCCAATGGAGTTAATGAGAATTACGGTACTTTACAAATAATACATTAAAAAATTTCAAAAATTACTGTAGTGAAATGAGTCAATATCTATCATCAAAGACAATGTGTAGAGACAATAATGCAACACTTGTTTCATAAGTGTTATCAACACATATGTACACATACAGCCAATCACAATGCAAATACTGTATAGTACAATAAAAGACAATTAGTTTGTTTAAACATGAGGAACACTAACACAGCAATTCCTTTAAAAACAACTGCTGAAAATGATGGTGCAAATATGAACTCTTACTCAGCAATATAAAAAGTGAATGCTGTACAGCATATGAATCATTCATTGATATATGACAGTAAATGAAAAATCAAATTATCCTTAAGTTAATTATATAGCAGCAGTTTCAACTTACGAATATCTATACATGGGATATTCTAATGCCAGGAAGGGAAACAAAGAGACAAGTATTGTAACAAACCAAAATTACTAGTCCCATGATACAACTAAGAGGGAAGCAAGGAGTCTCTTCTGGATGGTAGTTTGTTCTTATACTCAAACATCTCACCATCACATAATATCTACATCCCTGAAAGAACCTCGTTTACCTCATGGTTGAATAAGGAGGACCTGAAATTGTGATTCATGACGGTACTTTTGGAGAACGTGCAGACTGCCACCCCCTTCCACTAGAATAAACCTTGTCAATGTAAGGCCAGTGAACTCTGAACCACCTAGGAGTGATAATACAGAAACAAAGGTGCATGGAGGTTGTAGTGAGAAGACAGTGCTCTGAGTTCACTGGTATCACGAAGGTTCAATTATCTGGCCGAGTGCAAAAGTGACCATATTATGTTACTTGCATTAAATAAAAAATTGTCACTTTCATCCATGCATTTCAAATTCCATAAATGTCCAAGAAAGGAATAACTGTTAAAATCTCTGGTAACATTTTAGCTCTGCTTCTACATGCAGTGAGATTTTGAAGTACTGTACTGTACTGTACACAAAACTTAGTGGAAAATGTCTTGGTAAGTCACACTATATTCACTTGGTTAATTGTAAGCAGGCTATATATATGTTTCATATTTTCACAGAACCAAAGCACTACCTAGATTTTTATCAACCATTCCCTTCTTATTTGGAAAAGCTCAGTATTTGCAGCATTCTGGTTCTAAACAAAATTTTGCATGATCAAAGCATTTATACTAATCTTGGTAAAATCACATGAAACCATGCTGTACTAAATTTGAAGTAAGCCACAACACGAATGAGGGGAACACAACATTTTATGAAATTGGTTGCATTTCAAAACAAAAATACAATTGAAAGTTTGAATTACTTGTAGTGAGCACCCTTCACTTTCTCTACAAGTCAGTCAATTTTACAGCTAATTATATTATTTCCACTTTTCAATTATTCTTATGTTCCTTTTGCACTCATAACCAGAGTCCCCTGCAGATGGACTTGGCACTCATGACTTCTCCAACTTGTACAGTTTGGGAGCAATAACACTATACATTTAACTGAAGGCCCACAGAACTTCTGGCAACTCCTTTATGGAATAAGAATATTGTTACAACAAAACTATAATACAGGACTGTTACATCAACTTTCACAGACTATGAAACAAAATTCACTCCCTTCTTGAATTGCTACGAGGGAAATTATACATTCATTAACTATTGCCAACTTCTATACTGAAATTATGATCTTGAGGGAGCTGTCAAAAGTCATTTGAGTCCAGTTAGGTGTGTACAGTTTGATGTTCAGTTCCCAGACTGCATGAGAGAGAGGGTAGGATGGTGTATGGATCTACTACCTCTAGCTGGGTGGTGGTGAGGGTGGAACGCCGCTTGTCCAGGGCCACCAGTAACTCCCCGACTGCACCTATGCCACAACAACGACAACACACACATGCACATCAGTCCCACATTAACATGGACAAGCTTGCTTCTGGTTGGTACATTATGGGATCATCCACTTGCAAGAAAAGTCACTGGCTAAATGATGATGATGACTGGTATGACAACTCCACACGCACTAACTACAAAACTGGTCATTCATCATCTTCACCTGGCCCATTACTTTTCTTGCATAAGGGTCCAAGTCAGGCAAGGCAGTGGGTGGAGGAGAACTATAAAGCTGCTTAGGCTTCAATCAAAGGTTGACTGATTGGTCATTTGGTGGATGCTATTAAATATTTTCTACAGTATATGGAAGCTTGTGTATGTGGCAGTGTTTAGTAAGTGCAGTTTATGCATGTACTGTACTGTATATAAGAAATAAAACTAACAACAAATCATTCAGAAAAAATCTTACATTTCTAATAAATAATAAAATGTTATAACATAAATAATAATGCAATCTGTAATGATAAATGCAAGATCAATATTTGTTTACATTGCATAATCTACATGCAACTTTAGTATAATCTGAAAAATAATTAAGCTATTGCATGTACTACATCTACAAGGAAGGACCCTATTGCTATACTGTACACTTCTAAAGGTTAATGTATGTCCAGATCTGCTAACTGGAAAGAGAGATAAATCCAATCTCTTCATCCTAATTTTGAATCATAGAGCACTTGTGATACTTCTCCTAGAAACCAATAGTTGAGTGAGAGTAGGATTCATGTACTTTAACATCTATATACAATCTAATCCACTCACTCCAAATTTAATCTAACATTTCAAACATACCTGGCTGCCTACTGAACATGACACTTTCATACCAATTTTATAGTTATAAGAAAGCTGCTTTGAGTTTTAATGGGCCTCAAATCTACTATTGTACCATCACCATCACCAGTAAATTTCTTATTAACGTGCAATTCCCATAATAACATGCATACCATTACAGGGATATGAGATCACACAACCATGTAAAGATTAACATGTTTACAACTTACTGGAAGGAATGTGGTCAGAGAACTGACTGTGCAGTATATCTATAATTTCTGTATGAGAATGGCAATCTTAATCCCAATACTTTGATACAATTATCATAATAAACCCTAAACATGGTTCACCGAAAAGGAAATTAACTTTCCTAAGTGTGAAGAAGTGATTTAATACAAAAAAGTAATATGTGATAAATAAAAATAAGAATAAAAAATACTGTACATTAAAAATAATAATAATTACAAGTACAGAATTGTGTGGGTGTGGGCGTGTTTGTATATGTGTGTGTGTGTGCATGCCAGTGATAAGTTGTTTCCATAACTAAAAAATATTAATATAAAGAACACATGCTTCACGGCTACAAGAAATATCATGCATTCTATTTAGCCACCACATTACGGATTAAGTTAGCTGGCAATAAATAGACATTTACCCAAATCAAAAATTCATGAAAATAAGCAGTTAAGTAAGTCCTCCATTTAAATCTTCCTTTCCTCTGAACAATACAATCACTCACTGAATCAGGAATATACAATACAAAAGTATAAAAATTTCCAAAAAAACTTTTAGTAGGAAAATGTTAACTGAGGACTTACTATAAATACTACTGTACTGTGCGGTATATTTCATGCATCTATCAGTCAAGCATAGACATGCAGCATAATCATAATGTCAGTGAAGAATAACATGATTTGATAAAATTATTGTTCTCAGTACTGTATGTTATGAAGAGTAAAGCACACTCAATTAAGAGTAAATTTTGCAGCAAGACATAACCCCACTCTTTATATGAGAAACACTACTAACCAACCTGCGACTTTGGAACAAGATCTGTCCCATAACACGCAACATAATAATACAATTATAACAAATACAGCTCACATTAAAATATATATTAAAGTGTTACTATACATTTAGTTGTATAAAACAATCTCATAACAACCATTTGCATTTACAATATCATAAGTGCAACAATTCTTTTTATTAGCTTTCTACAACAAGTTTGAGCCTATCTCTCACAGCTGCAGTTCAACAGGATTATATATGTACACAGTAATGCAGCACAAGTCCAGGTGTCCTTGCATTGGTCCCAGATGCTCTCAGATCAATTTAGTTTCTTTGTTTTTCCTTTGCATCATTTTAAATGCTCTTGAATTGGAAGCTTATGTCAACCAATAATGATCTACAGTTGGCAAATTTGCAACAACACACACTTCGGGGTTTATAATATTGACAGCCAACTGCAAGCTACTGATATCTTAAAACAGCCACCAAAGAGAATACAGCTGCCTTCAGTAAGCCGACAAAATCCGAGTCTTCATTAGCTGACCTGGAATTCTACTGCATCTACAATAATTATAATGTGTTTAATAGGAAAGTCGTTAGTAACACCCAGCACACCAACAAACAATGTCATGAACCAGTGGCAGATCTTGAGTGATGGGAGAGAGGAGGAGAAGGCAGCTAACATCACCCCAATAAATCTCAAGTTGTAAGGGCTGGCTATACATGCCACTGTAATATATGCCTTCCCACTAGAATTAAGGAATGAAAAATATAAATGAAGTACAGTACTATGTCAATCCTGTCTTGGTAAGGACAATATGCAAGGATTCAATAGATAGATGATGAATTCTAATTTATATATCTCCATATAATTATATTGAGCAGTCATAGTATTTAATAATTCAGTCATAAACAAGAGCTTTCCTGCATGAGATTATATATCCAACAAAAAGTAAATAATTATTGTATACAAGTACATGTAGAGACATAAAATTAAAAATTAATAGATTTGCCACTGTCATGGACAGTCAGTATTGTAAATCACATAACTAAAGCCATAAACTACCACCATCAACATCAACAACAAAGTCCTGTTGATTAGAATGACATAATATCCCTTGTAGTTCTTAATACTGCCAGTGTCATGTTCTTGGGTATTTAATGGAGGTGGTTACACACAAAGCACAGCTGCCTAAATGTCACAGCATCCTTACTAACACAACATCTAAGAAGCTAGGTTTATGCTGTGTCTAAAAAACTGAATTCATGGTTACCTCAGGCTTAGTTCACACCTTGCATCAACACATTAAAAGTGTCAACAAATACATGGATCAGTGATGTTACGAGAAGGGGTATTGAGGGAGTGTGACTCCCTCTTTGTACTGGAGTTGAATAGTGATATGAAGAATGCCTGAGGATTAATATGAGCCTTTTCTAAAGTTCGACTTGGAATCGGGGATATTATTCAAATGGTATTCCGATATCTAACAAAATTACTGAAAGGCCCTGGTGTATGCAGAACAAACTGTAAGCTCATGTGCTCACATTCTGACAATAATTAAAGTACAGCTCCTTTTCATAACATCACTAACTGGGAATAAACAAGATTATTCACATCATAAGGAAATCACTCTCACACACTTAATCCAATAAAGATACTAAAATAACCTTATTCTTTTGCTTCCGTTTTCTCTCAAGCTTCCTGATTCCATTTATGATGCTGATAGTTTTCCGAGACTCTCCCTTTCCCTTTCCCTTTGACTTTTTGTCTGGAGAGAAAAGCCATTAGGTAAAGAAGGTGAAACTAGAAGTGATATTTAATGACAAATCTATACTAACTAACAACCTAAAATGTAGAATACTGCAGTTTGAGAATGGGGGGGCTGTGTGACTAGTTTCTTTAACATTATGGCATGGTAATAATAGGGAAAGACCTACATTATTGTACATATATTACATAAGGCACATACAGAACCTGAAATTAAATTAAATAACAACAAGCCAAGACAGCCAACAGGATTTACAGTATATTGATTGTATGAGTACTTTTTAAATTTCCAATAACATCATCTGAATCTGTTGGCATGTTGTGATAAAAACCTGAACTGAACTACATGAACACAAAGCATCAATCAGAACCCAACAAACTGAACTGACAAAGTACTATCTTTTCCTGCCATCAAATACCATGTTGTTGTTGTTGGGTCTGAGTGGCTGTAGAGGTGGTAGGTGCAGGGGCAAAGGCTGGTGTAGGAGCAAGGGCCGGTGCAGCACTGAGTGGCCGCCGAGCTCCGTGAATGGACGCCCGGGCCAGGGAGGCAGCCATCTCCTTCACTGACTTGATGGGTGGGTCATCTTCATCTCCATCACCAGAATCAAAGTCACCTGTAGCACCAGCCACAACCCTCACTCACTCACTGCCATAACACTCTTAACACACGGTTGACACATGTAACATCTATTATATATTGTGCTTAAATGATTCAGTCTCCTCAGTGAGATCTTTTGACACTACAGTACTGCCTGAAATTACTGTACTGTACATATACTGACCACCTTCACTTTTTCTTGCTTCTGACACTCAGTTCATCTACCTCTAACTTTCTGGTTCAGTTGGCACTAATGTGGCATGTATCATAATTTGTGCTTAAATTACTTTGTTCCTAGGTACAGTAATTAGATTTGTGTAAACTATATTCAGACTATTTGGTGTTGAGTCAACTCTGCCAGTGGGAACTGTTTTGATGTCCCAGTCCTGACATAGAGCCTTAGTGTTAAAGAAAGTATTCTTGAGTAGATATGTAGCTGGTCTTGGTATACCTATTTTAATACAGTACATTACTGGATAGTGTTAGGTACACTGGTGTTTCTTTATACAGTACTTGCAAGGGTTAGTTGCATGCTCAGTCCAATAAATCTTGGGTTAATGGTTATAATGACCTGCACAATTTTTACACACTGTACACACTGCACAGCCACAAGCAAAGGTTTGATAAAACTCTGTCTCCAGCAATGCTCCCTCACTTAAAACTAATACAGTATTGTAATAGCTTCCATCTTCCCTCCCCTTTGCCTCAATATCTACCTGGTGGACAAAAGACTGATAAAACTATCAATTATCATAATCACATTTTCTGGGTGGTATTAACTATCTCCAGCCAACATCACAAGAAGCTGACAATGACTGACTGAAGCTTCACTGTCCCACTTCCCTTTTCGTCACTCCAACCTCTCCCATCATTCTATTCTTTGTTTCCCCTCTTTCCTTCCTGACCTCACTACTAAAAGTTTCATATCTTCAATTATTATTATTACTGTACTGTACTTACTCAAGATTCTGAAACAGTTCATTTAATTTCTAATCAAGGAACTTTCTCTGAAGAATTGTTGATGCACAAAATATACTCAGCTATAATTAATAATATGCAAATGTGCAATATAATCTTTAGAAATTATAACTCAATAACAGGTGCAATGTGGACGGACCTTCACAAAATATTTTTCTTTTAATAAACTAACAACAGCAGCTGAAGTTACTCACATTTTCTCTGGAGTACTTTACAGTATGTACAATCAAACATCCAACAATTCAACATCCAACAATTCAACTTGGAACATAATCACCAACATTCTCAGGTTATACTGTTGAACATTTGGTAATTAATATACAGGACCTCATGTTTCACATTACTTTAAGTATTTTCACAATACTCTTCACTTTCAGTCAGCAGCCTGACAGTGTCAATTTACCCAAAACATGAATATTTATAGACAAGGTATGAAAAGAATCTTAACATCCCCTTTAATTAACCCTTAAAACATCAATATGTACAATACCTCAAAAAAGTATCGGCCCTCTTTTTTCGGCAAACATTTAGAAAAATGAGCGATGTGATCTGAAACACATCCGAGACACAAGTGACCCACAACTTACGATTTCGAAACTCTGAGTACTGATACTTTTTTGAGGTATTGTACATACAGTATGTATACAAATCATAGGAAGCAATTATAACATTAACACTGTAAACATATTGTAATTTCTGGCAAAGATTGTTTACACTATACATGTTACATTTCAATCTAAAGTGTTAATATACAAGTGTACATACAGTGTATATATATAAGTATGTGTCATCTATTCAATATATGGGAAAAAAACAAGTTTGTATTTACTCACATTAACACTCTCAGGCTTGGTTGATGCATATGTGGTGTCCAGTATGTTTATTGCACCATTGATTCAGTCATCTGGTGTTCAGGCATACAGTATTCCTCAGTGAGAACTGTTCAGATGTCAGAATCCTGAAGAACTAGCTTGAGAGTGTTAAAAAGCAACCCAACTTAGTCCATACAATGCTGCATGAATGCATACTTAAAGATATCCAGTTTGAGGGTTAAAAACAACTACAGGTATAATAATATTCCCCAGAAGCCATGTAATCAAGGAAATGGGAAGCATTAAGCAAGCACACATGCAAATTAAATGACATGCCCAAGCAAGCAATTTATTGTATATAATAAGTATGATTCACCACTTGATATGATTACCAACAAGTACACATTAAATTCTCACAGCACACAGATATTATTATCATTATTATTATTTTCTATATACACACCTCTACTATCCCATTTTACATCCATGCATTGTTACTTTATTATTTAGGAGTCATCTTTATTTTAATCTACTTTAACCAACTTTACCCTATTAAACTAAAGTACAATATACTGAAATGTGATGCCGTGTACTCATAAATAACAAGTTTACCAAGACTGGGTTGTATGCAGAGTGGAATAAACTAACATACCTACTACACATAGCTGTTGTAATGTGTCAACAGCATTTGTAACTGTATTATTTATGGATTATTATGTTTTGTTATATATAAACTATCAATATATACCTGAAGATGCCATGATGGACTGAAAAAATAGCTTACATAGGCTGAGTGAAGTAAATCTATCTTTGTACCTACATAAATTTCTAAAACAAAATGTAATGTACAGCATTTCTTGGGTATACAGTAGTGTTAAGATCCTTGCACAATATATGTAAATCATCACCATCTAAAATCTTTATTCAGGTAGTTTTGAGTCACCAAATACATTACCAATTGAACTCTCCAAATAAATAGCTCAAGTTACATAGCATGATTGTTGGAACTAGTTCAAGGCTGCATCAAAACCTGAATACAAATTTGAGATTAGGCTATGATTATCCAGTTCATTACTTATCTAATATTAGTTGCAAACTAGTTTGATGTGTGTTCCCCAGCAATCTACACATGAGAGAATATGATGGAATTAAATGTTTTCAGAATGTGCACGGAGGTAGAAATGTGTACTGTACAGTATTGTATTACAAACTGTTTCAATGAATAAATCCTGAATAAAGCTATAGTAATAACTAATTACAAACCATGAATAGTCAGTTTCATATGGGAATAATTCTACAAAAATACTAATGTTGGAGTAGGTAAATTTAATATGTATCTGTAAACTAATGTTTGAGTGTCTCTAACAACTTGCCTCAAACCATTCCAAAACACACAGTCACATACTTTTTCTGAATATCATACCGCAAAATATATCTTACATGGCCAATATTTTTTTGCACCTGATGGCACTTTTGTTAACAAGATTTTCCTTTTCTAATATTGTAATTACTTGCTATGAAATCTAACATACTCAACTTGTTAACATGAACCAGTGAGTTACAAAGGAACATAAAACTGAAAAGATGGAAGCATTTAGGAGCAGCAAGCACCATGAACACTTATATAGTATACTGAAAAGTAAGCACGAATAATTCTTAGTTTTGCAAATATCTCAACAAACCATTCCAAATATCAAGTGGGATGCTAGTTCATCAAAGTGAAAAAATAATTTGCAAAGTGCCGAATAAAACGAGTGTTCAATTATGATAAAAACATATCAATAAAAAATAAGTAAATGCATAACAAAAGTCCACAAACAATGATGCCAAGTTCAAAAGTATGGTCAATGTGTCTTCAAATGTTGGCCCAAAGGTTATTTCAAAAGCATGGCTCCCCAAAAAGATCTAAATTATTACCTGATCCGCGGTCTCCTGCGCCACCGACAGACTTGGGCCGAGGTTTGGGTGCGAGGGGGGGAGGGGGCTTAGGTTTGAGGGCGGTGATGATGGGCTTGGTGTTGGGGCTGGGTCCTGGGAACACCCCGAGGGTACACATACAAGGTCACCAATAAACTAAAGCCATCAGCCTCTTGTCCCAACAAATCATATTTCTTCTTTAACTTACTTAAGCATACTTGCCTGACTCTAAACAAATCTTCTCTTCTTCTGGCTTTAACTACAAACTCAAGTCTACTACAAACTGATTATGGTATATACTATACAGGTAACAAACAAGCACCACCCTGTATATGTATTTACTAACTTAATCAATGGAGTTCTTTTGAGAAGCTCCTACCCAACAGAGGGGACTGTAGACTTTAGTTTAACCCACTCATGCTCTGTTTAAAAAGCCTATTCTTTATTGTTATATATCTACACTGTTGTGTGAAACTGTGAACCACAGTAATGTCAAATATTACAACATAAATCTAACAAATATAAAACATTACCATTATGTAGCATGAATTGTTTCATGAATTATATTCAAAAATGAAATAGTAATTGTGGGCTATTTAATTGGTTCTGTAATATAATACAGTTTTACATTTCTACTGCATATAGACTGAATTATGCAAATACCCAATAAGCCTAATTTGCAGTCTGAGCTAACTGTGTATTTAGAACATAATTTAAATTACATGTAGTAGAAATGAAATATTACAGGACCAATAGTGGGTTTGTCCTTAATTTCATTTCCATATACAGACCTGTACAGTACTGCATAATAAGTAAAACTCTTCAAGCTAAGTTATAATCAGGTACTGTACTATATTCTCTTTGCATTATATTATTATGGTGTATGGCATTACTGTGATTCATTTTCACATAATAGGGTAATATATAACAAAGAAAAATAGGCTGTATAATTATACAGCACAGGAATGGGATAAACTACCATCCACAATGACCTCTATCAGACTGTACTAGCTTTGAATGTACCCCAATATATCACTGGCAGTGCAAGAACATGAACCCATACAAGGATGTGCATTTTACTACATATAAAAAATCTCAACAACTATACTACACATACAACATCAGGGTATGTGACAGAACAGTTGCTTCAGTTTCTGTATGTAAACAATGTTGAGCCAAGTGTTGGTTCATATCCAAGCTCTATCAGTGGTCTATCTTCTACCAATATACAAAACAATAACAATAAAGGATTAGCAACACAACCACTATCAAATAATGTAACATTACAGCACGTGCAAATCTGTAATAATAAATAATCTCTTCAAGTGGAATTTCAAACTTTAGATATCAATAATTTGCTGAAAATGGATACATTTTAGCTATATGAAGTACTGGTATTCAGATTTATTTATTCTTTAGAGTATTTTAAAAGTATATTTTTATTAAGATTACTGTATTATATGTACTAGGCAAACTTACAGTACCAAAGTTTATTTTAAAATCTAAACATTCTTCAAACCAAATGTTTGTGTACCAATTAGTTTTTGATTATTACGGTTTCAAATATATATGGAAACAATCCATCAAAACAACAAAACTTTCACCTAAATGCAATCATGTTATACTGTACCTAATAAGAGTACTATACATACACATGAAACTACAATTTAAGTTCACATTATTTCTTTACATTATCACTAGCAAAACAATAAGTGATAACTACAATAAAAAAGTTAATCCCCCACACAGAAAGATCAAGGTTGAGGAATCTTATGTTGCAGTAAATTTCACCACATGGGACAAGGGTACATATGTAAGAAAAGTCAAAGGTTAGTCAATGACAATGAAGGGTATGATTGGTCTGAAGACAGATAACACATGGTCATACCAGTCATTATAAATGTTTAACCACAAACTTTTCTTTAATGTGGCCCAGGATAGAAGCAAGCGAACAACTAACATAACAACAAGGGTGACTTCTCTTACAAAGCTCAATAATTCTTCTGAGGAATATGTGAGTGAATACTAGTACTGCAGTAACATATCGTGAAATGTCACTATATTCAAGGGTGCATCATAAGCAATATATCAAGCACATCAGCCAACAAAGCAACTATATCATCATAGCAGGTGCAGCAAATCTAATATATATGTATATATAACTGGCATAGTTTATATAAGTTTATGCACGGGCATCCCAACCCACTCTGCTCTGAGTGTCTGTGGGGGCAGGGTAGGAGAGAGGGGCAGAGTGGGTTAGGTAAGAAAACCATAGTAGGCCACTGGAGAAAAAGGAAATTAGGAGAGCAAACAGTCTCATGACATATGGCTGGGTGAAGAAATCAAGCTGGGACTAATAAATATGAAAATGAGAGACAGGAAGTGAGGATGAAACTGTGAAAATGAAAAAACAAGAGAAGGAAGAGAGTATGGGAAAATAGACCAAGGAAGGAGGGAAGGTATGAAGACTCTTCAACCCACCTGAGGTATCAATACAAGAAGAATCTCTGTTACAGTTGGGAGACTTGTTTCCTCCAGACCCACGAGGGAAGCCATTGGTGGGTGATTTGAGGGAGTCCGCCAGGCCTGTGGACCTCAGCCGCACTCCCGCAAAAGGCTGACTTCCGGCACTTTCTTTCCTCTCGTCCTTATCCTTGTCATCATCCTTAAGACACCATTAATAACAGTGAAAAAGAAACAATAATTTTTAAGTACAGTAGTAATTTTTCTATCTTTCAAAGTGAGATTATTATAGTCTTCATCACAAAAGCATTATGTGGGAAAAGGTGATGGAGAGGTGGGACAGCAAGCATGAAGGAAATAGAAGGAACAGAAGGACACTTGAAGAACTGAAAAAGATTGGCTGGGGCCAAAAGGGCACCCAAACCCTTAAAATACTGCCCACATCCCTTACAGGGAGGTTTGTAATATAGATAGAATACATGTAGGTAAGGTAACTTATAGTGGGGTGTATAGAGAAGAGTAGAGTGACTGTGATATAGTTGAACTGTATGTATTAGTGTGCTTTGGGGTGGGTTCATTTTGGAATACAGTTGATCTATTTAGATCTGTATAATACAGTATAATGAAAAAACTATACATTATCATTACACTCACTCTCAATACCCATTCTGCTAACCTTTGGCAAGAATGAGGTCCTCTTCTCCTGTATCATCTTCATCTCAGCCATTAAGGTGCCACCCATGCCCATGCCAATTTTGGGAAGACCTGCCATCCTCCTTGGGGGTGAGTCTTCTTTCCCATCCTCCTCACTTCGGCTCTTGTCTGCACACACATTACATATCAGAAAACACAAAACAAACCAAGGTGATTATGAATTCAATCATTTGTTTAAGGTCATAAACATGACTTTTTTAATGTTAAGTTGTCTGGACTTAAAATTTATGTCCAACATATACAGGTCACAACTTTTGAAATCACATCCAGCCCTAGAAAGAAGGTAAAGTTAGTATTCTACTCCTATAATAGGAATATACAGTAATAGCAAAAGTTTATGACATTTGGTAACCTTATGATCAGCTATTTTAAAGACTGAATCAAGTGATTCATCAAAATACTGACCCTCGATGGAGCTGATATTTGATGAGGTTGAAGGTTTTCTGGCGCTCATGTCAGGGGACCTCTTCATCACATTTTCATTAGATAACTTTCCAATCAGGCTGGTCACACTCCGGCTACTGTTGGCAAAATATTTTTCTGCTCATCCCTTTACAATGACCCACAGCTCATCACATATGCTTGCCATAACTGCAACCATATGTGATACAGACAGCTCTGGGTGGTTGGTAAAATAAATCAGCCCTACTACCCAGGCCTCCAATGGCAGAGAGAGATAGCCCCATAACAGTGTGCTGGCAACCCCCACAGGACAGAGTGGTCTATAATCTATTGATGGGTAATGTTAACCCAATATAGTCTAACATCACTATTCTGACTTTCTGACAACCCATTTATTGTTGTGAAATAATAATGGTTTAATATTCACAGTAAAAATCAATTGACTCTATTGCACCCCATGGTCCCTTCCCTCTTTTTTTACATCCCATGGTCCTATAATTATGTCTGGTATTCTTAATAACCCACCTCTTCTCATCAATGCTGTGGTCTTCCTCCTCATCATCCTCGTCCTCCTCTGTGTCACGGGACTTGGTACGTGGCCTGGGTGAGTCTCTGGTCATGTCAGACTCAGAGCGTGCCAGGGAGTCGGAGCGAGTGAGAGATTCCATGCTGCCCCTCTCACTACCTGTGCGAGCGCCCCCTGTGTGTGGCGAGCTCTCCACTGACGAGGTTGACCCATACTTCAGCAGGTGAGGACTGTTCAGAGGTACAGTAATTAAGTAGTCTTTCTTGATCTTCAATGAAATTAAGGAAAAGATGAAGAAACATTACATGATTCTGCTGAACACACTGTTTATATGTACAGTAAACAGTAGTAAAAAAAAATTCAATATATTTTATGGTGATGACATTTGTTATAGCAGAGTACACTACCTGTTCTCTGAGTCAGGTGAGATGAGTGGTGTGGTTGGTGTGGATGACTCTGGCCTAAAGAATGTGTCAACACCTTCTGAGATATCATGGTCTTCCTCCACCAAGTCTGCCCGGCCCATAGGTCTTGTGGGGGCCCGGGTCTTCACCCTGCGTGGTCTAGCCTTCCCCAGGTGCTGCAGCTGACCACAACTGCTTGGTAACTCTGACACACTGTCTAGGGACTCCGCTGCAATGCATCAAACAATAACATTGGTATTGTATTCATAAACATGCATTAACATTTACAGTAAGTGTTAATGTACTATATATATCACGACACTAAACATATGAATTGGCTGTGTTTAAATTATAAAATAGTAAAATCAAATCATTAGGTGCTGATGCTGTGCTATAAATTCACTACAATGATACTGTAAAAGATCATAAATGTAGTTAGTGATATCAAAATGGTCATAAAAGTCATGCATAACATGCAAAATGAGAAAGAATATGCAAAATTAGCTTTAAGCAAAATGGCCTAGTTCTAATATTTGTGCACATTAGTATATTATTCTGCAAACAAATAGAAATCAATAACTGAAATATAATATATCTTATAAGAATAGTTCTCATGCTAACACTTAATTATGTTGCTAGAATGTAGTGACCATCATGCCTTTAGCTTCAGTAATTCCATACCTTAATCTGATTGATGAGCCTCAATATTTTAATTATGACCTGGCCAATAAGATATTTTAACATTTTATAAGAACACTGATAAGAAATGGGTTAATTAAAACACTACCTTATTACAATCACTGTTCACTAATCCCTTGCAATTTCTCTTGTCAAGAGGATGCATTCCTGACATCCAAATCAACTGCAGTTCATCCTTAATGAATAAAGGGAAATGATCCGAGATTTACACAATATGCTTCGACTAATTCCAGATGACTTGATAATTTACATTAGATGGATACCCCCAGTCTTAGTGTTACCCTTGCAAGCTACTGCATATGCAAATCAATGCTTACAGCTGTAGTACAAACTGAGTGCTCTCTACAGATTTCACTCATCGCTCATCACAACTAACCTTAAGATTTAAGATTTTTCATCTACAGTTTGTAGCATTGGTAAAACTTCATACCATTCTACATCATCATAACAATATTTTTCTTCATATCTCCAACTTTGATTACATATAACTTATACTGAATGAGCCCCAGTACTACAGTATACATACCATCTTGGGTATGAAGGCTGGACTGAGTGTCATTGGCAGGGGACACATGCACACTTGTCACTGGCAGGAACATCTCAAGTCCATTAACCCTTACCTCACCCACTCCAACTACACTACTCTCATTTTCAACTTTCAGGTAGTCTATGGAATGTCGGTTAACCAATGACTCCTGCAGAGCTTTATGAACATCAGTCTGATCTGTAAAATTGCAAGCAACATAACTACAACATGCATTTCATCTACAAAATTAATCAAAGCTCAGTGAGGGTTATGCTTAGCTGCATGCAAAAAGGTTTAATAAAAATCAAGGTAGGATGAAAATATTACTTCCACAAAAAATTAAAAATCATGCACTGCAAGTGTTCTAGAATATAGGCATTTCATTTCCAGCCTGTTCATCTGTAGCTCACAGTAAATGTCCACAGCCAATACAATTAAGGCTAACCATGAGTGGTGAGTGGTGCAAGTTCCCTATCCACATTCAACAAATTGACTGTGGATACTTACTGTGAAATCCAGCAAAACAAATTACAGATATATAATTATGAGGTAAACGGTATAGTTCCAAAGAAAATACTGTCAGTCCGTTCATTTCTAATGAACAATCTGGCTGCAATAAAATGGTTCTTCACCTAAAGTTATGCCTTTCATGCACATGCACACTAAAAATTGTGAACTGGCAATCACATACAGAGAGATTTAAGTAAGGGAATATCCAAAATACTACAGTAGTAAAGAAGTCTTATGATACATAGTACTGTACAGTACTACATGATCAGTGACTGAATGGAGGGACAAAGTATGATTTGCCAATATTTTAAAGAGTTGAAAAGAAAGAACAAACAATTCTTTTGGAGGGAAACTGTACCTGCCAAGTGAAATATTAACTTTATCAACTCTCCATAATAATAATACTGTTATCCCAAAATAATGATCAGTTCAGATTAACATGGACAGCATGGAGAGGGTGAACACATTTTCATCCTGTAATTTAAACATGCATTTCCAAATAAAAGTATATTGCATCGTACTCTATAGCTTACCACCATATAACTACAGTATGCAGTTGTGACTGTAGGTATTTTACTTCTGTAGCCATGATGCGTGAGAATGTAAGAGAGTGCAAAACATTTTTACATAAAACCTTTGAATATAATCTACAACATTAAAAGACAGTGGAGAGAGAAACAGCTGCAATATTCATCACTTACCTACTACACTCTGTGGTCGCAGTTTCCTTCCGTGCAAACTCTTTCTTTTAGATGCCAGCTGAGGGGTTGCCTGGAGAATACACAGAAATAGGTTAACTTTTCTATGTTATTGTACAGACCAACACAAATGAAATGCTCCATTTGGGGTGAACATTTAAACCAATGCTGTATTAAATATTAACAAGCAGTCATGAATACAATACAGAACATTATTAAACATTTAATATTGGTAATCAATTCATAAATGCATGCCAGAGATATCTTTATTCACGTTTATGATTGAAAAAGTTCTTTATTTAAATTATAATGTCATGCAACACTGCAACACCTGTAATCTAACCTCTGCAAATGTATTCCAACAGAAGTGCAATGCTGAAGTGATTGAATACATTAGAGTATTATACCATACAGTCAATAGTACAGCATTATAGGAAATGTAGAAAGTGCTCAGAGAACCATCAAAAAGCTTCTTATCAGATATACAAAGAATGAAACATTAGCAATATTAATACAGTACTCAAGTTAGGCATCATATTCTGTGCTTCCCTAATACAGTCCTCAGTAGGAACCATTCTGATGTCCTAACCATGCTTGCCAGGCAAAAGTCTGAGATGAAGTGCTTAGTAAACACACCTTATGAAAGGAACCAAATTGGCTCAAAATGTTAAATAATATGAATGAACAAATGGGTTACATTTAACCTGTGAAAGAATTCTTGGCCAAACCTTGTCCAAAAAAGCTTGAAGTCAATTTATACATGAGGCAGGATTATACAGGCCACTTATGGTACTGTATTAACAATTCTATCAATGCGTTACAGCATCGTTGAAAAGATCTTCTAATACAAGTACACAGTAACAGCCAAATACAGTAAAGTAGAAGAATATCTTGCGATTACACTAACTTAAAAAAAGAATTTATGAACTATTGCAAGTTCACAATATTTGTGAGTACTGTACTGTATCAAGTTTCTTTAGCTCTTTTAAGTTTACTTAAAAGAGATACATCAAGTTACTAGAAAATTGATAGCACAATGCAAAGATAGAAAGTATGGCAAAGCATATTACAGGCCTCCAGCTGGCAAACACAAAACAGACTGATTATGCAAACATAAATACTAAGAAAAATAAATGACAATATGAAGGATGATAAAATAACTACTGTACTCTTAACTCTGATTTTGAAAAGAAAAGAATGATTGCCTATGTTCTGATTATGAACCATGTACAGATATATATTTCAACATACAGTACAGTATGCAAATTTTTTAATCACTTTCACAAGAATAAATTAGTCAATAGGAAGCTATTTAACTAAACGTAGTTTACAAATTATGCCAAAATGTAAGCTTAGCTTACAAAGTCTGCTTTTTTGCTCAATTTAGAGGAATGAAAAGTGTTCAATCTGCCAACAACCTAGCCCTCCAATGCCAAGTTATTCAGGAAGGTAATCTCATAGACATGGATTAACATTCCACACTCTATAGTACATGATATACACAGCTAACCCAAGTTACCTAGTATGAAATTAGAAGTGCTATTTATGATTATAAAAATATGCTTCTCCTGTTTGTACATTCATAGCATATAAAAATTAATGTTGCTTCTAGAACAGCAGGAAAACCTGAAAAGGAAACTCAGTGTCTAAGACATACTGTACAGTGTAGTTCATTTCAGTTATGGTCAAAGATGAAGTTCTTCTGTGATGTACTATATAAAATGAACAAAGTTAGGATCTGAAATGAGTGACTGCCACAATGGACAATAAGTTTTTTCTTACTGCCCTCGTGCTCCTAAAAATATTCAACTTTTATAACTTGCAGATAACATTTTGTACTGTATATCCCTACTAAAGATTAAAGTCTTGTCTCATACCATATGAACTATCTATGTCAGACTGTAAGAGAGTGAAAGTATAGAAGACACACCAAAATGAAAAACACATGATAAGTAAGAAATATGAAAGAAAAATATGCAGGAACCATTGAGCCTACTGCTTGGTGAACCAGCATAATGTAACACAGAAAGAAAAAAATAAAGTACAGGTATACAGTATCTATAAATACTCACACTGCTACATAGATCATTTCTTCAACAATGAAAGGGATTAGACGCCCTCCTAGAGATAGAAACTAAGCCATTTTTCAGAAAACCACAATCTGAGTAGGAGTCTTTACTGGCAGTGCTTGGTTATTACTTTATGACCCAAAGAGTAACAGTGATACAGGAAAGCCATGTTATGAGTATGCTTAACTTCCACACACCATACACAGTTTCATATAATATGGACTATGAAATATTTGTGCATGGTAGTTGCTTTGCTATAAAGCACATGACAGTTCATATTTTTTTCCTTTATGCATACATTCAGGGTCAAGTTCATCTCTATTCAATACACATAGTATAGATGTGGAACCATATTCTGCTCCATAATTGTATGGTATGTGGAGATGTTTAGCAACACTCTCTGAGTGGAAAACAGCTCATTCAAACCTAAATGAATGAACCAATTATGATCTCCAGTTATGCAGAGTGTGTGTGAAATCACGAAGTCACAAAATTTATTCTGTATATTTTCTTTGATGTGTAATACATCATAATGATAATGCAACAAGTAATGCATTATTGATAATTACTCATGTTATCATGGGTGGTTCATTCAATGAGGTTCATATGAGCTGCTTTCTACTCAGAGGAAGTTGCCAGGTATCTCCACATGCCATACAAATGTGTGGCAGAACATGGTTCTGCAACTGTACATTTCTGTTTCACAACCCCAGTGTATAATTAGTTTCCTGAATATTATTAAAAGAAGCTCCTCTTCAAATTGTGCCTTAATACGTTTGCAAACCTGTTTGTGAATTCTACATTACACTATAAGCCATGCAAAAGTAACATTGTGAGTGGCAGGCAGTGAAGGAAGTTTTCTGCACTGCTGCTGCTGTTGCTGCTGCTGCTGCTGCTGCTACTTTGTGTTAAGGAAAAAGACAGACAATGCTAAGGCAAACACGAGACACCACAAATACTTACGAGGTTCAAATATTCCAATTTCTGTGAGTCAGCAGAGAAAAGAGAAAAAATGACAGGGAGGTAAGGTAAGTTCCCAACACCAGAGAAGACAGTAATACACAGTACACTGTTCCACTACGCCTCTTCAGCAAGGCTTTGGGGGCCACAACATACTGAATATCTAAATACTGCTTTAACCCTTAAACAATAGTTAAGAACATAATCTACCGGTATGTATTTATTTCCCACTACTGTTGATCCAGATTATTATTCTGTTGTTGGAATGCACCCATCCCACCACTCATGATACCCAAAAGTTAAAAAAATATTCAATACAATCATAAATAAGGACTCAATATTTTATATCATATACAGTGCAATGGCCAATGACAGATGATATAAATATGTTGCAGGAAACCCTCTAGCCTATTGTCTAAGGGTTACACACAAGAAACAAGTTTTTGTATTATAATCTTTAAAGACTCTAATGCTACTCCTCTTATATAAGGCTTTGGGGCCACATTATTCTATACATTAAATACTGTATATCGAAACATTGTCCTGTTTTAAGAATATAAAAGTGGAGTTTGTACGACTACATCTTTTAGAGTCAGTAATTGTTTAATGTACTGTATGATTTACTGAAATACCTAACTGAATAATGAACACATAAATATCAGCAAAGTATTGTAATGGACTGCTGACTTATATTATTTTTATGATCCATGAATCTTTCGCCACAGAAAAATTTTATTAATTCAGAAATAAATAAACATTGAAAGTAATTTGATAGTGATTACTGTTCACAGATACTGTATGGTTTAGCACTTCATCACTACCGTAACAAAGATTTCAATATAAATACTGCTAAGATCAAAATTAAATTAATAAATAAAGTCAATTACGACCTATTCATATTTTCTATTGGTTAAAAACTCTCTAAACTAATTCACATTACATAGTACAGTTGCCCACACATGAGACTGGTACACCTCGATACTTGTGTAGTAGCTACAACACAAAGGAATGTAAGCAAAAGTCATAGTTTGTAGACAGGCAGACAGTAATAATATTATTACTGTCTGTCTGTCAATAAACTATAAGTTTTGCTTACATTCCTTCCAGTTGTAGCTACCTCACAAGTAGTAAGGCTACCAGCTTCATGTGCAGGCAACTGTACATTTTACGAACATTACGCCCAGTGAATATCATGGGTTTGCTAATAGAGAAGAAAAGAATGTACTTGTAAAAATATCAATCTTGATGAAATATAATCTTTAAAAATTTCCTTGAAAAATAAAGTATAGTGCTTTATTGTGATGTCTTATTTCACATACTGTAGCTGTCAATTTATCAGTGTTACTACTACTGTTTCATACCCATTATTTTCCTCTACTTAACTAAATATAATAAAGAATTAATATACACTCTCAGCTAAAATATTATCCATTACAACCATATATAGGTAATAACACTGAAAACACTGACTACATTCAGTTTCACATATACAGACAGACACATGCATAGACAAAGTTGTTATCCTCAGCTTGCTTTTCATACGAATAATCAACTTTTCACATATCGTCAATTCTGCAATATACATACAACTATTTATATAAAAAAAATTCACTTAGGTATCCATATATATTTGCTGAATTAATTTCACTTCTTTAATTACTGCCATTCAAGAAACTGTATTACTAAATCAAGCCAGTTCTCTTACTTCTCATCCAAGCATATTATCTCACTTGCTCACTTCCCTATTCAATTATATACAAAACATTAAGAGGCCTGCAATGTTGTTTTTGAACTGGAAGCTACTGATTCCTCCAAGCTGTACCATGATATGAAAGACCATGGTTACCCAAAGACTATGTACTTTTTGGGGTGGTTTGGAGGAAGCAGTAAAATTCATACTTGCTAACATCATCACCTGCTACTTAAACTCTGCTACCCTGACCATTAGTTCTTATACAAATGATTTTCTTTATATAATGAGTTGAAATAGCATTCAGTAAAAACCATACCAACCCCAATCACACACTCAAGAACATTCAAGTTAATACTCTATTTACACCATAACCTATGTCCTGAAACACATATTCTTAATATGTAGCCCAAAAGCTCAACAACATACTGTATCATAAATCATCAGCCACTTCCCAGTTGAGGTCAGATGTTAGTCTATACAGAAGACAACTACTTAATGACATGATCATTTACTTCATTAATTTACTCATTATTTATCACCATATCTATACATTAATGTACAGTATATGTTTGTCAATCAATGGAAACACCTAACTATGTAAATAGTGCATCTATCTATTCATCTATCCATCCATATATTGTATCTATATATCTATCCATCTATTTATATGACTTACCAGAGGTGATGGGTCAGACTTCTGACTAGTGGTGTCATCACCCTGACTGACAGTGTCAGACCGTTCACTACGGGAGGAGGATTCACTGCTGCCTCGCTCCCGGCCACCCATCTCTGTCCCTGTCGAGGCTCGCTTCCTTGGACCCTCACCTGACTGCTGGTGCCGAGGGGAAAAGAATGCAGACTACAATAAAATCAATCCAATGAACCAAAATATGTATAAATCAATATTTCTGGGAGAACATATATACTTTAGGACACTACGGCATGGAATCGGAACAAAAACTGCAGTACAGTAATATCAAACAATCACTCAAAAATCACTTCCTAATATAAAGTGGATTTCATAAACAGTACTTTCTTATTATAGATTTCCATAAACTGAACACATCACAAGAGACACTCCTCATAGCATTATGTATGTCGAACCCATCTTCAGTCAACAAATCAGAGTCATACAGTACTGCCACGTGACTGTTTGGTGCGAGTGAAGTGCAGTAAACAGTTGTTTAAATTATAATTTGTTCTTAGCAATAAATATTATATCAGCCAAAGCAGGTGGTGGTCTAGAAGTGAGAGCACTTGCCTTGAGTCCTACACCGGGCAAGCTTGACAAAGTTCGAGTTTCTCTGAGGTACCCAATAAGTTTTTTGCATGTCATGCCACCACTGGGAATGGGTTGGCTGCCCTCCATTAAATGTCCTAACTAAGGCAGCCCAGCCTTGGACCCCTAAACCCAACTGGGGTATTATAGGACAAAGAAGTTGCCTATGCCAAAGCAAAAAACAAAAAGATTCTGATTTAAACATTTTCAGCAAGTTACAAAATAATGTAAACATGTGTTGGTGAAGCAAAGTGAATAATACATGCAAGACACTTACCAAGTTTTGCTGCAGTAACACATTCATCAGGATATAACAGAAAACTATTACTGTACAGAACATACAAACTTAGTTCATTGAAAATTTTACACCACATTACAGAGAACAAGATTTTATCAGCTAACTGGAAGCTACTGATTCCTCAAAGCTATCTTGTACTACAAAACCTGTCCTAAAGGAGCTTGTTTCATGGCAGTTTTGATTTCATAGCCTTTAGTTGACTAACAACATCACAGCCCCTTTAGACAATTAAACCAGAACTGTAAAATAAATGCCAACATTTACAGCATTGACACAAAAATATTATTACAATAATATTTCTTCCTACAGGAAGAAAGAAAGAACCAGGGTATAGAGAGATAGAAATGCATATAAAAACTTAGTAAGGAACAGAAACTCTTCTGTCCTAACAACCCCCACTGATGACCTCAAGTGTGACAACAATAATTTTACTAATGCAATGGTACATATATATATATTCACACACATAAAAATACATCCAGTAAGCTAATACAGAAAGACATAAAATGAAACTCACCAGGTTTTTACAAGTTTTGGAGAGTGACTCGACCACTTCGTCGATGACTCTGTCCGACACAGTGGAGGCAATAGCCAGATTGACCTCATTGACTTTGTTGAGTATCACTGACCCAGCCTGCTCCACAATGGCAGACTCCACCAACTGGTAAGAGAGCTGCAAGACAATATTCATATAAGCATCTACAACATTGGTACAATACTAACACTATGCTATACAATATACAGTACTGTATAAAAATATGATAACAGAACCATTAATAAACACTATATCTAGAACAAATTGTAATGAAGACAACATTTGAGGAGGAATCATTCCTGATCAATTTCACAGTTATTTTGTCAGGTTTTTAGACTTGTGTAGCAGTAGTGAAACATTGACAATGAAAGCACCACTACAAATGGTCTTCACAGGTCATTATAACATTACCTGAGACTTAGCCATGCAGGCGGCCCTTACATCATTGACCACCTTCTCCTCACTGAGTACGTTGGGACACTTGTCCTGAGCTGATCGCACCATACTCTCAACTGTGTCCTGCAAAGTTAAAATAAAATGATAGTAGTCAATCAAATGATAATACCAGTTGCTGACAGTCCAGGGCCATGGCAACATTTTTGGGGAGCCATGATGAGTTTTACTAAGTTGTACTTTTCTTGTTATTAAGCTGCAACAAAGTACACACACCTGGAATATTGCTTATTTACTTCTGGTAAAAAGATGCACATACAGTACTCCCATAACTTGCTATCACAGCTTTAAAGTCTATGGAGCTATTATACCAATTTCTGCCTATACTACGACTTATCTTGAAAACAAACCCTTCATCTAAATACAGTACATTGATTATACTCTTTAGTGATACAGTAGCCTAATTTTACCCAGTAAGCCAAGTAGTGAGTGTTCAGGGTACTGTAATCTGTTCTGCCTTACACAATCCAAGTAAAGATGGATATACCCCCCCAAACAAGTACTGAGGAGCATTCAGTAAGTACTGCAGTATGACTGAACTAGGAACACATATGAAGAGAAACAAACCTGGAGGTAATTAGTGATGACGGTGTGTAGATCAGTAGAGAGCTGATGTAGTTTAGTCTCTATGGGGTTACCTGCCTCATCCCGCCTCAGTACAACATCATGTAAGTGTGAGATCAACTGAAATAAAAAATGAAATTTACATTACTCATCATGTAGTAACATTCAATACATACAACAGCTTACAAACTACTACAGTATGGCAATTTTTTCTGCAGCTGATGGTAAATGTCCACAGTCAAGGCAAACATTAACAGTGACTGGTCACCATCCATGAGTTGAGTCAGTTAGCAACAAAACAGACAGCTAACAATACAAGAAGTACCGTACAAATCACATTTGCAATCAGCTACAGGTAAGCTGACATTTTATATACCTGTACCATCATTTTTTTCTAACTGATTCATGTGTGCAGATGAAAAAATTACACTAGAAACCTATACTTCTCTGAAGATTAAATAATATAATATTCCATGGTGTTTATTCTTATATAGTAATTCAGTAGAAGTGAAAAGGTTCAATATGCAAACCTTGAGGTAATAATGGATGAAATCTGAATCAGGTATCTAATTTTATCAAGGAAATTTTATAACACACACACACACCAAAAAAATGCATATTAGGAAACTTTGCCATTAATATACGAGTACAAAACATTTAAAGAAGAGGGACCAACCACCTTTACCCAAACTCCAATAAAACCAACCATATTTATTTATATATAGACCTAATAAAGACATTGTAGAATGCAAAGGATTGGAACTAAGAAACCAATAATGTAAAGATTTTGGAGGTGGCTGGAAGTTTAAACAAAAGTACAATACCAATATTCATCTTCACATTACCATCATGTACACTCTCACCAAAAAGTATCGAAACAATATGGCACTATGGGCGAAACATTGTTCTACTTTACTGTGACGTCTGCATTTTGTTGGTACGCCTGCTATTCCCCATCACCACGAACTTACGAAGACTATTAATGTGATTCTAATACTGATTCGTTTTCGTTCCTAATCACTATATGACTCATCAGCTTATCTCAATTATAGGCGATTCGACTAAGACCTGTTTCACGAAATTAAGCACCATTTAATCTCAACAATCTGTCATGTTGTCTAAGATGCAGTACTTTGCATAAATACATATGACATAGTGGTTATGTGTATAAGATCACATTCCATCTATTTTCACATTTTTATGTAACACACGGCACTTCAAAATTAACAGTCTTTAATGTGTGATGATGAGAGAATGGTGGTCAACTCTCAGTCATGATTACCAACCCAAACGATAATTCTGTACATGTGACTTAATGTTTACTTCCAGAAACATCGTGACCAGGTGGACTGATACTATTGGTTAGAGTGTACACCAGGCTAACAATGATTGTACAAAATAAACGCCATCAATCAGAGGATTCGTATTCACAAGTATAAAAAATATCAGTAACTCAATATAGTGATCCTCAAATGAAGGTTAATCTCAACAATGTTCTGTACACAAACGAATACACCACCACACCAGGAAATAGCGTCAAGGCTGCCATGCCAGACTGAAACAAAGTAAACAGAGGAAATAGTCTGGACATTGCCATCCCAAAATACGAGTGAGTGGGCAGCAGTAACTGTCGACTTCATCCCATTTCGTTACCCTTAAAGCCCAGAACACATACTATAACAGGTGTGTCAACGAGCCTGTGAGGTACACCGCTCCCCAATGATTAGGTTACGACTACTGAACTAAAACTAAGGAATACCAGCATTAGTCTATCGTTGACTGTGTAAATTTCTAATACTTAAAGGGAGATTCTCTTGTTGGAGAATTTGAAGGCCTCTGATTTCTCCAAAATATTCCAGGAAACAGACGCCCTCAATGGTACTAAAGGGGATCTGTTTCGCGGCATAGTTTGGAGGAATCGGAGACCTTCCAATTCATCAACAAGAGAATTTCCCCTTAAATACTTAATAGAATTTAGTGGTAATGATAACGCATCGTGATTATTTTCGTACACCCACTCCCTCTCTACTGGGTATAATAATAATAATAATAATAATAATAATGCCAGTAAAACACGTGTGAAACAAAGGTGCCACACTAACACAAACCAGCTACATAGACTCGTTTCCACTCTTCACATACTCTTATATATTTCCCACTAACATCAGCGGAGTTATGAGTTCCAACACCTGCAGTATTCGTGGCTTCTGTGTGCAAACTACTAGACAGTCTGGACTCGTAATGTTGACTTTACAGTGTTGTGTTATCAGTGTAATATATAAACATTATTACTCTTGTCCACAAAAGTTCCATCTCTATGTTTTTAGTACGTTATAAAATCATTGTAAAGGAAAGAATGAGATGGAGAGAATGCATGCAGCGAGGAGTGTTAGGAGTGAAGTGTGAGGTGGGTTGTGTTATGTAGTGTTGTGTTATGTATACATGTAGCCCGATACTAAACTCAACTTCTCCTAGGTCAGACTCAAACCTGTTGTATGTTTGTCAGGATAATAATAATAATAATAATAATAATAATAATAATAATACATTGAAGACATACACGCACAATGCCACGTGGATAAGAATCGTACGGAAACCATACACTGACTAAAGGATGAGGAAGAACTTGATAAGAATAACAATACGAGGGTGAGTATGGTCTCTCTATCTTGAGTATGGTGTCATCCACCCATATATGCACGACAATCTGATGGTGTACCTTAGCCAACATCGTCAGCAAGAGGACAGTGGTAGCCAAACATGTAGTAGTGACAAGGGTACAGAGAAAAATAATGAGTGGTCCTGTGTAACCAACTAAATTACAGTCACGAACGAAAGCTTGGTGCCAATCCCTGTAGCCTATCCAATACGTCTGCATCACCCAACAACATGCGTTTTAAAATGTAACACAGTCTGTACAAGTTGCCTCAATTTTCTCAACGAATGACGGAAGAAGAAATAATTCACATTCATCCACGTGTTAGCATCAGAAACACAGTGAATGATGGCAGGGAGTATTGCCCAACTTTTGCTCGTGACTGTCCGTATAAGCCATGTAGCAAACCAACCTGACGGCGTACACTGTGGCGCAGAAATAGATACCCGAAGGAAACCAAGCAGAGAACAGCAGAGAATCGAGACAGAGCAGCAAGAGGCACGCACACACACAGACTATACAACAACTACTACTACTACTTTTTCTACGGTCACTACTATACTATGTGGACTGGTTGGTTGGGAGGACTAGTAGCGAACACTGAGGTAGTCTGGCACTGCTTTATACCTCATACCCGGCGTGCCTCACCTTACTTACACCGTGGCACCACTGGCACTCTCCCAGCCTCTCACATCACACACACACACACACACACACACACACATACACTAACGTCATCAAACCTGCCTAAATTACAGCACCGACCAAAGTAGCGACATGTGGACAAAGACAAATATACACGACAAACATCACACAGACAAACAGATAGACAAGTATATTTATAAACACATTGACGCACATCAGGTAATTAATGTATGAAAATAAGAGTTATCAAAACCCCAATTCTATTTTAATTATAATTTAATTTTCCTGATGATTTTTGCTCGACAACCTCTTTACAAAGCAGAGAGAGAGAGAGAGAAAGAGAGAGGGAGAGTAATTATGAGAAAGTCGTCCGTATCAATCGATGCATGTAATTAATTGTCTCGTAAGTGAATGATATCGTAGACTGGTACTCGAGTGTCTTGGAATATAAATCATGTACAATACGAGACAACAATTATATTATATATTATATTATATAGTACCCGAGTTAGAATAAAATAGGTAAGTAAGTAGGTATGTACAAGAGGTATTTTACACGACAAACAATTTCTCAAAAGGATAATTTAGTTTGTCTGTAATATTGAATAGAATCTCGTACAACATACCTTGACCAACATCACGTACCCCTTCCTCACTTTTTCTTTGCCTCTCTTCATTTCTTTCATTTTAGCGAGTGGTGGTGGATGATGATAAGATGCTGTGGTCGAGATGAGGGTTAAAAGGGCCGTCTGTGCCTATGTATGTATGTATGGGTGTGCGCTAGGGAGTGAGTACAGGCAGGCGTATGTGTATGTATGTATATGTATGTATGTATGCTAAACCACTCACCCATTCATTCACTCACTCACTCACTACTCAGGCTTCACTGTGTGTATATATATGTATGGACGAGGAGGCTTCAATTATCACCCTCCTATTCTTTTTCTTCTTCTCACACGACAGATTCACATGTGCACGTCTCAACACAAAAATCTCAGCCACATCAATCCTCCGGTGATTCACATTTCCTTAATTAATTATGTCTGTTGCGTTCCGTCATCACCGTCAAGTTGGTAAGTCAGTATACAGTAAGAGTATCAAATTATCCTAGTTCCTTCCTGGGAAACTTTGGGGTCTACGAGGAAAATATAAATAAGGTTAAGGTGATAATAGTATACTTTTTTTTTTTGGTACTATTGTGGATAATAATTGCTTTCCACTCAGGGGTGACTCATACAGATATCTCACCATTGTTTTCATGTACTCCTATGATTTTATTGCTTTAATTAGTGTGTGGGTGTTTGCTGGAAGTTAAAAAGCAGCTTCTTGATTAATATATAAGAAAAATATACAGCTCACTATTAGAGAAAAGCAGTCATATGATAACTAAAGTATGTGGAAAGAAACTTGTGTCCGCAATAGTACATTCCTCCAAAATATATATGTCAGGAAACAGGACTAGATTTAAAACATATTATAATGGTGTCCAGTTGCTCGGAATAGTTTGGTGGAATCAGTTGCTCCAGATTTACCAACCACGTGCTGCGCGAGGGAGGGACTTATGACGGTCAACATGGGATGCTCTTCAATCGTGTGTGTGTGTGTGTGTGTGTGTGGCATGCGGAAGTGTTCTGTATATATGAGGCGCCTCGTGAGTGAATGTCTCCTGTTTATAGTACTGCCAGAGATACATAACAAACACTTCTTCCTTCAAAGTTCTTTATGTATTATCATTTATTATCATCATTATTATTATTATTATTATTATTTCCATCCACTATTCAAACATTTCCTTCTAAATTAACATGGTCCAACCTCGTGTATCACAGATAATAATTACATAACAATACACATAGTCTTTCTCGCAGAAAAGAAATCTGATGCAGTTAAATTTATATTCAGCTTTACAAGGATGTTTCCCTTTGATGGTTTTAAAAGTGCAACTGTAATAGATTTAAGGTACAGTCGTGATACGTAATCCCTGACCAGAGACGAACGGCAGGCACCACACACACACACATACCCTGCATTCCAACTCAACCTTTATATGTGTACTGGGTGGGTGGGGAAATGAGTAATACCAGGCGATTCGAAGCTTTCTGCTCCTCACACTCTGGTCAGAAATTATGTATCACGAGTGTACAGTCGGGAAACAAAGTATCTGAACATCGTTGGTTGCTCCTGGTAAAAGATAAAAAAATAAAAATAAACAATAAATATAGTAAATACAGGTTAGTGAGAGACAATATCATGACTACATGGCAATAAACAAATAAATAACTTTCTTTTTGTTTTGTTTTTCTATATTAATGGAGATGAGGCTACGTCAACTCATCACAGACTTTATATATGACACACACACACAAACCTTACCCTTCCATTCATAAATGTTTACTCAAGGGTTTTTTGACAGAAGCCGTTCACTGTGTTCTTAAGTTTTAATTAAACCTCAAACTACGGTATATTTGTTTTCATTAGAGTGACAATATTATCTTCTGCTTATATCTTGACATGTAAACAAAAAGGAGAGAGAAGTAGCTAAATAAAGTAACGTTTAGTAAAATATTTCTGCCGAGCCTTCTACAGTATTATCGTAAAAATGATCATCAACTCTCCAACTCTCTCTCTCTCTGTCTCTCCTGTTTACAAAAATTATATAAAAATAAAATAAAAATAAAAATAAAAATAATACTAATAATAATAATAATAATAATGATAATAATAAATAAACAAATAAATAAATAGATAATAATAATAATCATAACTTTCAGACTAATCTCAGCTCGATATGAACTTGATAATACCTTGAAGTAGTGAATGTTAGATAGTTAGTGTTTACCTTCCTGACGAGGTATGCAGCGAGGAGTGTGAGTAGGCAGAGGGTGAGGAGGCCAGCAGGGGACCAAGTACACCACCAATCCCACAACATACTGACTGACCTATTATTATAAAGCCTCACTGGTATAGAATGGGATAACACGAGATCTGATCCTCTTAGTTCAGCTTCCCCTCACACACACACACACACAAAGAGGCAAAGTGTCCTACAATGGTGTTCTGGTAACGGTAATGTTATATTATCACTATTGTTATATTCCTCTTACTTTTGCAAAACGTATCGCTCTTTGTAATACTCTTCACTTCTTGCAAAATGTCCCACTTTTTACAATATTCCTCACTCACTGGTTTGACGTATTTAATATCATAGAGTTACTTATTTCTTGCCTATACTTAAGATAACAATTAATATTTCATACAAGTTCAATGCCTGATGTTTCTATTTTTACAATATTCTCCTCCACACAATATTTTCTTTCTACTCGTATTACACTTGACTTATTTTAACGTATCACAATCTTTTCTTGGACGTGTAGAAGGCTTTCCCTTGAGTGTTTCTCCTCCTTTCCCAAGCTCTGACGCGCACGACTGACTTACATGTGCAATTATACACGGTAAACTCTCGTATACACACACGGTTTCTCAAGAATCAGTCATCTGAAGCGCTCACACTGAGTGGCAATGACAAGTAAGAGCTGTACCCTTCTGTGCAAAACTTGTGAAAAACTAATTATGAAACACGACAGGATTGGAGTAGCGACGCTCAAAACATAATGACGCACACAGATGACCCTCTACTTGTCCACAACGTAAATATACCCGCACTCTTCGACGGATTATAAACCAGTGACTTCTCTCTCTTGGTTGTTTTTCCACCTGTAACCCCCCACTGTCCACACCCACCACCACAACACTAGAGTCGACGCCACCACTGACGGATACACACATACATACCATCAACAAACACTTACTTCACTGGGCCAAGAATAACCCAATGCGTCACTACCAGGTTCTCAATCACCATCAACAACAACAACAACAACAAGCCTAAGCTGCCCAGTTCGTTCTCCACCACAGACCATGTACAGTCGCGGATATATGAAACAGACATGCACACTTCAATAGGCTCCTTATCAAGCATAGGGCGCGTCGCTTCTACACACACACACACACAAAGTCTCATCCCACCCTATGCTCAATGAGGGGCCCGGTTTCAGATGCATGTGTCTGTTTCATGTGTTCGCAACTTTACCTCGTCTTTGGCATTATACATCTCTTCTGTCACAGGGTCAAAGGCACACCATAGCCACCCACCCACCAAGGCAAGCAGCGGGTCTCTATACACACACTAACACTATACCGTCTTTCCATCACAGTGTATCATTAGTTCATTATTCTCTCTGCAGGTACCATTTACAACAGCGACACATCTTTCTTCCTTCTCTTCTCCAGTTTACCATCACATTATATCGCATCACATCGCCTCCTTCCCACCCACAACACATTATTTTCATCACACGTCAAGTTCCCACTGCGACACATCATTTTTCGACTCTTCACTTTCCCACCACAGCACATCTCATCTCTTGTCAGCTTCCCACCACATCACATTATTTTCCGTCACACACACACACACACACACACACACACACACACACACACACACACACACACACACACACACACACACACACACACACACACACACACACAACCTGCCCACCACAGCGGCACTTGAGCAATGACCACAACACCCTCTGCCCCCAACACATACATACACACAACCTGACTTCACAACTCTCCCGGCCACCAGCTATAGCTTTCTATCCTCACTGACTTTCTCCCATCGTCTGGCCAACCTGTGGAGGCTGTGGGAAAAAGAACTTGATGCATTTACTTGATTTCTACAGCCAGAAGGGTCAGCAAATTGGTTGGTGTGTGTGAGTGAGTACGTCAGTCATATTGGACTAAGGAATACGGTGTCAGCGTGCGTCGGAGCCATTTCTGTTGTGAAAGTCATAAGCCAGTTTCACAGAAGCTGCAAATGATTAACTTGCTTTTTTCTCGTTCTCCACAAACACCATATCGTAATGTATATATCCCTATTAGCCACCTCTGACCTTCATTTAAACACCCTGACAGGAATCTACTTGTCAATCAAACACCATTGTTCATTAACTAGTCGCGTAAGTGTCCACGGTATTTCGCCAAGATGATTCCCAACCACCTGTGTACGACTATGTAACTGGTCAGGGTGTGAGAGGGTAAGAAGGTATGGCAAGTCGGTTCGGCTCTCACACACACCAATATATTTACACACACATACAGTATTGGGATCAAACTGGCTAACCCTTGGCACTACTTGTGGTAATACGGTTGGTGTTAACAAGTATGTGCGGGGGACGACTAGTGTGTGTGAGAGTGTGAAAACTTAACATAGAACTGGTATAGGCGGCTCACACACACACACATTGGGTACCACTAGCCAGCCAGCCCGTGACACTATGTGGTGAGGGAAGCCTTAAGTGGTGATGCAATACTGGTAGTGTACACTGTACACCTTATACTCTACCTCCCCCTCCATACCCACACGTGTATACTTACCAGTGTCAATTTACCACACCAACAAACACCTTACTGACATTTGTCCCCCCGTCTGCACCTCTGGCAACAATATATACAGTACTCATCTCACACCTGTTCCCTATACTACATTTCTCACATTAACTTAAGGGAAATTCTTTTGTTGGTGAATTGGAAGGTCTCAGATTTCTCCAAACTTTATCACAAAATAGATCCCTATATAAGTACCACTGGGGGCGTCTATTTTTCTGGTACAGTTACGAGGAATCAGTAGCCTTTCAATTTACCAACAAGAATATCTTCCTTTAATTCTCATACCACACTTGTCCCTCAATGCACCAATCACCCCATACAACCTGCTCTTCCCATTCCTGTCCCCCAGTACACTCATTAATTAATCCAATGTCCCCCAGTACACTCATTAATTAATCCAACTTATTCATCTCATACCTGTTCCTCACTACACTTTTCTCATCAACTTACTCATCCCACACCACCACACTCCTTCACACTAACTTACTCATCCCACACCTGTACTTGACTCACTACAGTCCCACACCATACACCAAGTTATGCATACCACTCCTGTACCTTACTCATCCTACAGACAGACAGACATACACACATCCTGGATCGCCACTAACCCACACAACCTTGACCCCCCTACCTACCTACCTACCTACAATACCACCTGTCTGTACTTTCCCCTCCACTGCATCCTTAATTCAAACTCAACACACAGCAAGTTATAACTGACAAAGAATATCGATGCCGCAAACAATTATATTAAGTTATGAAGCGAGGAATAACATACAGTATTCGAAAATAAAAATGTTAATGGATTCGTAATATGACTACAATGAGGTGGGAAATTTCCCATATACTATCATAAGAAAAACAACATATGCTGTTTGTCTTCACTTTTCTTGTGGGTAAAAACAAACTTAAATCGCATGAAATAATGATAGCATCTAGAAGGATATACAATACGGATAAACGTCAGCCGCGCGCGCGCGTGTGTGTGTGTGTGTGTGTGTGTGTTTGTGTGTGTGTGAAATCCTCAGCTCACAAACTACACATAAACATTTACCCCAGTGAACAGAACCAGATGTTATCTCGGTGTTCATGGTATGTAGTTTACACTTTATCACAAAACACTGAGAAGACTGAGAAACACCAGGAAGTAAATACACATAAAAATATTTGTGTCAACGAATTGTCAACAATGATTGGCGTGAATGGCAATGGTTGTATTTCCCTCTACAAAAACAGGCAAAGCGAGGCTGGACAACAATGTTCTCCTGACGTGTACAGTAGTGGTCAGGTATTACAACAACTCTGCGGCCTTCAACTCATTCTTCTGGCAAAATATTTTTTGTTTTGTTTTTCTGTACCTAAAACATTTGCAAAGGGTATTATTCAAAGATGTGTTTTGCTTTAAATTTGAGTACCAAAGTTCTGACTCAACACAAAAGTACTGATTTAATGAGATAATAATATAGGTACTATTATCAAATACTGTATTGCCAAGTGTCCCAAATTACTACCACCTACACCTGTCCTTTGCGATATGCCCTTGACTTTGGTTATATACAGGAGGTGTTGACTTGTCCCTGTCCCTCCTTCAGTCCCTGGTGTTTTGTCAGTGTGCCAGCTCCTCTCTATATCGCACCTGTAAAAGCCCGTTCTCCCTGATCCCTGACCAAACTTGGCATTCAAATGTGGACTTCGCAGAATTTAAAGCACCCAGATATAAAATTCTCAGTGACCACTCTTCTCTTACGACATCACATTTATACCTCACACACGCCACGAGATAATATATATACTTGAAAACAATGGATGTAAAGGTAACACAAAAGGATACGTAAGTGAAATGGACTCTGATACACACTCTATGTTTTGATATGGTGGTTGTGACAGTGGCCTATTTTTAGTAATAAGGCCAGGCGATAACCTAGTTTGGCCCGTGTGGTCAACCTGCTTATCTATAAAATAACACAAACACACACGCACATACACAGTCACTCTCACTTCAAAGTAATTAAGTTACACACAAACACAACACACACACACACACACACACACACCTCACTTCAAAGTAATTAAGTTACACACAAACAGACACACACACACTGACTCTGATACGGTCTGAAGTATTTATACACTAGACAAAGCAGATAAATTTACTTGAGTCCACAACAAAGACATTGGCGTGGCAGTACTGTGTGTTGAGGGGGACGAGAGAAACATTCCAAAATCTTGTGATGGTTGGTGGACATTGTGTGAACTCTTTAATTAAGGAGTCCAAATACGAATAACATTACAATCACTAATATATTTCATTGCCAGATATAAAAAGCAAATGGTTTAACTAAAATCATTATAATCAATAACTCATATCCCCCCCTTTTAATTAAAGGGCGGAGGCTCAAGGGACAGGGGTGAAATAATACATCAGGAATATCACCAGAGAATACCCAGTGTAATGATATCGCTCACGTTCACTCCCCCCCTTCAAGCTCACAAATTTATCAGCTCATCCCCTCAAGTTTTAGCATCCACGACGAAATCCCTTCATTTAGCCTTGGTAGCTAAAATAATTAAATAAACCAAATTACCTCAAGCCAACAAAGGAAATATTCAGCTAAAATATCACTGCCCATACCACTGTTGTATCTGCAAATTTAATAAATAGCCTATACTTTTTGTGTTGGTATTTCTGGAGCAACTGAATCCTCCAAACTATTCCAAGCAACAGAACACCATTATTTTTGCTCTTCTGGTCCTGTTTCCTAGCATACTTTGGAGGAATCATGGCACTCCAATGTACCTAAAAAAGAATTACCACCTTAAGGACGGTCATTAGGTGGTGACTGTACCTTGACCTGAGGAAGCATTAGGAAGGAACCCAAACAATGCAGATGGGGCCTTGAGGTACTACTATTATTACAGGGGGTCATACGGCTGGTGGTGGGGGGCGGGGGGGCGCGGCGGAACTCTCCACTATAATTTTTACACCATCCACAATAATTATCTACGTAAAAACAACACTACTCACAATAAAAACAAACCAAACACAAGCTCTACACAGTGAGATGGGTAAATAAGTTGCTAAGGTCACACACACACACACGTCAAGGCTAAAATGAATGAATGAATGAATGGAGGTATGACGACGGTAAAACAAAACAGACAGACCCCATGCACTGACTGATTCCCTCCCTAAACCTGTACCAAACTATATATCAAACTATTCCTCAGTATACATGCAGTTGGCAAGATGACACATGTGGCAGTTTAGTTATATTGTTATGATGAGTTCTTTGGATTCTATTGTTATTTATCCATGATCAACTAACTTACTAACCTAAATAATAAAAAAATATAATTGAAATCACACATTCGAACCCAAACACGAACGCAATTACCTCTGGCACAGGCATGCACGCACACACAACAACAACAATAACAACAACAGCAGCAACAACAAGTACATAAGTGAGTCTCTGAAGATACTATGCCCCGAGGGTTGATTTTTCAGACTTTCTTTTGTTTAGTTATGGCAGACAGACATAAGTGGATGGGGGAGGGAGGAAGGATCTCGTGTTTTTCTGTCTATAGTCGTGTGTGTGTGTGTGTGTGTGTGTGTGTGTGTGTGTGTGTGTGTGTGTGTGTGTGTGTGTGTGTGTGTGTGTGAGTGTGAGTGTGTGTGTGTGTGTGTGTGAGTGTGAGTGTGTGTGTGTGTGTGTGTGTGTGTGTGTGTGTGTGTGTGTGTGTGTGTGTATATTATAGTCAGCAGAGTTTGGGAAGAGATAAGCAGCCCAGACGTATTAACTATCCCAAGCCGAACCCAGGTGGTCCAAAAAATAAGAAAAAAAAAAAATAAGTTGTAGATGATGAGAGTAAGTGAGATCGTTTGCGTATACGTAGTTGCAACATCCGCGTTTGTCTTAAAAGTATGGACAGAGAAAGTAGGTGGAGACAGAGAGGGGGGTTGAGGTTGGGGGGGGGGGGGATGGGAAGATAGCAAGCATGAGACGAGAGGAAGGGGAATGGGGGGAGGAGGAGGAGGAAATGGAGAGGGGAAAGGGAAAGGAGGAGGGGAAGGGAAAGGAGGAGGGGAAGGAAAATGAGGAAGGGAAGGGTAAGGAGGAGGAGGAGGAAATGGAGACGGAAAAGGGAAAGCGGAGGAGAAGGAAATGGAGACGGGAAGGGGAAAGGAGGAGGAGGAAATAGACGGGAAAGGGAAAGGAGGAGGAAGAGGAGAAGGAAAATGAAAAGGTGAGCATGTGTCCAGAAATGAGAAAGCGTTGAAGACAATAGGAGCAGCAGCAAGTTTTATTGATTTACTACTAAACTGGTCATCTAAAGCTTCTCCTTCTACCTGCCTGCCTGCCTTTGCTCTATGCATCTCCTTCACTCAAGTCCTGCATGCCCTTCAACCTTCTTTTCTCTGCACAACCAACTCCACTTCGACTGTTCACCAGACCATGACAGCAATCTTTAAGAATCTTCTGTTCTTACACTACTAGACTTTTTACACACACACACACACACACACACACACACACACACACACACACACACACACACACACTCTCCCTCTCTCAATGGGGTTTCTGGCACATGCTTGGGGGGGGGGAGTATTAGCAGCCTCCAATTCGCTTATACATCATCTTCACTTCACCATCTCAATTAAAACCTTCTTGACGTAAAATGCTGGAGAGAGAGATTGACTGGGGTAGTAGGGGGGGGGGCGGTATGTGCGTGTTAAGTTAAGATTCTTTTGTTGGTGAAGCGGAAGGTCTCTGATTCCTCTAAACTAATAATACCAGTGAAGTCATCTGTCTGTTTCCTGGTATAGTTTGGAAGGGAGGAATCAGTGACCTTCCAATTCACCAACAAGAGAATCCCCCTTTAATATTAAATAGGTATCTAGAACGACAGGAGGTGATAGAGTGAAGGTACAGTTACTAATCATAATAATAAGTATCCAGGTCTTGTTTATGTTTTGAATCATGTAACATACCAGTGAACCAATTACAATGTTTATCCTGTCTCATAATTATAAACTTGCTGGAGCTTGTGTAATAATCCATAAGGCAATTTGAAGTGGACCTGGATAATTAATATGGCTAAGTGACGGTATAGGTGTAGAGAGAGAGAGAGAGAGAGAGAGAGAGAGAGAGAGAGAGAGAGAGAGAGAGTTGGGGGGCAAAGGGGGAGTTAGTGTGAGATAGAGTTTTGGGGGTGACAAGAATGACGTCACAGCGATTACACCCACCCCTGGGAAAGTCATGCTAGCCACACCCACCCACCCACTCAACCATCCATTCGTATGTATATTTGCCCACAAGGTCGATATCTCTCTCTCTCTCTCTCTCTCTCTCTCTCTCTCTCTCTCTCTCTCTCTCTCTCTCCACTTAACACAGACCCACCACTTAACCCCACATTCCGTCAGTACTTACCTACACTCCACTACACCACTCAAATTACATAAACCAAACACCACTCACTTTACCAAACATTATAACCACTTGATGCTCACAGTAACCACAACAATAAGCAGTCAAGTACATTCACGGGCTTAAACAATTCCTCCAAAAGTATGCCAGGAAACAGGATCAGGTTAACAAAAGTAATGGTGGCCTGTTGCTTGGAATAGTATGGAGGGATTAGTTGCTCCAGATTTATCAACACTGTATTACACCTTCCCTCCTTCACCTTTTCACCTCTTAAGTTCGTCGCTTGTCCGTCAATAGATAAAGGGGAGAAATGTGTGGCTAAATTTGCATCCATTTATAATACTGTACATACGAATGAGACTTATTACATCATTATATTCTTAAGACACTTTATTTTATATCAGATGATAATTATTATACTGTAAGATGAGAAGACTTTTGCCGACAATAATTGGATTGCTTTATTTCTACCCTTACATCAAGTTCCTGTACCATACACTAGATAACTTAAGCCATCGTAATGATATCGTGGTAAATATATTATAATGCTGTCACGGTAAAGGATACACTATTTACATGAAGTGAATTAAAGGAACCCTATACCTTATCTAACCGAGTTAAGGGGAAGATATCTTGTTGGTGAATTGAAAGGTCTGTGATTCCTCCAAACTATGCCAACTATGGTACTAATAAGGGATCTGTTTCGTGGCATAGTTTGAAGGAATCAGCAGAGACCTTCCAATTCACCAACAAGAGAATCTCCCCTTAATTAAGCCGAGCAAGATTACAAAATGAAAAATATTATGCTTCCCTGTCCTATATACCTACCTTACCAAGTCCATGCAACGTCTCTTGATAATAAAGTTAAGGAAAAAATAAGATCGTCCGTCCTCACTGTCTGGTCGGCCCCCCTCACTGTTCAGTATACCCTCACGTGATTCCCCCCCAACACAACACAACACAACACAGCACTCCGGGCCACAGTGCTACACCATCAACACTAATCCAACTACAAGCCTACACACACACATACACACACACACACACACAACCCTCCCCCTCCGTGTGTGTGTGTGTGTGTGTGTAGAGGGAGATGATGTTGTTGGGGACGATGACACATTTTCCGCCGCCAACATTTTCTTCTTCGTGTGACAGCAAACATAATTATGAACCGAGTTGAGTATAAAACCTAAGAAGAAGAAGAATGTGGCCCTTGCGTGATGACATAAATACTTTGGACACGACAAATCTTAAAGAGCCGTATCACCATCAACATCATCATCATTATTATTCTTATGCCCTATAATTAAATAGAGCATATAAAGTGGAGATGTGGGGCGTGTGTAAATTCACTTGTCAAATAATGGCGAGATTTTTGTGTCGGTAAATTTGGAAGACTACTGATTCAACCTAACTATGCCAGAAAACAGACGTCCTCAATGGTACTAATAGGGGATCTGTTGTTTCATGGCATAGTTTGGAGGAATCTCGCGAGACCTTCCAATTCACCAACAAAAGTATCTCCCCTGAAGACAGCGTGGGTGGGGTGGTACACATAGGGGGAGATAGTGGTATTTTGTGTGGGGTAAAATTATCAGTCTGTCCTACAATTCTCGAAGTAGCAATAAATAAATAAATAAATAAATAAATAAAAAGTAAATAAATAAATAAATAAAAAATAATCTAGTTAGGGACCTTTGGTGTTTATCAGAAGCATGAAATAAATATGAATAATCTTTTAAATTCGTGGGGGTCTTCTGGGACATATCAAAACGATGATGGCGTTTGTCCAAGTATACACGACGCACACTATTGTTTATGGGTTAACTGAACTAAGGTGCTTCTCTCCAACAAGTACAAAATAGTCAGGAAATAGCCACAGGGTAGAGTAAAAGTCGTCAGAATATTGGAGGTTAGTGAGTCCTTCAAACATCGATACGAAACACCATCTATATTGAAGGAGCTTGTTTCGTGGCATAGTCGGAAGAGATCAGGAGCCACCAAGTCTCATTCACGATCACAGAGTCCTTAAGAAAACAACAAATTCGTTTCACTTTCCTCGTAATTGTAGCCCGCATGACCATAACACCACCAAGGACACCACAACACCAGACAACAGGAAACTTTTCTCCTCCTTTCTCCTTCCTCCCTAAACTTCACTTGCACAGACTGGAGGAACTTCTCGTCTCCAAGAATGTTTGGTGGGGGTAAAGGAGTTGAAATTTACCATGTTGTCGGAAAACTAAGGATTGCTTAAAGGGGAGGCTCTCTGGTTTGTAAATTGTAAGGCTACTGATTCCTCCTAACTATGCCAGAACACAGACGCCCTCAATGGTACTAATAGGGGACCTGTTTCATGGCATAGTTTGGGGGGAATCACATGTGACCTTCCAATTCACCAACAAGAAAATCTCCCCTTAATTAAACTGTGTCAGAAAAATCTACGTCGACAAAAGGTGCCCTGTTTTGTGGCACAGTTTGGAGAAAATCCTTCAAGTTATCGACATCACTTATCCCCCTTACTTAAAAGCGAAAGAAACGGAAGAGCAATGAAGACAACTGGAGCGTACAACCTGTGTGTGTGTGCCGAAACAAGTTCAGTTGAATCGCTTTGTTTTCCCCCAAAGAAAGTCTCGTTGCTTGGCACGTGTGGATGGATGGATGGGTGGGTGCATTTTTGGCAACAGATTATCGACCAAGCAGTGAGAGCGATTAGACATTAACTACTAACACTTTCTGCACCGAGAGACTAAAACTGGCAATTCTTATGTGAACAAAACAGCAGTGTATATTTTTACATGTATAAACCACAGAGGAGACAATGGATGCACTAAAGAACTTGTGCGTGTCAGAATCGAGTATAGAAGACATTTACAAGGAGGAGAAACGGGGTCTTGTTTATAATGATGATGATGATTACGAAGTGCAGGATAAAATCAAACTCACTATGATATAAGCAAATCAAGTGTCGAGTTATAAACAAACACACTTGATTCGGTACATATAGGATCAGGATGTCTATCTAGTTGTTTACCCCTCTATTTTTGTATCTCTGTAAATCTCGACCACCTCTGTAGGCTATATACTTTTGTACTGTGTCACTTCTACCTGTGTATCATTCTTCCTCATCCACCTCTGTATATATCTGTACCGACCCATAATTTCTCTCTGTATTTCACTAACCTCTTCTCCTGTATATTATTGTGTCCTACCTCTACTCCTTACGTCTTCTACCTCTATCTCTACCTGTGTACTGTTATATTTCTTATCTTTGTACCACTATAAATCATAACAAAGCCTATACACATCTACAGAGCATTTTTACTCCACTTCCTTCTTTGTACTCCACCCATACCTTTGTCATCTATCTTTGGAAATACTATGAAGCAGGTGTGAGTATTGGCGACCTTCACACACACACACACACACACACACACACACACACACACACACACACACACACACACACACACACACACACACACTTACTTCTTCCTCGTATACGTACAGTCTACTACGAATGATAAAGATCTATATATAAAGACCTTGGGATAACACACACACACACACACACACACACACACACACACACATATAGCACCAAGAGTTTAAGGAATATAATTGTACCACCCACTATGGTTTTGTCCTTGGGTTTGTGTGCCAACGTTATTGTGTACAGTACGCTTATGAGTCGCTGTGTGTGTGTGTGTGTGTCTGTGTGTGTGTTTTATACTGAGGGTTACATACACTGTAGCCTTCTCCCTCCCCCATTCAACCTTCACGGTCACGAACACCACAAATCAAATCATCTACTTCCATATTTTCACACCAATCCGCTGATATGACCTTCACCAAAACATACGTATACAGTCACGAGCACTAATAAGTATACAGCTTTGGTTGAAACTTTGAACAGCCCAATTCACCAGCGAAGTAATTCCAATGGAGATCTTATTGTGCATTTATTTACTGTCTATATAGGTATTCGAAGCACATCTAAATACTGATCAGTGCTCGTGAATGTACTGTCGCGACAATAAAAAGTATCGATGCACATAAATTTTAGCCCAAAACCACATGACACTATGAAAGATAGAAACACCTGAACCCTGGGACAGCCGAAAGCCAATATCCACCTAAATTTTCTTTCTATCATAGTAATTAACTTGGCAATATAGAAGAACAACACATGTATGACTTTGCAGCACCTCATCATTATAATGGAGGGGGGTTGAGTTGCGTTGACATAAGCTGTTGTTGTTGTATGATTATATTTAGATGTGCTACTGATTTATTTACACTATAATTTGGATGATGGAAGGACATTTTTTGTGGACTATTGTTTTCGGTTGTATGTACCCCTACTCAGAAAATAATACTTTCTGTAGCGAATGCATATATACAAACTTGGGATGACATACAGATTGATCAATGTAAATATTCCTTTTTATACTTCATGCAAAAGGCTAGGTATTGAATGGATAGAAAAAAAAATGGAAAGAAATTGGGAAAGCAAACAGGAATGGATGAATAAACACAGACAATGGAAAACAAACTATGCTTGTGGCAAAAGAAAGGATGACACACATGCACACACCAAAAAAAAAAAAAAAAATGATAAAAATAAACGAAAGAAACTGTAATGGTTGGATAGATATACACAAAGGTAAGAAAACTGAAAATAAAAACGTAGTGCTTGAGCCGTGACAACCCCATCAAGCTATCACAACACAATCATGAATAATTATCCACGAGTTGAATATATTGTCTACTGGTCGAATTGTGTAAAGAAGTACAAGGCCGCAACTACTAGACTTATAATGGAGCCGTGATTAATTAAGCATGCGTTGTTGTGTTGTCTCACTTCGATACCTCTGGGTGGGTTGGGGTCATTTGCAATTAAGGGGGAAATTTTGTGTTGGTAAATCTGGAGCAACTGAATCCTCCAAACTATTCCAAGCAACAGAATACCATTATTTTATTAACATCAGACGTCTGCAGGTTGAGGTGTAATGGTGGTGAGGAATTACTTTTTATTTTATTTGAGTGCATATATATTTAATTTTGGTCATATATTCCTTGCTTCTGGACCCATGCTCAGCTATAGGTACAGTCACGAGCACTAATAAGTATACAGCTTTAGTTGAAGCTTTGAATAGTCCACCAATTCATCAACGAAGTAATTCCAATGGAGATCTTATTGTGTATTTATTTATTTACTGTCTCTATAGGTATTCGAAGCACACCTGAATACTTATCAGTGCTCGTGACTGTACCTATAGCTGAGCATGGGTCCAGAAGCAAGGAATATATGACCAAAAATAAATATATATGCACCCTACTAAATAAACAATAAATCCTCACCACCATTATATATCAACCTGCAGACGTCTGATAACACTTCACCTGTATGTCCATGTTGGTGTGAGGAATTACTACGTACAGGGTCCAGCAGCCTTGAGCACCACCAACACTGAGGGTAATGGTTATCGTCACGGCCAGGGGAAGGGGAGAGGAGAGGGGAAGGAGGAGGGAGGTGTGGAGGGAGAAGGGAGGTGGGGAAGGGTGGGAGAAGGGAAATGGGGAAGGGAGGGAGAAGGGAAATGGGGATGGGAGGGAGGAATGAAATGGGAGGGGGGGAGGGAGGAATGAAATGGGGAAGGTAGGAAGGAGTGAAATGGGAAGGGAGGGAGGAGTGAAATGGGGAAGGGAAGGAGGAATGAAATGGGAGGGAGGGAGGAATGATATGGGGAAGGGAGGGTAGGGAAAAGTGAAATGGAAAGGGAAGGAAGAATGAAATGGGAAAGGGAGGGAGGAGTGAAATGGGGAAGGGAAGGAGGAATGAAATGGGAAAGGGAGGGACGAGGGAAATGGGGAAGGGAAGAAGGGAAATGGGGAAGGGAGGGAGGAGTGAAATGGGAAGGGAGGGAGGAGTGAAATGGGGAAGAGAGGGAGAAGGGAAATGGGGAAGAGAGGGAGGAGTGAAATGGGGAAGGGTGGGAAATGGGGAAGGGTGGGAAATGGGGAAGGGTGGGAAATGGGGAAGGGTGGGAAATGGGGAAGGAAGGGAGGGACGAGGGAAATGGGGAAGGGAGGGAGGAGGGAGATGGGGAAGGGAGGGAGGAGGTAAATGGGGAGGGTAGGGAGGTGTGAAATGGAGAAGGAATGAAATGGAGAAGGAAGGGAGGGACGAGGGAAATGGGGAAGGGAGGGAGGAGGGAGATGGGGAAGGGAGAGAGGAATGAAATGGGGAGGGTAGGGAAAAGTGAAATGGAAAGGGAAGGAGGAATGAAATGGGGAAGGGAGGGACGAGGGAAATGGGGAAGGGAGGAAGGAATGAAATGGGGAAGGGAGGAACGAGGAAAATGGGGAATGGTGGGAAATGGGGAAGGGAGGGAGGAGGGAAATGGTGGGAAACGACGAAGGAAGGGAGGTTAATGGGGAAGGGACGAGGGAAATGGGGAAGGGTGAGAGAAGGGAAATGTGTTTTTATGGAAATGGTATGG
>JAWQEG010001515.1:0-32500 GCA_033782935.1 Petrolisthes cinctipes | reverse complement strand
TAAGAAGGGAAGGAGAAATAGAGGAAATAAACAGGAGTATCAGATAGGAGCAGGATATATTAAGGCAGGTGTGTGTATATATATAAAATGGATAAATCGGTTCAGTTGGTGGGAAAGTCAAGGTGAGAAGAAGTTGGTGTAATGAGGAAGGAAAGTATGTGATGAGACAGGTGAATGTTGCATGTCAGTATGTGGACAGATACGTGGATGGGTGAGGGAAAGTCTTCAGTGTTAATATTATAAAAGGTGTGGAGGACCAAACTATAGGGGTGATAACAAGAGATGGATGTCTGAGGGTATTGTTGTCTGTAGATAATGTGTGTGTGTGTGTGTGTGTGTGTGTGTGTGTAATAATAATAATAATAATAAACAGTGTGTGTGTGTGTGCGTGTGTGTGTGTGTGTGTAATAACAATAATAAACGGTGTGTGTGTGTGTGTGTGTGTGTGTGTGTGTGTGTGTGTGTGTGTGTGTGTGTGTGTGTGTGTGTGTGTGTGCGTGCGTGCGTGTGTGTGTGTGTAGATGTGTGTGTGTGTGTAGATGTGTGTGTGTCAAGAGGTGAAAGTGTCATGCAGGGTGATATGTGGTGTAAAGGGAGCGTGTCAATTTCGGGGAGTGTGTTACAAAGGAAGGGAGCGTGTCAAGTACAGAGGAAGTGTCACGTTAAAACACCCATCCATGCAGTCTTCTATTAATGGGGAAGGAAGTTTTGTGTTGGTAAATCTGGAGCAACTGAATCTTCCAAACTATTAAGGGGGAAGTTTTGTTTGTGTTGGTAAATCTGGAGCAAATGAATCCTCCAAACTATTCCAGGCAACAGAACACTTATTATATTTGTTTTCCTCGTCCTGTTTCCTAGCAAGCATACTTTGGAGGAATCATGGCACTCCAATCTACCAAAAAAATAATTACCACCTTAATAACTCACATGTCTAGTCTGCTATTCCAGGGATGTATATATAGTTTGGTGGAATGTCAGTATTATTATTTACCCAAAACATCATTATTATATTCCTTAAGCTTATATTCCTTTTTATTTGCTTTAAGGGGCAAGTACAGTGTTGGTAAATCTGGAGTACCGTATCTGATTCCTCCAGACTATTCCAAGCAACAGGCCACCATTATTTTGGTTCATCTGGTCCTATTTCCTGGCAAACTTTGGAGGAATCATATGCTCCTATGTACCCAAACTGTACAACCCCCTTAAGTTGAAACAAAGCCTTAATGTGTTCGGTCTTTTCAATCAGTGTAAAGAGCTTAGATGAATGAACTCCGAGTCTCATATAAGAACAGACTCGTGTACGGGAAAGTATGCCACATAAACAGACAACTATGATAAGGATGAAGGTTTAAGAAGGAAGGATTATTTTGAGATTGTGGGTAATATAGCGGGAAGAATTATTATGTTATTGTAGGTAATATAGAGGGAAGAATTATTTTGTTATTGTAGGTAATATTTAGGGTGAGAAGGAAGAAGATTTAAAAGATGATTATGATGATAGTGAGTGATAATTTTGGAGGAGAAGGATGACCTAAAACATGTTGGATGGGTGCATATTGGGAGGTGAAAGAAGGAAGGTTTGATTGTGTGTGTGTGTGTGTGTGTGTGTTATGATTGGGCGAGATGGAGTGGGTGGTGATAGAAGGAAGGATGGTGTGTGTGTGTGTGTGTGTGTGTGTGTGTGAGATGAAGTGAGTGGCGATAGAGGGATGAAATATTTGTGTGTGTGTGTAATAACCGTGGGAGGGGCAGAATATAACATCTCTTCTCCCGTTACTTACTTCCTTTCACTTGGTCCACGCCCATAATCCCTCTCCTACCCCTTCCTCTCTTCTCTCTTCTCTCTTCTCTCTCTCTCTCTCTCTCTCTCTCTCTCTCTCTCTCTCTCTCTCTCTCTCTCTCTCACACACACACAATCAATTCAACTAAATCTATTACCTATACTGACAAGGCTAAGTAACTATTCAATTTCGTAATTAGCATGAAAACACACTGGTATCAACAATATAAAAGGACAGTATAAAGAGCCATCTGGTATAACATAGTGTGGACGAAGAAACCTATGTATAGTATGGAGTGTATGGAAGGGAGAGGACACATTTATAGAGCGTGAAGGAAGATACCTATATCAGTACATGCTTGTATAATTATATGTGGGTGAAGGAATGTACAGTTAGTGGTGGCTTCTCCCTCACTGTAAATAAACCTTCGCACTATACCGATACCTGATGTGGTCTTCTTGATTTAAGGGACCCTGTGATGTAGTCAGAAAATTGGAGGTTAACGAGTCATTCAAATATTGCCGCCGCGAAACACACAGGCCCTACACCTATATGGAAGGAGCTTGTTTCGTGGCATGGTCAGAAGGAATCAGAATACTCCAAAATTTTCATATACACGATCACAGGGTCCTTCAAAGCTGCAGTATGTACCGGTAGCATAAACTGGCAAAGAAAACTAAGACGCTCTTATACATATACAGCAGTTTAGACTTCAGACCCACCTTCGTCCCTCACCAGTCTGGGTTGAACCTACTCGTGAAGATAAATGAACGTATGAAACAGCTGAACTTTTGTTAGAGACTGTCCTTGCAAACTGATTGGTGGTATAAGTGTGTACGAGTATGTCTGCTGGTACTTACTGGGTGCTTAAATGGCTGGAGGTTGAACGTGGTCTCTTCAATTCACTTGTATAGGATACTTTGTCTAATTAGTTTTTCACCTTATTGTTTATTTAACCTCACTTAACTAATCGCTATTGTTTATTGTACACCACATCACTATGAGTTATTTCAGTTTACTCTTTACATAATAATTTCGTTCCTGAGTTATTCCTTCGCCGGACGGAATTCAAATTGGTTAATGAGTTATTCTTCACTTTTCTGTTGTTATTTTTCAGGTTAGATCATCAACACCATGTTAAGCTTACTGCTCTGAAATGATTAAGGATATTTCTTATTGTTGTGATTTGCGCCCACTTGTATCTCCACCACACTCGGCCCAACACTGTCTCTATTACTGTTATACTCGTAATTTAGTTATTCTTTACTTCACTGCCAACCATATGTTACTCCTTGTTCAGTAAATAGATCTAGGGACACCTGCTGATGGGGGTAAATTTCATCCACTTGTTCCTCACTTGTTCCGTGTATTTACTTTACAAGATAACGATACTCAAGCCAAAACAAATAATAAAACGAACAAACTCTTTTATTTTTTTTCGGGGTTATTCGAGTAATAAATAAACAAAATTTCATATATCAATCAAAGCTTCTTCTTTTTTATCAAGTTAACCTAAAGAATATAATCACGAAAGTTTGTTTGTCTTGTAATCACATTGTCATTTCTCAACAAATCCCTCTCGGGTATATTGTAGCCGAGGCAAGTAAATAATGATGATTGGAACTTACGGAGGAGGGAAGAATTTCGATTTTGGCATTAAACGTTTATAAGAAGTTACTGACAAGTCTTTAGTGGATCAATTTCACCGACTTGAAAAGAAACTAAACTACAGTAAGTTCTTTCAACGAACATGTAAAATATATAATAGTATCCGACTCTTGTGCAAAATTATATGGCAAAATGTGTTCAAATAACTAAATGAAGTGAATATCATGCACCTCCTACCCTTCCCCCCCCGAGACACGTTTGGTGCAACAACGTTATCGCCGCTACACTCACGTCAACACTAACACACTGCCACCACCACCACCACCAACTCGCTACCTAGTCACTCACCTCTCTCAGTTTACCCTTCCTTGGCCTCCACACCACAACACACTACGGAATCAATAGGCCATAACAGAACCATGACACCCCAATACATACATACACACACACACACACATACTTATGCAAGCAAACACGCACTTACGCACGCACGCACATATACACACACACGCACACACGCACGCACGCACGCACGCACGCACGCTCTCTCTCTCTCTCTCTCTCTCTCTCTCTCTCTCTCTCTCTCTCTCTCTCAGGACCTTATAAATAGTCACAGAGATACACTAATGGACGGGTGGTTAAGTGGGTGGTGTCCTTGGAACCATTGATGATGATATTATAACCAGGGCATAACACAAAACCAGGTCAGTAAAGCACCAGCTACATTGACCAAGGTTGGCATTACCAAAACCAATTAAGTTCATAAATTTCATGTTGTGTTTGTGTGTGTTTTTCTTTAGTAGTAGTACAGGGTATATGCTTTACTTCGCGTTTTTTTTTTTTTTAATTCCATGTTTGTTGAGTGATATATTAACTTTTATTCTTTTATTCTGCTGTTTCTTTCTTTCTCTGTTTGTTTTCTGACTTTCCCAATGCTCCTTCCATCTCTCTCCATTCTTTTATCATTCCCCTTGTTTTGTATTTCTTCACTGCCTTACCTGCCATATAAATCATGTTGCCTTTTATGCCATAAAGACATTTAAAGGTTAGATTTCAATTATATCCTTTAACAGTAGCCTACATGTTGAAGTACATACAATATAAAAGGACTAACAAGACATTATAAACTCATAAAACCTCCCTTTACATCTAAGGGTTGATGATACAGTCCTTTAGTACTTTTCATTCATATAAACTGTGTTCAGAATATAAGGCACATGGCTATCTTAGTCAGTGTGAACCATTACAAGGATGGAATCTTATTTGAAGAGGATTTTAGAGTTAATTCTAAATAGGAAAAACTACAGGTTATAAAAGGGTACATATATCACTTACCTTTCAGATTTAAATTATGCCAATACAGTACAGTACAATATACTGTACTGATACTGGGTCAATTACAAGGTCATACAATATCACTTTGCAAACACATGAAAAAGGAAATTGAATTATGAATATTTAACAGACTTTTGTGAAGATTTTGGTGTATGATAAATATTGTGAATGCATGTAGAAAATTAAAAGTCTGGAGATGATAAAGATTAAAATGTGTAGTGAAGGAGGACCCAGACCCAAATACAGTAAATAGTTAAAGCAGCAAATTTAGACAGAAACTTTTAGATGTGCAGTTGAGAGCTGAAGAGTTGCTAGATAACAATGTTTATATCCTCTTGCTAACAACGATGAAATTTCATGCTTTGGAAGAATTACTAGCCACAAATTTGATGGCAATACCATAGGTTTGTCAGGATAATTGACCATGTAGAGTTTAATATACCCAGAGACATCAAGGATGAAATGATGGAGGGATAGAAGAAAGTGTACATGGATAAGAGTGGTGTCAGCTAGAGTAAAAAAGAGGAGCATTTGTGGAGAGAGGTTTAAAGGCAGTATGTTCTAGGCAACTCCATTAGAGATTATGGCATTGGATAAAAATAGATAAACAATGTAAGTGGGATAACCAAAGTAGTATAATAGGTCGAGGCTTGATATGGTACCAGGTGACTGACTGACCTGTTTGGAGCTGTCGGCATCACTGATGAGCCCCTCGGCCCACTGGAGAGAGTTGGAGGCGGGGAGGTCCGAGCCAGACCGCCGCAGTGTCCGCACCACCTCCCCAGTCTGCAGCACTAGCCGGTCCACTTGCTGTTGTGTTGAGCTCAGCAAGAAGCCCTAAAGTGTGGAAACACAATACAACATATCATTTTTGGTGGGAGTAGACAAGAAGAAGCATAATGGGAAATTTTGAACCTTACTGGAGCAACTGGAGCTCTTTCAAAAATGTGTTCACGTAGCTTGATACACAATAAAAATGTGGTCTCACCTCAGAAATTTTGTAGGTCTTTATGAATAGTACACGGATTATTATGCCAAATTAAATTATCATAAGTTCTTTAACAAATCATGTAGCCAAGACAGTTTGCTCTGACTATAGTAAACTTGCTCACCTGTTGTAATCTGAAAGCTTGACCATTGGAATACTTCATTGGTGAGACGTTTCTGTACAGTGTGTCCTGGATCCTGCGCATGATATTTTCGGTGCGCTCTGGTGCAGTTTTCATGCACAGCAATGCATCATGCACTGGGAAAGGCATGAACTTTACAGAGTAGTTGCTGTAAACGGAAAGTGTTGGAAAAGTTAAACTACATCAAGTTAGGTTAGGACAAAGTAGAGCAAGTTAGGTTAGATACCACTCATCAAATTAACCAGTAAGATTTCAGCAACTTAATTGAATACTGATTTCTAACAAATGTCCTATATAACTGATGTGACGTAATACAAGCAAGAATAAATAAACAGGAGTGGAGATGAGTGCCAAAATTGAAGTGGTAAGGTGATGTTAGATGATATTTCCCATTTCCTCCAATTTGTGCCACAATATTCACCACCAATATCTTTAACCCATAGGACAGTTAGCTTTAAAATATCTACACTTTAACTTACCTTTGCAGTGCATACGCAATATCACTATAACCTTGCAAAGTGACGTTATTTCTATCATAGCTTATATACTGTAGTTTGGAATTGATTTGAAGAGCTTTGGCCAGGAGTCTTGCACCACTGTCTCCCATATAATTACCACTGAAAGAGAAATAAACACAAATAATTAGGATGCATCCCGTTCATCTGCTTTATTTATATACATTCTTTTGTGTCTATCAAAATCACAAACACACACAAAAATATAATGCATAAAACTTTATTATGCAACTGGCTCCCTCACCTAATATCTAAATTCTGGAGGCAGTGATTACTCCCGAGGGCATTGAGAAGGTTGTGTAGGTCTGTTTTGAGCCGGGAGTCATTTATGGAGAGAGATTCCAACACACAGTCCTCCTCCTGGAAGTGAAAGGTATTGAAGTATTCTTATTAAAGGGGCTGCTAAGATATTGTTAACAGTTTGGAAGCTTATGTTTCCTCCAACTGTACCAAAACTGTATACACCAATAATGAGCAAGTCAGTTTTCTGGCTCAATTGAAAGAAACTAAAAGCCTCCACCACATGAAAAAAAAAAAGTTTCCTTAAAATGTAGCATACAGCTGTGTAGTGTAAAAAACTCTACTGCAATATGTAAAGAAACTTAATTACTATATAAATGACAAACAAAATTTGGCCAATTATAACATTAACAATACTTGTATAAAGAAATGTGTCATCATAATGTTATAAAAATCAAATCTACTGAAGTGTGATCAATACTGTAAGCAATTTTATTAATGATGATAAAAACAGCAAATATTTATAGGTATCTGGCTCTCACCTGCTATAATATACAAGTACTAATTCCAGACAATGTTGTGTCACAGGAACAATACACTGTCATAGAAATTAACAGGTTTCTTCAACATTTTCTCTGAATTAACTAGAAATGGAGTACATGACAGTAGAAATTAGTTTCAATCCTCTGTGTTTTTATGAAGCAAGAAATGTTGCAAAAATTTTACAAGGTGAGCTAACTTGCATACTTTTACAATATATAATACACAGAAGATTGAAGCAAGTCTACCCTGTTAATTAATCTTCAACTCACTTGTATCATTTGTACCACTGACTCCATCACATGATACACATGCTTGCTCTTGATGTTGTTAAGATTTCGGCCTATTACTAGCTTCTTAATACTTTTATTTTTACTAATAGCTGCTACTACTGGACCCAGCTGTGCCTCCAACCCTGGTACAACAGAAAAAATAATAATAATTACAACAAGCCTAAACAAGTCTCACAAGGTGTTGTTACTAGCTGTAATTACTATAATTCATGCAGATTCTATTTGCAATCCATAATTTCTAGCCCAATTAGGACAGGTGAAGAGGAATATATGCAAGCCATCTTTCTTGTAGGACAGCTTATTGTGTTCCTTTCATACTAACATCACATAGTACTGTAACCAATAATATTACTGTCTTCAAGTGTTACCTCTGCCAAGGAGGTTATGTGATGGGTTCAGTTTCTTTGTTTGTCTGTCTGTATGTCTGTTGGATACCAGGATTATGCAAAAAGTTAAATGTGGATTTTTGTATACTTTTTACCAGGCAATAAGTTATTTGATTGATGGAAAAATATTGGTGGCTTTTCCTTTAGATTTTGTGGAGGATTGCAGGCTCAAAAACTCACTTTTGTTACTGTTTACATTTGTGCAGTTACATACACATCTGGTTTTCCAGACCAAGAGATAGAGCTCTGTTTGGAAATGACTAAAAACTATTGACGATTTCAGTAATGTGACTGCTCTGAGGTTAACAATACAGAAAACCATCAGATAGAGAGGAAAGCTTGCATTAACTTTTCTTCATCCAATTTGGGTAAGCAAAAAATTATGCATTACTGTATATACAATTACATGTGATAGCTTAGTAGCCTGTGTTCAAATGTATATATTGTGTATCATAATATATACTGGGAAAATTACATCTTTAACAATATGTGTGAAACTGTTGACTGTGCTAATTAATTCCACCAGCTCATCAGTGAGTTACCAAGCCTAAACAGCACATTAAAAGCAATGAAATCATGATAGCATAAATTACATAAACAACTTAACACTGCAATAATTTGATCTCAAGATCAATAAGAAGTAATAAAACTTAATGACAGTAATACATTGAGATAAAGAATATTGAATATATATATATATATAGTCAGTCATGATGCATAATTACAGGAACATCAACAACAATAATTGAATCAGTGACAAGAATTTTATCCATAAAAAAGGAAATAACTGCAAAAATATTAAAATAATCTACCAGCAAAGTTTGATTATATTTTTGAAGTCTAATTGGTATGCCTGTGAAATAACATTGATATACTGAACACTTTTAATTGACAAACCACCTTTTAATTTGTGCAGTCATTAAGGCAACCGAGCATAAAAACCCAAAAACACTTAGCATCTTCAAAGTACAATTTGACAGGTTAAGCATAGAATGAATTGATAGAGAATGTCATATATGTTATATTATCTTAAGGGTCTAGTGTAGACTACAACCTAACCATTGTCTGAGATAAGACATTTATATTCATAATATGAAAAAAACTGCTAAAAAAATCTTACCATTATCAGATATATCTAGAGCTGACAGACATCGGACTCCATGAATACAGGACTCCAAGATCTGTGCTCCTGTTGAACCAAGCTGGTTACTACTCAGGTCAAGGTCAACATCGGAGATATTTTCATTACATGCTAATCCAAGTAGAACATTTCTGAAAGCAAAAATTGTATATGTGAAATTTCTGTTTATAGTGACGATAGTAATCATCATCTTTATCATTATTTTTTCTGTTTATGTTCTGCGAAAGAATCATTTGCTATGATCCTCATCAAAGTACCTCTACTCTCATGAAGACAACATTGACTGAGGATACTAAACTCCATATATTTTGCTAAAGCTGGACCCCGTGCTCATCTGGGGTCCTGCACTGGCACTAGAGCCTCCCCACCCCTTGAAGAAAGGGAAATGGTATGATGATGATGATGATGAATTAAAAATATATGGAATTCAGCTTTCTCAGTCAATGGGAGCAACTATTCATCCTGATCAATACCTGTGAGAATGTTTTTGTTTTAGGAGATACCAACTTACTTGAGAGCATCAGCAGGGAGTTTACACTGACAAAGGGTGAGTGTTTTGAGAGCAAGAGTAGAAGTGAAATACTGCTTGAAGGATGGCAGCATCTCCCGGCTTTTCTTGCTTCCAAACCCATTCCTTGACAGGATGAGGTGAGCTAGGCTACTTGTGCAGCCTCGTAACAATGCTCCAAACAACTGTACAAAGACAAAGAGAAGGGTAAAGGTTATTCATTAAGTTCACACACAGCTACTCACACACAGCTACAATCTTTTTTGTCCCCATACAAGGTGAGCTAAAAGTGATGATTGGATCGTTCTCTCATAATTATGTGCAGTTTACAGGTGACAATTAGAGCCTCCACTCATACCTGCACTCCAACCCTGAGATTGGGAAGTACTGGGTACAACTGTAACGAACAGAATCAATCAATCAACCAAGTAAGTCAGACCCAGAAATTGATCCATTTAAATTCTTGTCGTACCCACAGGGAATCGAACCCCGGACCAGAGAAATCTCAGGTGGTAACTCTACCGGGTAAGCCATAAGAGTACTCCACTAGCCTAGCTTTCGAATTTTGCCTTTAACTCTCAGGTCCGGCTACTACACAACATAGAAACTGATAAATATCTTGGAGACACAACAGTTTAGGCCCAGTTGAAGATGGTACAAGCTTGGACAAAACTGTTTTATCTCCAATAAATTTCTTGGTTTACATACTGCTACTAAAATTCCCAGCACACCACAGAACTGGAGTAAAAAACTTAACAGGATAACTTACGGCATCGATGGCACACTCAGTAGAGGAGAGGTCGAGTGTCTTGAGGGCGTTAGGTTGAGCCAGGAAGTTGTACAAGTTATTGACATCATCACGTAATGAGTTCCCCGCCAGGTTTACGTATGTGAGAGTCTGACACATGTACTGAAAAGCAAATTATTTCACTTGGTAATGCTAGTCTTAAGCACATACTGATAAAGAAGCCTGTAAAAGTCCATTATCCTGCAGTAAGTATTGGTCAAAATATGCATTGTACTTCTGTGAAAGTGTGCAATTTATCCCTCTTGAATAAACGACTAACCTTATTGACAGAGAGGGAATGTGCAAGCATGTTGACACCCTTCCCAGTGAGGCCACAGTAGGAGAGGTTGAGATGACTGAGTCCCTTGGCTTGTCGACCAATTGGATTACTTACATGAACAGCACCTGTAATCAAACACTCATTTTTAGGAAACTATCAAAATATCCTTTCCTTTGTACGGAATAATTATCTTTTTAAATTAAGAAAAACTCATCCACTTTCTTGATCTGACAGCACAGTACCTCAAATGCTAGGTGTTTTGAGGATAAAAATCTAATTTACTTAATGGAAGAACACTCTAAACTTTATCAACATGAATTTCCTTCAAGTATTATGAAACCAATTTAAAGTACTGCAGTATAATTTAATTTCCAACACTGCACACCTTGTGATCTACAACTACATCAAACTCAACCCAAATTACATATCTGCCATGTTCCATTAAGTATGGTTCTACACCCAGTGGACTAGACATACTAAACAGTCATATATGTACAGCAAGTCATGTTCACTCCCACCAGATTGTCAATTTTTTGGAATTGCTTGTCTGGTAAAATGGTCATATGCTTTTTACCACTCATACAAGGCTCTAGTGACAATGGTAAATGTATGGTTGAACAATGTATGGGGTGGTGAGAAACATTTCAGTAATGCACCACCATTAAAATAGATAACTAATCTTTGGTGGCAACAAATATGAATTTTGATCATGACTATAGGCTTACATACAAATGACTATATCTATCAGTAACAACCACATATAGTATAACAAGCAAGTAATCATGACTCACAGAAGTAGCTCCTCACAATAATGGCAAAGCCAAGACACATCTATAATAATTATCAATCAACATTTTCAAGCACCAATATATTTGCATGTGATCACTGATTAAGTACGACTATTTATCAATTATTTACATATCTGCAAAATATTATAAATCACACATGTTTCTAATTATGTATCCCATGAGAGGGACTGGCTCTTCAAACAAGAATACAGTCTGGCATTAACCAGAATAAAATATTTAAGTATATTATCATGCTGCAAGGGTTAATCAATTCAAGCAATAATTTTTTCGTGATCAGCTCAATTACAATTAGATATCAAATATTGCATGTAAATATTGTTACATATAATAAATAAACAAAGTTCCCAGTGCAGCTATAAATTCATACTAGTATCAGTTCCCCATCAGTTACCATCACACACACAATACACTCTAACCAGTTACATCTCTAATTCCTATACAACTATGAGTGCTGAAAGATAATACAATATTCTACAATTCCCAATAATTAAGCTAGTCACTCTAGTGCATCATTGTGAACATGTTTTATACTACAAAACCTTGTAATTCACATATGTATAGTAACATTTGCCACTTCAGTCTACCAAAATTTACAACTGGATATATCTGTATGTATGTATGCAGACCAGATAATATGAAATGTACTGTATACTGTAAATGCAAATAGTTGATGTCACGAATCATACAGTATGTAAACCGGAACTTCATAGTGATGAGAAAATAAAATAAAATAAATGTGTTTCACGATAAAACATTGAAATGTATGTTCAACACCTTCATTATCTCAGGAACAGTGATAAACAAGCTGGAATGCACCCCTGCACATCCCAAAGTCAGCTGTTTTCAAACTGATGGTGAGGAACTGCAGACAATATTTATGGCTCTTATTTAAGTGGTTTATATGTAGGGTGTTCATAAATTATTTGAACAATCTCACATGTTCATACAATAAAATCCGTTCCTATTATTTTGTGGACACCCTATAGTACTCCTAACCCAATGCAATCAGCTTTTACGTGACAATGACTGTTACATTTACCATCTCCTACAAAAGAACTGACTCTAATGGTGAGTGTGCAAGAGTGTGTGTCGGACAGCCTTATTCCTTTTGAGCCCAACAGACCAGAAACACAACCTAAAGTGTCACATCCCTTGGGTTAGTAATAATTGTGACAAGCAAAGCTAATATTCAGCCTAGCAAAATACCTGCTCTCTGTTGTGGAAATTTAAAACATAGCAGTTAATGTGAAATCAGCCCGCAACAAAATTAGTCCTATGGTACTTGAAAAATCTGCATCTGAAAGTAGTGCAGTTCTTGTCTGGAACCCTATGCTACACTCTCGAATCCAAGGAACTGGGAATATGGCCGTGAATAAAGAGTTGTTGTTACTTGGTTATTAATACAGACCCATCCACCGGTGGCTCTATTTGTTGTGTTAGGTAATCAAGAGAACCACATGCTCTAATGGTGATAAGACGAATCAATATAACTTACATATAAGTTGCACTCTTCTCTGAAAAGACAATAGCAACATTGCCAAATCAAGGCAGTACAACTGTCATCAGTCTTTGTGTTTCCTGTGCATGCTGTAATTATATAATTATATGTACCAGTATGCTTTATTAGCACAGAAGGGTATCAACAATTACAACAAAACTCTACTATAAGTAGCTGAACCCATATGTTGCAAACTGTTTTATCTCCAATGACATTATTCATAAACATCAAGTGGGATATTTTACATACCAAATCTATCATATAATTCTATGAATCAAGATCACTCAACCACAGCATTTAAAAAAATCTACTTGAGTACAAACACCACATGTAGAAATTTATAATCAGATGAAAACACTTTGTTCTGATCAACTTGCCATATTATCTCTAAATATTATTATGATGGCTAAAATAACTTAGGACAGACACACACAGCAAATACAGAGGCTAGACATGATGGAGGAGACAGCATCCCCAGGCAAAGGAAAGAGTGATTCCCAGGAGTCTGTTTTATTGCACAGTTTAGAGTAACCAGGAGCCTCCTATGTAGTACTTCACAAATAACTAAATAACTTTTCTTTTGTTTCAAAGTCTTCCACTGAAATGATAGTACAGGTACAGTAATAAAGATAGTCTTAAGGCCCATGGTTTTACCAAGGTAAGTAAAACATTTGGCAACAGCTTGAATCAAATATTTAAAGTATATCACTGTGCTGAAGGGCTATAAGTAAACTAAATACTGTATAAGAAAGGTGGAGAGTGGAGTGCAAGATGTAAACATGGTGGAGGCTACTGAAAACTCAGATCTGTGCAAAAAATACAATGACTCAGAGTTATATGTGATATCCCAGGCAGCTATAGAACACGAGATTGGTTGGCATAGTGTTTGGGTTATACTGCAATGAAATAACGGTAATCTGAAGTGGTAACAAACCCCCAGCCACTGGAGACAGCTTGGCTACCAGGCCGCACAGATTGTTTAAACCTGTTGAAGGGAAATTGTGACAAAAAGAAAATTATCACTCATAGTTATAAAATTAGCCAGTCTTTTAAACTTTTTAAACAGTACTGTTAACACACCCAGGTTTGGCTAACACACATGTGACATCTACCATATTATGTGCTTGAATGATTCAATACCCTGATATTTCACATTTGCACATAATATACTCAAAGTGAATAATTTTCAGTCATCTCACATAAGGTGGAAATAATTATGAGGTCTGATTTCTAAGTATCAAGTCTGTATTTTTTGTACAACAATTAATGTTGTACAAAACATACTATAAAAATACCTTTTATTACACACATAAAGAGAATGCAAGTTGCTAATAGAAACAAAAAAATAATTTTATACCATTTACCATGATTGTGATAACAGACTGAGAACCTGTAAGAGAATGCAAATGCAGAAAAATATTTTTATAAGAAGCAAATTATGCCTATGGTTATTACATCTAAAAGCTGTACACCAAAGTTACTATCATATACTGACAGAGCTGGGATTGGAACCCACACTAGCCAGGTGTGTTTTCAGTAACAGTCCAAGTCTTGCACATACTCAGCCTAACCTAACCTAACTTTATCCAACCAAAGAAAACCTTACCTATATCATGTTAAGGCAACCATCAACTCACCTTTGTCCTCCAATGGGTTATGAGAGAGATCCAGCTTCTGTAGAGGAATGTTGCTATTGGACAAAAGTGCCAGGGACAGCTTATTGGCAAACTCACTGAAAATTAAAAAAAAAAAAGACATAAAATAAACGATATGCTTACTGTACATGTCATGTACTAATAGTTATTTGGCAGGCTCTGGAAAAAAATATAATGAATCCTGACAAGCTTTAAGAAACCAACACCAAATTATAGAAATTATCATAGTTATCTCAATGTGGTTATAGTGTGACATTGTCTTTCTGTGAAAACTGGGAATAAAAACACATTAGTTGGCAGATAATCAATACTTCCGGTGAGGTATAATACGAGTACAGTATTCAACATCAGTACAGAATATATAAATATAGAAAGTACAGTATACCCACATATCCAAGATCACGAAATCCAATATTATATTATACAATGTACAGTCGGCGGCAAAAGTCCTGTCGCCTCACTTGCTTCACCGAGGCACGCGATGTTCATAGACTCGAGATTATTAGGTGTAGAAAAAGTGCATATTTCTCGAGTCCATGAACACTGCCCGTCTCGGTGAAGCAGATGAGGCGACAGGACTTCTGCAGCCGACTTTACAATATTATACAAACCTCCAAACTCAGAAATTCCCATTGATACTTACGCTTTGGCACCAATATTATCTAAATATATTTCTTCTAGGCTAAGTGACTTGCTGACAACATGAAGGATGCGTTCTATGGCTTCGTGGGAGAGCTTGCTGTGGCTTGCCCGTAGTTTCCGGAACCAGGTATTGTACTCAAGTGCGCTGATGATGGGTATCAGGTCTCTGTAAGATGTCACATAATGGTAAGGGACTCAATATATACGTTCCATTACTCACACAGGAAACAGTCGGTCTACAGTGACATACAGGCTTCAACAAAATTCTGGAATGATTGGTATACCCATATTGTAATTTTGCTGTTATGTTCCTTAATCATTATATATTTACCAAGGTCCAAACAAAGGTTACATACACCATACTGAGGTCCAAGTATGTGCAATGTATTCATATTACTACTATTATATTATACAGTATAAAGTTTCTTTTTACATGCCTCATTTCCCATTGCAGGCTGGCATATATAACCAGTTTCAAAATGTCACATAATAAAGAGCACTGTATCTATAACTGTTTTCTGGGGTTTGGAGGCAAAATGTCATCAAATTGGTGGTTATTGATTCCTCCAAACTGAACCAAGAAACAAACTTCTTTAATATGGGTGGCCTGTTCTATGTTACAATTCACAAGCATCAATAACCAACAGTTCCCTGACAACATTTAATTCCTTTTATTCTCTGGCATCTTCAGAGAAACAATCCACTCGTTAATCATTTAATCATCAATCTATTATGACTATATTTTACAAATTACAAAAACATGCAACTGACCAAAAACTCCAAACTTCTGCTATAGCCTGTATTACTCAACCTTTTCAACACACACACACATGCATAAGTTGATTATAACATTAGATGGCTTACTATTTTACTAAACTGTCGCAGATTTTACTGAATTAATGGTGAGAAACACCAAATTACTGGTATTATGTATTCAGCACTGTCAGTTAGTGTGTTTTTAACATTTAGAACACAAATACATGTACACTCGTGGAAAAATCTTTACACTGGTTAGCCGTATCTTTCTGTTTTAACAAAATAAATTGAGTTAAATATACGTCTGTGTGGTTGGCATGCCTGAGCAATTAGCACTGGCCTAAGTAAAATTCGCTCATATAAATGTGTCTATGAGAAGAGTTTATATATAACAGATGGTTGTGACGTGAACACATCCGTTTCGCATAAGCATATATATCACTGTTTTATTTACATTCCTGATAATAACGGGTGTCACCTACACTATGATTGAAGTAGTATGTAACCAGTGGCTTCACTTTCCGAGGATTCACTGCACTCATAACAATATAATAATACAATAAAAACTAGTACCAAACTAGTACCAAACTTGGTGCCAAAAAAAGAAATTTGGCAGAAAAAAAAGGGGATAGAATAAGCTGCAGTAAAAAGAAAAACTAAAAATTGGGCAAAAGACAAATATGGAACAAGATTCATATATGGAATATTAGAGAACCTCACACAACAGTAGTTCAATATTATGGTAAAACTACTCTTTAAGAAATGAGGGTTTTTTTTCTCTTTTCTTTCCATTATCACATACCGGTACTGAACAGGATTATGTTCAAAATCTCTGCTTTAGAGAAAATGCTCGTCACTTGGGAGTATCATCGCTAACTATCGCCACAATGCTTAGAGTGTACGTAAAGACTGGTTTTCCGCAAGTGTACAGAAATAATATACACGTACAGTAATAAAACTTGCAAAATCTATACACTGTTTGCAAAAAAAAAATTAAGTTAAATAGTGAAATATACACTGTAATGGATTTTTACTTCAATATACAACATATAATCTTTACATAAAACTTCATGAATACTGTGCAATGATAACATTCTAAAAGATAATTAATACTTAACCTACATAATGTGAATATTAAGAGCACAGTATTTGTTGTGATGTTCATTAATTATGTGTACATAAAGTGGCTCTACTATAAACATGAAATAATTCTAAAAAAACATATTAATGGTGGTGATATTAAGAAATCAACAGCTGAAAAGTGAGATAAAACTAGACACATGCTGTTTCATTAATAGCAGAAAATACCGTTCTGTTATTTCATTCCACAACCAGGGCTAGTCTAACAGTGCTCAAACTCACACATTCTATAGTCAAACTCACTCAATAGTCATCTTTATTCTATGATGATGGTACAATCCTGCAAGAAGCCAGTGTATGGAAAGATTTCATGGCTGTAATCCTCCTAAGCAAAATACTTAGTCCAGTCCTGTTCTACTATACTGACTGGCTAATTATATGTATAACAGGTTACAAAAGTGCTCGAGTTTAAGGCCATTCTTGGCATGTGACAGTGAATAATAACCTCAGCTTTGTCCGAGGAACTTTCTATTTTGTATAATTATACTGTATCACCAAAATTTATCAAGGATTAATATTGAAGCTCAAGAATGACCTCAATAGCTCCCAGTGGATGTTTGTCATTCTAAAAAATGCAAGAATTTAAGGTATTTCAATATTCATTAATTTGTTAATTTAAATTTTATATGCCTTAACACTGCCAGAAGAAGGACGAGCACATATCAACCTGTACATACATGACCCTGAGAGTTCCGTGTGAATAGGATAAGTACAGGTCAGAAACCACAAGATCTATCCACCCAGGATGTATAAGAAGAAGTAAGTTCTCCTCTTGAATACATTAATAGCTTTCTTTATGTGATGCTTATCTACTGTTAATCTCACATGTTAAACCATGATGTTTGTTCACAGTTTGTCATGATCCAAACAGCAGGGAATAAACAACCAAAACTGGATAGATAGCTTTAACTCTTTTTCACTCTGAATGGGCAGAAATTGTTGCCTATGACTACACCAGTTATACATGAATATAAATGTATTTTTTATATACAGTATCAGTATTCATCCATCAAATAACTAGGGGTATGGCAGATTGGCAATGTACCATCAACAAAGAAACAACAATGACTACAGACATGCTATAGGAGGATATTCTTTTGCTCATTACTGTCACTTCCTGAGACTGTCACCAACATCCCTTTGAGTTTCACATGTACAGTAGGACATTAGTGAATGCTACTCACTGGTCCAAATACTGACTCACAAGCCAAAGAATATGAAATAATCTTTGATCTGCAGTTTTAAGTCAGGTACAGTAGTTGTGAAACACTTGTCAATCAAGACACCTCTCCAAAGTGTGTTGTCTCTTTCAATACACGTAAAATTGTACCTAATTCACTAAAGATATCTATCAACACACACTCCTTATGTCTCTCTCTCATATGAAAAATAAATTTCAATAGGTACCCAGAACAGGATGATCTCTGAGTTACCTTATTCACACTTGTGGGACCTAAGAAGGGGAACCTGCAGATTGCAGATAAATCATCTTAAAGAATACACTACTTCTCACAGAATTGATAACAAAGTGCGATAGTGCATTCAAAAGTGTGGAATTAATCTAGAAATAATAGCTAACAGGGATTCATTGAATCGGGCTTATATATAGTAATTTGTGCAGATTAAAAGTTTGGATTGATAAAATGTATATGTAGCCAGTGCAAGTAAAAGAGTTCATTATCTTTAATGTGCATTATGGGGAAGGTTGGTGTGAAGCAGAAATGGGGAAAGTAGTGAAAGCTGTTCAATCCTGGTATTAGAATGTGTTTTTTTAATAAGATTGAGTATGAAACTATAACACAAACTATATAAAAGATGCCTATAGCACAAACCTAGTACATTACCTGGATACCATTGATACAAGTAGAGTATAAGAAATTCATGGAAGATACTAGGTATATTCTGGGGATGAAATAATATACAAAGCAAGACATATACAGCATGCTTGGGGCTTATGATGAGAAAAACACATATCAAGCCCCAATTTCTCAATTCTTTCTTTTAATAATTACACCAATAAGACCAATGGACCACTGCTAGAAAAGTAATGGGGTAGGTGATGATGACAACCAGTATGATTTTCTATATACAGGTATATGAGACTTTGTGTGTGTTTATGTGTGTGTATGTTCTTCTCGGCACACTATCAGTTGTGGGAAAGTAGAGTATCAGTGATAACGAGTATGATGGTGCAGTGTGAAGTATTATCAGTGTCCTTGGGTTAATTATTATTAGTGAGTCAGTGATAATGGCCCTTAGATGTACTTCATATCTCCTTCATCCATATTTACAACATTTGTCATTTGTTCATCCCCTATCAATGGTAAATGAATCAGATGTTCAAGCCTGTGAGTGCCACCTGTACTATGCTCAGAAAAGTGACAGCAGTGAGTCTGACAGAATAAGAATAACAAGGTGGTTTCACTAATGACTGTTGGTAATAATAAATGGTGATCATATCAGGCTAATTAATTATGTAAATACGAGGCATGCAGTGGAAGAAACAATCAGACACCAAGAATTGTCAGAACAAATAGGGATTCACTGGAAAGAAACCATAAATAACAGTACAACAGCTGTGGTGATATACAGCACTGCTGAGAAAGATTTCAGTAGGAGGGATAGATAAAAACTGAAAGTGAGTGGTTCAAAACCAGACAAAATAGGAATGTTAGATTAAATCTGAGTCAAAACTTTGATTTTCCTTTCAGTGATGGTGAATCCAATATGAAATATATGAGGCTTGATTAATGAATCATCAAATGAGTGTTGGAGGGAAAAGTAAGCTACTCCTCTCACTGATGCTTCATTTACAGTTATTTCATCTTATGTGTTTCATATTTTCTGTGCCCAGAAAAGTTAAGTGAAGCTTTGGATCAAAGACTTTCCCTACCATTCCATATTTTCCCATATCCTTCCTGACATCTGACTGCTTCTTCCACTGTCTGGCCCATACTAAAGAACAGTATCATAGCATAACCTGTGACTTGCAATTTGACTCAGTGGTTGCATAATGTTGCTGAGTCAGAGGGTAAATTCTTCTGAACATATATACTGTATTAATTCAATATATAAATATATTAATTAGCAATGCTTACAATGAAGAGTGCTGACCAATTATTACATAATGATTTTTAATAGTGTAAGATTTTGACCCCTTGACCATTTATTGATTTCATGCATATAACCGCTGTGCCCTTAGGATGTCATCGGGTACACAATGATGCTGTTCAAGAATATGCCTCACGTGATACAAACTTAAAAACTAGAGGTGCAGGTTTCATTAGAAGCTCTTTATCTCACTGGGTAACTCATGTGTGGGGAACTAAAGTCTGTTATTTTCTGTTTAATTGCAAATGTCCACACCAGGTACCAGAGCAGCTTCTACCTTACATTTGATTGGATTAGGATATCATGGCAGAAATCATAAGCAAATATTTTCATATACAGTATATAGAATGCACTTCAAAATCCTTTACAACTATCATTAATATCCAATATTTCATTCAATCACTGGCACCTTGAATGAATTTACTGACAAGACAAAATACAAAATCAAACACCAATTATTCCAAGGATGAACCATCAAATAAAAAAAGAAACAGTTGAATTTTTGTGGGGTTTCTCCTGACTCTTGGATGGAGAGCTTTGACCAATGATGAGAACTTTTTACCATTTCAACTGTGGACATGAACAGTTAATCAGAAAATAAAAAGCGGACCATTAATGGTTCCAGTCTATAAAACAGCTAGCTAAATGTCTTATTTACCTGTTATTTTCCATTCCCCTGAAACATTTAAAAAAGAGAAGCTGTATGAGCCTGGGGGTATATAGACATGTAAAGCATTGAAAAGTTCTCTAGTTACACTTCTAAAGATGGGACCGTATTCCTAGTATTTGGCCCAGCTTTTAAGCACCAAAAACACTACTGCTGACTCGAGATATTTAAATCACACTTAATTTATCGAGTCATTTTCAAGCTATATCACATAGTTTACAAAACAGAAGTATAGATCCAAGGGTTTCTAAATTTATAGTTACCGTATCTGTACAGTTTCTGGGTTTAACTAGGAATATGGCACTGAGACAGAGCATTTGTTGTTGTTGTTGTTTCGACCTGCCGGCAACATATGAGAAGCAACAAGGTGAATCAGCAGGCATGCATGGCACATGTCAGCGGCACACAGGTACAGTCACCGTGGAAAGTTCACATGTGAGTTACCAGCAGTCAGTTTGATCATGTAGCTGCTGGTATAATAATTTGTTTGTATTTTTTAAACCCACAATATTTAACATATAATTAGTGAATGTTGCCAATAGATTCACTTTTGGGTAATGTAGCTTTAACTACTCAATGTACTCAAGGGACTACAGAACATATCAAGCCCTTGCAGTATTTATCTGTTTTTCAGAACTCATTGGTATAGCTGACTTTAGTGGGAATGGTAGAAGGACTGAACCATGTAGGAATTAAGAAAAACAAACTAATAATCTACTCCCTGTCACATTATATAATAAAACTGATCTCCAATAACTTGAATGCAAACTTATCACACATATACAGTGTACCATATAATGAGAATTGTCACTTCATAGAACTTTTAATTCAGAAAATGAGAAAAACCTATTCCTATCTGAATACTAAAGAATATAAACAGAAACTAAAGAGAAAAGAGGGCTATGTAGATATTAGAGCAGTTTATGTGGTATATACAGTATATAGATCATAAATACTCTTGAAATATTCCTATGAATATTTAGGAAACATTTTAATGATATACAAGAAGCAATGGCAGAATACTCATTTCAGCACTCACGTTTGTTTTAAGTACAGTAGTCAATATTTAGGTTGTGCATGAAAATACACAAAGATACTCTTAATCCAGAAAGCACTCACTTCTGTTCTAGGTAGTCAAAGTCATGGAGGTAGAGCTCGCGGGTGTCATGGGAGAGGTAGATGGTATCAACATCCCACGCCACCTCCTCTCTATAGGGAAGGGCGTGGTAGTCACACATACACATGTACTGCGTTGAGAACCCCCCACAGGGCCCCATGTCTCGGGTCCCGCCCAAGGTTGCCCGCTCCAGCTCATCCAGCTGCTGCATCCGCTTTGCCGGCTGTATGTCCACCTTACGGATAATGTGTCTGAGGATGGGACAAAAGGAACACTCATTAATGCTTATACAGGTTAGGCCCGGGACATGCAGGCACTCAGTGGTCGCCACGCAAGAACTACACACAGTAGCGGAGGACATGGCTTCCCATAGGTTTCCATCGTTTTGAAGTGAACCCGAACACACGAGCGAGTGTGTCGGCATCAGTGGCGAGGAGAAGCTGATCCCCGCCACGCATGGTGGGGATTGTATATTAGGCCCGGGACACACGGACCACATGTGGTCACTCAGTGGCCTGCCTGTTGTTTCCATGTCGCCGCCAGCCGAACACACGGGCCACTTTGTGACATCCCTCAGTTAAACCACAAATCACCTTTATCAGCCACGCAAGGACCACTCATGTGGTTCTTGCATGGCAACCACCTTACACACTTACAGACCTTACACTTATTGCCAGCTGGGTATCAATGAAGTTAAGTAATCAGAATTTGTCCCAATATAAGATGGCATATTGTATTTTTCTCTGCTAACACAACTACCAAAAGCGAGAGATGCTGGTAAAAATGGAAGCAATAAGATTACTGTACTCTGGATTTAATGTACAGTACAGTACTTCCCAACATCCATCCTAGGTGAGCAAGATATTGATTGTGACCAAATATAAATACAATAAGTTGTAATATCAATCTTAACCATGAATGTGTGTGTGTGAGAGAGAAGAGGGAGACTCACGTGAGAGGTACTGAAGGGAAGATATTCTTGAGCGCGGTGCCGAGGCTGAGCACCATTGTGTCCACCTCATGGCTGCTGTTTTCCTCGTGTGTTGTGTAGTAAGTGTAAACTCGGTCACACACCGTCAAGCACAGCTGAAACAAAAATTGCATTAATAGTTATTGTACAGCAAATGACATGAAAGTATTTATCAAATTTAGCATTCCACTTTCAAACATTGTCTTTCCTGTGATACACAACAAACATTCATCAATGTCTATACTGTACTGTACTGTACTCAATACCAACTTACCCCCATTATTTGCTATTACAGTAATATTACTGATGAGAGGTGAGGTGTGAGATGCAGGTAACATATGTACACAGATTTTCACCACTACATAAATTATTTTTATTTATGCCACTTTCAGCACATCCTGTGAACATAACATACTAGAGTACAGTATCAGTAGGCAGAGTTCCACAATGATTGTTCAAATCATACCATGTACTTTGTCAAATCTGTAAGATCTGTTTTGGAAATATAGTGCACAATCGTAAGAAATTTTCCGTATTTCCAACTTCACAAAAGACATTTTCATATCAAATAACGCATACTAATCATCCTGAGAAGTTTGGTTGAATTCCATGCATGGAATTTTGAGATATATTAATCATTGACCAAGCAACAAACAAACATACATAAACTCCGATTGTGAATGTAAAAATCCCCATAAGACAAGAGACACACGGAATGAGAGAAGATAATTTGTTAGTATTATAGTGATTATTAAGACAGATGGCAGGCATAAGGGATGGAGGGGTGTATTCTGTGAGGCACCTGCTGCTGGTCATTCAGTCACCACCACCCACCACCGTAATCACAGCACACACACACACCTACCTACACTGATACACACACACACACACACACTTACCTACACGGATACACTCACACATACACTGACCATAACGTAGGTACACAACCTTCCCCACACTTTAGTAAATTATACCCCTTTTTGAGAAGCAGAGAAAATGTTAATTACACACACACACACACACACTAATGCCCTTCACGACTCACCTCAACACTGGGTAATACTGCCATCTGTTACATACTATAAAAATGCCACACTTCATTATATACTCTATACATAGCCTATGCCTCTTCATTAGAACTGTGGAGAAACTACACGAAGCAACCAAATCTTCAACTTCCCTAACTCATGTCTTCATCACTCAGGCGTCAAAATCTCTCTCTCTCTCTCTCTCTCTCTCTCTCTCTCTCTCTCTCTCTCTCTCTCTCTCTCTCTCTTATCTGATACCAGATGAGGTAGTGTGTAATGCACAGTCTCAAATTCAAATATTCACATGACATAATAATCCATATAGGGATAACTCATGTAAGAGTTTGACAGCTGCCCTCTGTTCCTTAGCTGATAAACTTTCCAATAAATAGGTTAACTACCATCTTTTAATTTAATACAAGCAGATACGCACTACTTAAAACAAAAATATCAAATGTGAACGTGAAAACATTAGACAGCAAATTGTTTGATACCCATATGTGGATGATTACTATTGACAGCGACTGTACATACATCATGAGTAATACAACTGTAATTACGTAAGAATAACTGCTTGGTGCATCTCACAAACACTCAAATACTCACGGGAAGGTAAACACTATACTGTACATTCACCTACACACAAACACACACACACACATACATTCACTCGTACCTCTTACTAAACACCTAATAACTTATATTAAGTCTATTACACCACAGTATTTACCTCAACAATCTTGGGTGTGATTGACGCACATCTGGCGTTCACTATATACTCTAAACCTCAATCTATTCATTCAGTTTCTTGGTACACGCTTATGGAGCACTTGACAACGTACGGTATGTTATTTGATGGTAACGGGTAGTTTTTAACAGTTCCAAACCTCTCATTGTGAACCTGAGAGTGTATGGTGCTGAATTTACCACTGGATACACACCCATACCTCTCCATATAAACAAACATTACACTAACAAGTATAATGTGACCACGATATATAAAATAATCTCTTGATTGGCCTAGCTATCCTGTTTCAATTATATATATAAATGGCTATAAACACAAAACCATGACTAAGGAAATTCACTGTACTTTATACTACTCTCACCATAGCCTGTACCTATACTGTTATTCCCACTCACTATCCTCCACCTACTGTTATTCCCACTCACTATCCTCCACCTACTGTCATTCCCACTCACTATCCTCCACCTACTGTCATTCCCACTCACTATCCTCCACCTACTGTCATTCCCACTCACTATCCTCCACCTACTGTCATTCCCACTCACTATCCTCCACCTACTGTCATTCCCACTCACTACAACTTTCCCACCAACAAGCCTGTCTCTTCCGTCACTTGTATGTATGCTCTTGCTCCACTTCCCACTTCCACTTTTCCCGACAATTTCAGTTCCTGTTGTTGTTTCGTGTCAAGGTGTGGAGGAGGAATTAACCGCCCGCCGCCAGTCCTCATAAACTTACTACCGAACTTGACTTTTATTTTTTTATTATTATTTTTTTTTTTAACTCATACGCCTAAGGTCCCTCAGTTTAAACCCATTCCATCTCCGTTCTCACACATCAGTCGCTGGTAGTCTCATGCTTTCTATTGATCTGGTATGGAGATCAGTGGGAACCTTAGGAGAGAGCAGACACCTGGTATGGTTACTGTGTGCCTGTATCATCTACACCATTAGTCCTTACCAGCATGATAGAATAACAAACCTACTGAAAATTTCTTCTTTGTGGAATCATTCTTATACATATTTCTCATTACATATGTTTTATTTAATTGACTGACAACTATTATAGGCAAAACCATTAATATCTGTAATAATACATTGTCTGGTAAGTATTAAAAAAAATATTGTCATTTGTTCCATTCCTTCATTCTCATCAATCAAATAACCAACCCCTTTAACAACACGGTAACAACTTTCCTTACACCCAATGTTACCAATACATAACAAAATAAAAGTTGCTAAATTCCAGGGAAGGTGGAAAGTATAGGAGCCACCCAACCCAACAAGGAAACAGCCTCCCCTTCCCTTCCCCTCCCTCGGTCCTCCCTTTCTTTTCCGGCCTGTTCTGCTCTCAACTATTGGGGTGTACACTTGCTGACTCTCGTGAAGCTGGAGGGAGGGAGGGTGCGGGGGTTATGACACACTTGTGGGTGACCCCGCGACCTCATAACCACCTACCTACCTACCTGGAATACCTCCCCAGTTTACTCTCTCAAAACATGTGAGGCGCCGCATCCGAAAAAAATGACTTTTTTGTTTTAATATTCTCTGCCTCGTGGATTCATTCAACAATCTGTACGGTTCTCTCTGACTTACACGACCATACGCCATACAATTTACATGTATTTAAAATAATATTATATAGGAAGCATAGACAACAAGGGACTGAATAACTTAGGCACGAAATAATTATGAGACTGAATACCATGAGCACGAAATATGACAGACATCAAGTTTGTCAACCAAGCCATAGAACACTTAGTAGTGAAAGGTTACCTTGTGCTTGTCTAGACGGTTTGGCGTCAGACCCCCAAAATGACAGTAGCTTTCCCACAACACCCATTGTCTCTTTCATATTGTACGCCGGAAACATAATGACATTCGAGAAGTAATCATGTGATCTTTTGTTGCTCAAGATAACTATGACTAGGCATTCGAAACACTACCATTGTTCACCAAGTTTGTACTTACATACTGTATATATATATTTTTAAAGGCAATCTCTCCCATAAGCATTATCATGGTATCAAATAGTCAAACTGTTACACATTATATATATATCAATTCAGGCTCTATATATTTTCCAGGTGGATAGGATGACAACAGCTACAAGTGTGCTGTATAAGGTGTGGAATCTCAGGAGGATGGATGCACTAGACAAACACAAGAAATCCGATACCCTCTCTCTCCAGCACGTTCCATTCTGTCTGTCTGCCTGGAGGTTGGGTGGGGGTTAGGCCATGGTCGTACGAACATTGGTAAACAGTAAAAGAGAATGGGACATCGAGAAACAATTCGTGGTGGTATTATTTAAACAAGGGAAGAGGGGATAGTTGGCTACTGTACCTTCCTTTCAGTCACATTATGAGCACCAGTGTTGGGTGTCATGCTATCCCTTCCCTAACTACAAATAACTGTGGATATTATTAAACATTCTGAGGTTCCAGGAAGAGGCAGGGTTCGCATTTCAAAACGGTTCCCACTGATTGAAAAAACGGAATAACCTACATTTTCCACCCAGTTAAAGCTCATAATACGACACACCAGAAGACTATATCAATGAAACACAATATCTCGCACCATGTATGTATTGTCATGGTCAATAATAATATTCATCCACATTGAGGTGACTCGTGTAAAAGTTTTATAGTTTTTCCTCTGTTCGTTAACTGGGAAATTTTTCCAATAAATAGGTTGCAGCATCGTCTAATTTACTTCAATCAGATACTCGCTATTCAAAATAATAACATCATATGAGAATGTGAAAACACTGGACAGCAATTTGTGTGAATTACCCAAATGTGGATGAATATTTTTTACCACGACTGTACCTTTCCCGACTTTGAGTACTGCATCTTATTCGTAAAAAATAAAGTGTGAATGGTAATAGTCTCATGCACGGTAAACACACACGTGGTTTCCTATAATATGGTATCTATACTATAAGTCAGTCTCTTGGTGCTTAATTTAAGGGACCCTGTGATGTAGTCAGATTGTTGGAGATAAACGAGTCCTTCAAATATTGCCACGAAACACCAACTATATGGAAGAAGCTTGTTTCGTGGCATAGTCAAGATGAATCATGAAGTCCCCAGTTCTTGTACACGTTTACAGGGTCCTTAGTTAATTGACACATAAACAAACAAACAGTATCAAATGTTTTAACTTCGAGTATAGCCTAGCGACGACTCTGAATAAAAAAAAATAGCTGCTCACCCTCTCGAGTACAAATATCTCTTCTGTTATTATGTTGTGTGTTGAACTGCAGACAAGTTTACGATGCCAAGAAACAATTACAGACACTTAACTTTAAAAGGAACCTCAACTTTTTTCTTAATAGTGGAGTCATTTTAGTTTTACCCTCATTAAATCCCAAACAATTTTACTTACATAACCGAGGAGAGACAACTTGCACTGAAACAATAATTACACAACTATTTAAATGCTATTACTATAAACTGATTTCCCCCCCTATTATTATTCTTGAGTGAAAAAAAAAATCAATGACACTCCAGCCACCAGGGAGAAGGAATGTACAGACGGCAAAAAAAGTAATGGAACCACCCTTACATTGAAATTAACTATATACAACTATCCATAACTATAACTATCCAAAAGGGAGTTCCAATATTATTTTTGTCGACAGTACAGTAGTAGTAGTAGTAAGTCATAATCTCCCTCGACCCTCACACAAACCACGACCAGCAACTCAACCATTAATGTCATAGTAACACTGATATTTAATTACAGTTGAACCATAACATTATAACGTAATTACTGTTATAGAAGCACTGTAGATGATGTTGTTGTTGTTGTAGCTATAGCCTAAAGGGGATATAGTACAGTGCTGGTAAATCTGTAGCATATGATTTTTTCCAAACTATTCCAAGCAACAACAAGCCACCATTAGTTTTGTTAATCTGTTCCTGTAATCTCAACAATCTCTAATGTACCAAAAGTGTAATATCCCCATAACCTGAACCCTATACCATAATAATTACCGTCATAACAACACTGGTAGTTATTATAGTTGTTGACTTAACCTGAACTTGACTTGAGGGTTCACCTGTTGTGGCTCTTGACATCCAGTGATATTTACAGTTTCTCCCAGATTTCTGACCTTGGGAAAGTCTGCTACCCCTATCTCTATCTCTCTCTCTCTCTCTCTCTCTCTCTCTCTCTCTCTCTCTCTCTGTGTGTGTGTGTGTGTGTGTGTGTGTGTGTGTGTGTGTGTGTGGTGTGTGTGTGTGTGTGTGTGTGTGTGTGTGTGTGTGTGTGTGTGTATTATAGAAAGTGGTGCATATTTACACTGTGTAGTAGTAGCTGGTGCGTTACTCTCTCCAGCAACACTATCATCCATCGTCGTACTTGCTTCGTACCACAACTAACTGGAGGAATTATCTTTGCTTTCAATTCGCAGCCCCCACCACAAACACATACACACACACACTCTCTCTCTCTCTCTCTCTATACACACACATACACATACATACATACATACACACTCTCTCTCTCTCTCGTCTCTCTCTCTCGTCTCTCTCTCTCTCTCTCTCTCTCTCTCTCTCTCTCTCTCGTCTCTCTCGTCTCTCGTCTCTCTCGCTCTCTCTCTCTCGTCTCTCTCTCGTCTCTCTCTCTCTCTCTCTCTCTCTCTCTCTCTCTCTCTCTCTACACACACACACACACACACCTCTTTAACACACACAACTCCTCGCTTGCCTTCCACACCACAAGACCATCAAGTTATAAACATCACCTTCCCCTGTAATTATTGTCAGCCTATACGAGTAGAGAACTGGTGTATAGTTAACCTTTACTGGGGGTCTAGTATTATATACGGTAGAGTCAAGGTTTTCATCGTTGGTGGTATTTAAGGAGGAGAAGTTCACTCGTTGGTAAATGGGAAGGCTACTGATTCCTCCTAACTATATCAGAAAACAGACACCCCCAATGGTACTAAGAAGGGGATCTGTTTCTTGGCAAAGTTAGGAGGAATCATAAAAGACCTTCCAATTCACCCACACACACCCACAAAAAAAAAAAAATAAAAAAAATAACCCTGGATGTCGAGATTGTTTACCCCCGAAGATTAAGTCGTCTGGAGATCATCAAGTGAAATGTATAGGAGGAGTCATCAGTCGTGTTCTTAAAAAGGGGAGATTCTTTTGTTGGTGAATTGGAAGGTCTCTTGATTCCTCCAAACTATCCCATGAATCTGGTCCCCTATTAGTACTATTGAGGGTGTCTGTTCCCTGGCATATAATTATTATCTAGTGGAAACAGAGACCTTTTTCAATTCATCAACAAGAGAACCATCCCTTAACCGACACAATACATGTGAATATTCCGGCTAAATATATCTTTAGTAGTCATTCAAAATAAAGTAACAAAAGACGACAATGACCCAATCACTAATGGTTTATCTTTAACTATATAATATATCAACACATGATATGTTAGTGGAAAGCCCAAAGTGTATTCGAATAACTAAAAGTTACATCGTGAGTGACAAATCAGCATATGCTAAACTCTGACTTTCACCTAAATCACATCCCAACGAATGACTGTGTGTGTGTGTGTGTGTGTGTGTGTGTGTCTGTCTGTGTGTGTGTGTGTGTGTTCTGACGACGTTTAGTGGTGTTTACACACGACTGCTTCAGGCCATGTGAAGAACCCACCATGTTCCCCCCAATTAGCCATGTCGTGTGTGTGAGTGTGTGTGTGTGTAGTGAACCAGACACCCCTATTATAGTAACACTGAAATGGTTTGTTTCCTGACATAGAGTATAGTTTAGTTTGAAAGGAATCAGATGCCTTCCAATTCACCAACAAGAGAACCTCCCCTATAAAGGCATTCTGTAATATTTCCTCATCAATGTTTCAATCGTGAGTTCACCTGCTCCCAAACCTGAGTGAGTGAGTGAAGGAAGAGCAACACTGATTCCCAAGCCCACAATAGAATTACGCTAATCATAATGACAACAACCACAACCAAACAACCAACCACACAATGCTATACTGTACTTCGTAATGTTTCATCTTAAGCAATCCTGAGTACAAAGAATAATGGTTCCCAGGTGGCTTGTCTCCATATACACTACATACTATAAATAATAATAATAATATAATAATAATAATAATAATAATAATAATAATAATAATAATAATAATAATAACAATAATAATATAAATCATCATCATCAATACCCCTTTTCCCTTTTTTCAATAATAATAATAATAATAATAATAATAATAATAATAATAATAATAATAATAAGGGGCGTTTTGGGTTTATTATAAGTTACTGCTTAAGGAGGTCGTTTGTCGCTGGGATTTTTGAGTCGATGTGGTTCTCTTATTAAGGGGGAAGTACACTGTTGGTAAATCTGGAGTAAATGATTCCTCCAAACTATTCCAAGCAACAGAACATCATTATTTTTGTTCATCTGGTCCTGTTTCCTGGCATAATTTGGAGGAATCATGGCACTCCAATGTAACAAAAGTGAATTACCCCCTTAAACACATCAACATAAAAACACATAACCAGAATGTGTATGTGCTGTCTGTCTGTCTGTGTGTGTGTGTGTGTGTGTGTGTGTGTGTGTGTGTGTTGTCTGTCTGTCTGTCTGTCTGTCTGTCTGTCTGTCTGTCCGCTCACACTGTGGGAAACATTCACCCTGACAATATGAAGGGTAGGTATAAGTACTGTACACATTTGATTGGTACATTAGAGTGCCTTGATTCCTCCAAAGTACACCAGGAAACAGGACCAGGTGGAAATAAAATAATGGTAGTTTGTTTGTTTGTTGCTTGGAATAAATAGTTTGTGGGGATAATCAGTGACTCCAGATTTATCAACTTAAGAAAACCCGTGTTGTAGTCAGAAATTTGGAGGTTAGAGAGTCCTTCAAACATTGCCACGAAACAGACACACACACCTATATGGAAGGAGCTTGTTTCATGGCATGGTCAGGAGGAATCAGAAGCCTCCAAGTTTCATACTCGCACGATCACAGGGTCCTTAAAAGGGGGGAAGTTTTGTGTTGGTAAATCTGGAGCAACTGAATCCTTCAAACTATTCCAAGCAACAGAACACTATTATTTTTGCTCTTCTGGTCCTGTTTTATGTTGGAAAATCTGGAGCAAACTGAATCCTCCAAACTATTCCAAGCAACAAAACACTATTTTTTGCTCTTCTCGTCCCTGTTTTGTGTTGAAAATTTGGAGCAACTGAATCCTCCAAACTATTCCAAGCAACAAAACACTATTACACTTTGCTCTTCAGGTCCTGTTTCCTAGCATACTTTGGAGGAATCAAGACACTCCAATGTACCAAAAAAAGAATTACCACCTTAACTATATATACACCAGTCACCATCCGAAACTAAAAACCTGGATAGTGTTCGGGTGAATATGCTTCACTTTCTCCTCTTCACGATGATAAAAAAAAAAAAAAAAAAAAAAAAAAATATATATATATATATATAATAAAAATAAAATAATCACACTCGAATGACTTTGTGTTCCACGTTCACTTCACCTTTAATAAAAATTCCATATAGACAAAAAATTAGTTAATACTTTGCTGTTTCGATATAATAACACATGCACGGGAAGTAAGTCCAATAATAATTTGTTCCATTAATATTCCATAATATTTTCGATTCATTTCTATTCAGTATATAATTATGAGGTTAGCTTCTGGGAATTACATATATATTTTAACACTTGATGATGATGTCCAAAGGTTCATGAAATTAATGGAGTGATATTAATTAAGCAGTTCTTCCTTAATTAAATCTATTCAACATAATCAGTA
>JAWQEG010001514.1:197500-198805 GCA_033782935.1 Petrolisthes cinctipes | reverse complement strand
ATACCACTCTTTCTTTCTACTTCACACCTTATACAACCAACCAACCAACCAACCAAACAACCAACCCATCCACCAAGCTACCCCCACTTCACCTATTCCATTCCACACACACACACACACACCCACCACCTCACCTATACACTGACGAAGGCGAAGAGGAGGTGGGAGGGAGGGAGGAAGGGAGGGGGAGAACGAAGTAACAGAAGTGTGGTCATGGGCACTGTATATTTTCCCAAGCCTATAAGAGTACAGGGATATTCACACCTTCCCGTCACTTTTTCCCAGGGTGGGTGTGACCTGACCTAACCTTTTTCGTAACTGACCTAAATTACCCTCAAGTAACCTAACTACAAACTGCAGGCTTGGAAAAGTTTCGATACATTTAATTAAGGGAATTATTTAAAACAGATAGATACACCAATCTGACCAATGTATTCATATACCTCACAAAATTAATATATATATATAATTATACTGTTTTCATATGTAAGAAGCTACTTATAACATCATAGAGAGATGCTACTAAATTTCTATCATTAACTCACAGACAAAATTGCTAACTAACTATCATACCAAACTGAAAAATATACAAAACAAAGGAATGATAAAAAAATAATCAACAAATCCCCCTAGCCAAAGAGACATGGTGAGGAAAGGGCGAGTGGAGTGTTGCCAGCTACGACTTTACCTAGAAATGAAAGTTGGCTGAGAGGGGCTGACCTAGAGACACCGGTTTTGAGGGGCTGGTCGCTGTAGGATAGACATTCGGCCGCACCCACCACCACCACCACTACCACTACTACCACCATCACTGCTGCTGCTGCCATTACTATCACCACTACTACTGTCACTATTACCGTCACTATTACCATCACTACTGCAACAACTATCATCACTACCACTACTACCACTACCACTACCATCACTGCTGCTGCTGCTGCCATTACTATCACCACTACTACTGTCACTATTACCGTCACTATTACCATCACTACTGCAACAACTATCATCACTACCACTACTACCACTACCACTACCATCACTGCTGCTGCTGCTGCCATTACTATCACCACTACTACTGTCACTATTACCATCACTACTGCCACCACAACTATCATCACTACCACTATCACTACCACTACCACCACTGCGACTGCAATTATTATCATCACTACTGCCATCACTACTGCCACTATTACTATCACTACTGCCACCACTACTACCACTATCATCACTACTGCCACTATTATCATTACTACTGCTCCCACTACCACCACTTCTGCTGTCATTACTATCACCACTACT
>JAWQEG010001514.1:180000-195000 GCA_033782935.1 Petrolisthes cinctipes | reverse complement strand
TGCCCTGATTCCTCCAAACTATGCCTTCGGAAACAGGACAGGACAATATGAGCAAAAATAGTGATTGTTGTCTGCAATAGTTTTGGAGGAATCAGATGCTCCAAATTTACCAACACTGGATTTTGCATTATCCGACTAACGCAATGCTTATTTATCTAACTAACCAACCAACCAACTACACTACCAACTACTATACAACAAACCAGCCAACCAACCAACCAACTAACCAATCAACCAATCAACCAACCAATCAACTACGCAACAAACCAGCCAGCAAATCAACCAACCAAACAACCAGCCAGGGATACGACTCTTTTCGTCAATTATATTTAAATTAAAAATAATTAAATCCTGGGAAAATATCAACTTACGTATTATGATATTGGTTGATTAGAGATTACAGATTCCACAATAATATAATACCGTACTACTCCCCTAAAAAAACTCCATACAATTTCTGCCTTGTGGCTTTCAATATGGGTCACCTTCATTAAAGAAATATTACATGCTATGATGGAGCTGTCAACTAAACTTATGGTACTGCTAAATGCAACTATCTATGGCTTCAAGTGAGTCTATTCTGCTACATACTCGTATAACAATGGACACAATCAGAGGCTCATTATAATATCCAGAAGTGGTAAGTACTGTAGATTGGTGACGTCAGGACTGTGAGTTGATATTGTTCGGTATAGCTATGAAAAAAACAAAACAAAAATACTGTATACATCTTGAGGATTTCTTGCACCGTGAAGAAATATATATACCCAATTTCATACATTTTGAAGGCTGGTTGAAAGAAGGGAGGAGAACCATTACACATTACATTATTTTGAGGGCATGTTGTACGATGATAAAACAACCATTATATAAATTCTTAAGGGCTTGTTATATGAAGGAAAATGATCCAACTACACTACACTACAGTATACACTTTATTATTATTATTAAGGCTTGTTGTAAGAAGGAAAAGAAGTCAATTATACACATTATTTTCGAGAGCTTGTTGTACGAAGGAAAAGTACTCAATTACATATAAATATTTTGAAGACTTTATATTATGTTTTCCTCGGGGTAGGTAAGTAGTAGGTAGTAGGTAGTAGGTAGGTAGGTAGGTAGGTAGGTAGGTAGGTAGGTAGGTAGTAAGTAGTAAGTAGTAGGTAGTAGGTAGTAGGTGGTAGGTGGTAGGTGGTAGGTAGTAGGTAGTAGGTGGTAGGTAGTAGGTAGTAGGTAGTAGGTGGTAGGTGGTAGGTGGTAGGTGGGTAGGTAGGTAAGTAAGTAAGTAAGTAAGTAAGTAGGTAAGTAAGTAAGTAAGTAGTAAGTAGAAAGTAGGTAGGTAGGTAGGCAAGTAAGTAAGTAAGTAGCCAGGTAGGTAGGTAGGTAAGTAGAAGGTAGGTAAGTAGAAGGTAGGTAAGTAGAAGGTAGGTAAGTAGGTAGGTAGGTAGGTAGGGTTGTTTGGGGTCGTAGTGAAGGGTTAATACTGTGACCTTAAACTGACAAACCGGGTCCAGATAAGGTCAAGGTGCGAGGGGGTTCGAGGTCAGGTGTTTGTTGGGGTCAGGTGTGTGTGTGTGTTTGTTGGGGTCAGGTGTGTGTGTGTGTGTGTGTGTTGGAGTCAGGTGTGTGTGTGTGTGTGTGTGTGTGAGTGTGGTGGGGTCAGGTGTGTGTGTGTGTGTGTGTGTGTTGGAGTCAAGTGTGTGTGTATGTTTGTTGGGGTCAGGTGTGTGTGTGTGTGTGTGTGTGTGTTTGTTGGGGTCAGGTGTGTGTGTGTGTGTGTGTGTGTGTGTGTTGGAGTCAGGTGTGTGTGTGTGTGTGTGTGTGTGTTGGGGTCAGGTGTGTGTGTGTGTGTGTGTGTAGTGGGGTCAGGTGTGTGTGTGTGTGTGTGTGTGTGTGTGTGTGTAGTGGGGTCAGGTGTGTGTGTGTGTGTGTGTGTGTGTTGGAGTCAAGTGTGTGTGTGTGTTTGTGTGTGGATTCAGGTGTGTGTGTGTGTGTGTAGTGGGGTCAGGTGTGTGTGTGTGTGTGTAGTGGGGTCAGGTGTGTGTGTGTGTGTGTGTGTGGTGGGGTCAAGTGTGTGTGTGTGTGGTGGGGTCAAGTGTGTGTGTGTGTGTTTGTGTGTGGATTCAGGTGTGTGTGTGTGGTGGGGTCAGGTGTGTGTGTGTGTGTGTTTGTGTGTGGATTCAGGTGTGTGTGTGTGGTGGGGTCAGGTGTGTGTGTGTGTGGTGGGGTCAGGTGTGTGTGTGTGTTATAGAGTATAGCATAACAACAACCAATGGATCTATCGTACAAATAAACGAGTCAATTTCACCAGCAATAATTAGCGAGTCTAGTGATTGATTCCTTCTTCCAACGTCCACCTTCCCTCGTTCTCATGTCGGATTTGATAGCGGTAATGGTAATATTCCAACAATTTCACCATCAGGATAGCGGCCCAAGCTTAAGGGGGAAATTTCGTGTTGGTAAATCTGGAGCAACTGAATCCTCCAAACTATTCCAAGCAACAGAACACCATTATTTTTGTTCATCTGGTCCTGTTTCCTGGTATACTTTGGAGGAATCAAGGCACTCCAATGTACCCAAAAAGAATTACTACCTTAAGGGCCCTGTGCTCGTGTATAAATAATTGGAGGCTTCTGATTCCTCCTGACCATGCCACGAAACAAGCTCCTTCAATATAGGTGTGTGTGTTTCGTGGCAATATATGAAGGACTAATTTATCTCTCATTTTCTGACTACATCACAGTGTCTCTTAAGATGCTTTTTATATAATTGGTAAATCTGGAGAAACAGCTGATTCCTCTAAGCTATTTCAAGCAACAACAGACCACCATTATTTTTTTGTTAATCTGGTCCTGTTTCCCTGTATACGGTGGAGGAATCAAAGCACTCTCTTGTACCAAAAGTGTTGTCAGATACTTGGAGGTTAATAAGGATTCCTCCAACTAGTGACACAAACCAATGCCATCAATGTGGGAATCTGTTTGGTAGCACAGCTTGGAGGAATCGTTAGTCTTCAGTTCGCAGAAATAATTAGAAAATCCTTGAGTAGTTTGTAGCTCCTTAGGATAGAAGCTTGTCAACATTTGGTTCTAAAGAAAAACTTATAGAATGTTCCCGGATAATGCTGTAAAATCAAAAGCTAACCACACACACACACACACACACACACACACACACACACACACACACACACACACACACACACACACACACACACAGGCTCGACACTTTCCTACGTTTCGTCAGGAATACATTACAGAAAACAATAGAAGGAGCTGCTTCTTCTATGAGAGAGAAACACAATTGAAATAATGATCAGCTAAAGCATCTCATTAAAGAACACCGTGTTATTTTGGAAAGGCACAAGATAATAGAATGGTAGAAAATCAAGAAGATATTTCACGTCCTCCTCCATGTAGACAATGAAGTTGAGAAACCAACACACTTCACACACTACACACTACACACAGACACCCACACTGCACAATACACACACACTACACACTACACACACACACACACACACACACACACAAACTACACACACACTACACACACACACTACACACTCATTACAACAAAGCACAGAGTGGAAAACAGAGGTGTGGTGCAGATAACACAGTTGGTGGTTGGTTAGAGATAAAGATGTGAATAGTTTTGCAACATCCCCGAGAAAATGTGTGTGTGTGTGTGTGTGACTGTGTGTGAGTGTGTGCATAATCTAAATATCTGTCTGTTTGTCTGTTTGTTTGTGTGTTTGTGTGTTTGTGTGTGTGTGTGTGTGTGTGTGTGTGTGTGTGTGTGTGTGTGTGTGTGTGTGTGTGTGTGTGTGTGTGTGTGTGTGTGTGTGTGTGTGTGTGTGTGTGTGTGTGTGTGTGTGTGTGTGAGTATAATCAAAATATCTGTCTGTTTGTTCATTTTTATGTGTGTGTAAGTGTGTTTGTAAATCTACCTCTCTGTCTGTTTATCCATCTACGTATCTGCTTGTCTGTCACTCTGTCTGTCATTCAATCAAGACGAGTAAGTACAGTACAGTATATGGGACAAAAGACAACAAATAACATGTTACTCAGTGAAAGTGTTGCCACCACTACCACACACTTTCACTGCCCACTACTACTAGACCACACACACACACACACACACACACACACACACAATTTATTATCCCTGGCTCGATCAGCAAGTCACTCACTCACTCACTCACTCACTCACTTCACACACACACACACACACGCACACACACTAACTCACTTCACACACACACACACACACGCACACACACTAACTCACTTCACACACACACACACACACACTAACTCACTTCACACATACACACACACACACATTTTAACAATTTATTAATCCTGGCTTCATCAGCAAGTCATTCTCTCACTCACTCTCACACACACACACACACACACACACACACACACACACACACACACACACACTTACTTTAACAATTTATTATCGCTGGCTCAACCAACAAGTCACTCAATCCCTCACTCACTCACTCACTCACTCACTCGTAGATTTACTGTGATAATTATAATGGTAGCTTCTGTTATATTTACTCTGATATAACTCTGATATAAACACCTGCTGACGTCTTTACAATCTTACTCCTCCTAACTTTGGGGTGATTCGTACTTATATACTTGTAGACAGTATTGCAGACTTCATAATGTTAAAAAATATATGATAAAAATCTATAAACGAAAGGTTAGTTCGTAGATAAAACACACGGATGATGTATGCCTCTTTCCCTTTAATTATTTAGAACCCTGTGATCGTGTATAAAAATTGGAGGCTTCTGATTCCTCCTGACCATGCCACGAAACAAGCTCCTTTCCATATAGTTGGTGTTTCGTAGCAATATTTGAAGGACTCATTTATCACCAATTTTCTGACTACTTCACAGGGTCGTTTAAGTGGCTCAAAGGTGTATTTCGTAGTCCTGAAATCCTCGTAATGGGTGATAAGAATTATTATTGACAGTGATATGCATACAGGTAAAATCCTATATATATATATATATTTTTTCATCAATCTACTCTCAATAACAGGAAGATTTTTGTCATTATCCTTATCGACAAGAGTCATCATTATCTTGTCCACTACTACTTGCCACAGGCCTTGTTGTTGATGTTACCTAATTCAGTCATGTTGTCTGTCAACTGTCCATCAGCCTGTTTCATTCCAACCCATAATATTTTTGGCTCATCCAGTCCCCTTCTCTTCGTAGTCTGTCTGTCAGTTGTGTATTGATCTCTTGTTGAGCCTCTCCACAAACCTTCCTCCAAGCAATATGTCAAATTTATTTTAGTACCTGAATGAAGAAAATTGGTGTAGTCTGCATTCCATCAAGAGTGTAGTACCGTAACCATTGCAGTCAAATACTTGTGGTTACCAGTACCCTTCTCTATGAAATCCTGTAGAGCGGGTAATTGGATTCCTTTCCCGTATCGGATTTACAGATATTAGTTTCATTTTACACACTCACAGACACACACACACACACACACATACACACATACACACATACACACACACACACACACACACACACACACACACACACACACACACACACACACACACACACACACACACACACACACACACACACACACACACACACACACACACACACACTTTATCAGTTTAATTAAGAAGTAAACAACGAAGACAGAAACAGCATCATCAACGTAGAGGAACTGGCACACAATGTACTCAAATAATTTTAATAACTTCCTCACGCTGCTTGAAAATTATACACACGTTCTCATGCACACACACACACAGAGCGAGAGGTCCTGGCATCGACCTTTGCGGCTTATCCTGTCCACATCACAATCAAGAGGTCAACCATCACTCACAAGTAGTGCCATGGCAGAAAGACTCACTGCCTCTTGTACACATTGTCTTTATCTTGCAATTAATTCACTTTTGTTACATTTGGAGTGCCATGATTCCTCCAAAGTATGCCAGGAAACAGGACCATATGAACAAAACTAATGGTGTTATGTCGCTTGGAATAAGGTGGAGGAATCAATTGCTCCAGATTTACCAACACTGTACCGTACTTCCCCATTAAGCTCAAAATGATATCGATAGGCTGGACTGCATAATTAATTCATTCTTCATTTACTCTATTAGTCATTCAAAACAGCACAGATCCTACTCATATATTCTCATTATGTCGTTATGTAGAGTAAAATGAAGCGATGGAAAAAAATAAAGTATTATGATCTAAACTTGTGAGTCGTGTTAACTCAGGCGATATGACACGAGTGGAGTATTTTAAGTCCCACGTCCATCGAACCCTCGTAGAAATAATTTACACTTGGCTAGCAATATACAGTTAGCCCCAAATAGCCCGTTAGCCTGGCATTTATCCCGAAGAATCACATGGAGAAAAACAAGTACCTGGTTTATGATTACACCACAGTCCTCCATACGACACTGATACCAAGTGAGTAATTATTTTGTGGCAGCATACACATACATGCACTTCACTTGGATGGGTAAATATTATCTGCAATCAGTGGAACTATAGCCCATCTAAATATCCATTGAGAAGTGTGTTTGGGTTCTGTGAAGTTAAATATTGTATCTACACAAGCCAAGTGACTTAAAGAGTAGTGATTTTGATAACACATACATATAAGTTATAGAAGTAGGATCTGGCAATCTTTATACTTTACAAACGGGATGATAGCTTCAATTAACAGTTCGACAGTTGAGTGTTAAGGAATGACACATAAATATAATCTCTCTCTTCGGTTTGTTTGGTGGTAGACATATGTGTGTGTGTGTGTGTGTGTGTGTGTTGATGTGTGTGTGTTGATGTGTGTGTGTTGATGTGTGTGTGTTGATGTGTGTGTGTTGATGTGTCTGTGTGTGTCTGTGTGTGTGTGTGTCTGTGTGTCTGTGTGTCTGTGTGTCTGTGTGTGTCTGTGTGTGTCTGTGTGTCTGTGTGTCTGTGTGTCTGTGTGTCTGTCTGTGTGTGTGTGTGTGTGTGTGTGTGTGTGTGTGTGTGTGTGTGTGTGTGTGTGTGTGTGTGTGTGTGTGTGTGTGTGTGTGTGTGTGTGTGTGTGTGTGTGTGTGTGTGTGTGTGTGTGTGTGTGTGTGTGTGTGTTGATGTGTGTGTGTTGATGTGTGTGTGTTGATGTGTGTGTGTGTGTGTGTGTGTGTGTGTGTGTTGATGTGTGTGTGTGTGTGTGTTGATGTGTGTGTGTGTGTGTGTGTGTGTGTGTGTGTGTGTGTGAAGGTGACAAAATGACAAACGGTCTATTCAACCCCTGGTAAAAGGTATACAGCAGAAGGCAGGTATATACAATTCAACTTTTTTTTTTTAATGCCCTTGACCGAGAAGGAAAAGACACGTGTTATTTATCTCCGTCTGTGAATGAGTCGCTGCCTTTCCAAACTAATTATGCTTATCTTGACGAATGAGGTACCGTTGGCAAACTATGAATTGCGACAAATCTTGATGGAACGAGAAGAACTATATTTACATGCACAGCTATTCATAGGAACCATAAGCAAGCATGTGATACAAAAGGAAATGTACAATCGAAGTTGTCGCAATTCATATATTTTCTTTCTGTACAACCCAGGCACAATCTCTTCTCTACCAAAGCTGCTGCAGACACAACTTTATTATCCTTTAAGGGGACGGTATACTTATGATACATTAGAGCGCCTTGATTCCTCCAAAGTATGTCTGGAAACAAGACCAGATTAACACAAAGATTACGTATACAGAGGAGGGAATCTATTTTTAAAGGAAAGGCATGGATGGCGCTGCTGTCTAAAACTGAACATACCACCACCACCAACAACAGCAGCAGCAGCAGTACTATACCCAGCCTATCAGGAATATCGTGAATGCCTCCCCCTTCCCCTTCCCCTTTCAGCTTATATTGTTGTGTTGCATACCTGTATCTAGCGGAGACATCACCTATGGGAGCTGCAGAATATCGTTGGGTAGTGTTGGGTTAGGTGGGTGGTGTTGGTCTGGTCTGGTCTGGCTCTCCTGGTGGTGTGACGGTCTGCATGGGGGGAAAAATAAGAATAATAATAATACCCAATGCTTAATCTCACAACCACATTCAGACAAATTTACAAACACTGTGGATGCGACTGACTGATGCCAAATTTAGTTAGTTGTTTGGATGGCTGTAACATTCTTCTGATGGTCTGTAAGAATTTTATTTATACTTTGGCAGCAAAAGTCCTGTCGTCTCCCCTGCCAAGTCATGAAATATTGTATGGAAATATAAGCTTCACAGGCTCGTAAACTAAAAAAATAAAAAAATAAAAATAAAAAAACAGAGACATACACTAATTTTCCTCCTGGATAGAAAAAATTTAGTAAGGTGAATGTGTTTGTTAGATTATTTTCCTTAATGTTATCCTTCAAGAAGAGCTGAGTGAGGCGATAGGACATTTGCCGCCGACTGTACATAGTGAAGATATTTTAGCTTTTTCACAGCTTATTTACAAGGATATAATAAACATGAGCTGGTGTCAAAACTGCTATAAACGTGTAGGCCAAAACTGTTAGTGTGCTCCCAAAATATTCCATCAAGTGACATCATCTGTAGGATAAAAATTTCAGAGCAAATAATTATATTCATGTATTATATATATTCAATCTCGAACCACAATTTGAATCATATCAATATCTAACACAGCACTGACTGATTATATGACCGGAAATCTATCAGCAATTCTAAAAACGCTATTATTTTTAACTGGTCAAATATTTTCGCCAAAGAACATTATTAATATTCTCCTAAACCTGTCAAGAATCACAAGGAACTGATAGCCTACAAACCATGCAGATGTTATTGGATTTCATAACAACTCTTTGTCCATCTACTGTATATCGATCTTCAACTCTGACAATATAAATCAATCAAGCGTTCAAATCTCCTCCTTCTCTATTTACCTTTCAATTAATCTTTCTTACTGTCTATCTCTCACTTGGATAGAGTTACTTTGTACTTGTTATTGTTGTGTGATAATTATGGAATAGTGACGTAGATGTAAAGGAGAGTCTGCGAGGGAAAGCAAGCATGCATGGCGAGGGATGGAGGGAGAAATTTAATGGACTTCACGGGAGGAAAATAAAAACTCATTGTCATTCCCAAAAGGTGGTGGTAGATTGGATTGTTTGGGTTCTCAGCTGAAGTTATGGTGTTGGAGAAAAAATGGAAATAACAGTAGGAGGAGGAGGAAAAAGAGGAGGAGGAGAAGAAGGAGAGAGAGAGAGAGAGAGAGAGAGAGAGAGAGAGAGAGAGAGAGAGAGAGAGAGAGAGAGAGAGAGAGAGAGATATCAACTCACATATAGAATGTCACTGATGAACCAATACGCCACCACGAAATACTGGTAACAATTAACCTTCGCCCTGCAACACTAACCTACATATAGAGAGAAAGACACACCCCCTATTCTCAGTCACTCCCTTCTCTACTGGTCAGTTTGTAGCGGTCAAGGTAGCCAGTACATGTGTGTGTGTATATACTGTACATATATATATATAAGTGTGTGTGTGTGTGTGTGTGTGTGTGTGTGTGTGTGTGTGTGTGTGTGTGTGTAGAGTGTAGAGTATGTGTATTTGGAGCAGACGTGGCCACCTCCTCCTCACTCACTCCCCTTGCCTCCTCGTCACTCAAAGGTAGCCTGTTAGAAATACTGCCTACTGTACTTTCACTTAAACAATAACAACACCAGAGATAGGGTCTTTTAGTTAACACTTTAGTACGAGTTGGGTTTTTGATGTATCGTCTGTGGTTGGTCGTAACTCGAAGGGTAAAAGGAACAACACACCCTGGGTCTACCTGTCACTTTACCTCTGTACTTAGGTTCTCTCTCATCGTCCCTCACTTCCTTCCTCACTCCATCTTTCTCTTCCTTCTTATTGTCTCTCTATCTATCTCTCTCTCTCTCTCTCTCTCTCTCTCTCTCTCTCTCTCTCTCTCTCTCTCTCTCTCTCTCTCTCACACGCACACACACACACCTGCTCTCTCCTTTCCTTCCCTCACACTTATTTTCCTCGCCACGTCAACCACTTTACCCTCTACACCTTCACTCTCACTAACCTCAGTCATCGTCACCAAAGCATATCACTCCCATAATTACCTCACATTATGTTGTACTGTACGCTTGAGAGGGTCACAGCCGGATGGTTAGGACCTAGATTAATCCCCCTCCTCTCCTACACACACATATGTTCACACAGATGCATTAATATACAGTACACACACACACACACACACACACACACACATACAAACGGTGCAAGTGTTGTTCGATTTTGTTGCATATACACTGTTGTTTATCCACCACGTTTCCCACTCTAGTTTCTTTCATCCCACATAAATCTCTGAGTTGTAAGCGACGATAATTAATATTGATCGTGTGTCGAGTACTTTACATGGGCAATAAGTTTACAGTCTTTAAGGCACACGTTATTAATCTCTGTCTCTCTCTCATCCTATTCAAAGATCCAGACTACCTCAATATCACGAATAGGGGTCTGGTCTATTTCTTAGTGCAGTTATTTAGGAGGACCAACCAAGTAGCCTCGGGTTTACCCAAAAGTAATTACTTAAACAAAAAGATATCACAAAAGCAAGTCAGTCTGGAATGAGTATGGATGGGGTCTATGATACTGTCAGCGAATCGGAGGCTACTGATTCCTCCAACCTTCATAACAAAACAACACCTATTCCGATTGAGTCCGTTTCCTGACAGACATTGGAAGAATTAGTAGCCTATATACAGTAATAGAATGTGGACTTTATTACAGATACCTTGACACGCCAGACATTACGTAAGAATAGTGATCTATGAACCAGAGAATAAACACAACATCACATCAACACATTACACCACCAACTTATTATTATATGTGGTGTGGGTTGTACTGCTCCTTCCATATATTTTTAGCCACAGTGTGTTTGGTGATGGATGGGATTCTCACGTGACTCCAATTATGTGTGTGTGTCTGTGTGTGTGTGTGTGTGTGTGTGTGTGTGTGTGTGTGTGTGTGTCTGTGTCTGTGTGTGTGTGTGTGTGTGTGTGTGTCTGTGTGTATGTGTGTGTGTGTGTGTGTGTGTGTGTGTATGTGTGTATGTGTGTGTGTGTGTGTGTGTGTGTGTGTGTGTGTGTGTGTGTGTGTACAAGCTTTATCAATATATACATATACCTGTACAAGTATGTATATTATACCGCCAGTAATCTGTGTACAGCATTCTAATTACATGTATACGATTGTGTGTTTCTTTGGCAAATAATTACTTACCAAGAAAATACATGGATGCTTGTGTGTGTTATTACGAATGGGATTAGGAGTATCAACAGATGCCAAGGTAAGAGTCTACATAATTTAAAAATATATTTGCATAATTCGACATGACAGGTACCGTCTGCATGCATGGAAGAATATCAGAAACATAAACATAATGTGACTGTGTTTATGTTCATGTATGGGATTGTAAGATAGTGGTTTTTTTTTTTCGCATGAGTTTTATTCACTGAACAACAATAAAGACGTCACACATTAACCGTGGATAAAGACAAACAAAGAATATACCTAAATTATACCAAAAAGTACTCTATCATGACTGAAACATTCACAGGATAAACTTGCACAACATAGACCGTGACTGGTAGACAAACAAGTGGCTATTAGTATGCTTCTTAGTCAGGCCGTAAAACAAATTAAGAGGGTCGTTTGTTGCGGCCGAAATGAAAGGAAGGTTGGTTGGTTGTCTTTTTTTTTTTTTTTTTTTTTTTTTTTTGCATAGTTTATAGAGTGAATAGCACTTCAATTCCCCAGGGTAACAGATGAACCCCTCAGGTATTTAATTAAGGGGTAGTACAGTGTGTGTTGGTAAATTTGAAGCCACCCATTCTTCCTATAAGTGTTCCAAGCAACTGGACACAATTTTATTTGCTCATCTGCTCCTGTTTCCTGACATACATTGGAAGAATCAATGGCGGTATGTTTATGGTGATTTTCAGAGGAAGGATCATATTTTATGGCCAAGATGAAACTAACTGTATTTGCGTCTAATGTTTTTACTGTGGCTTATAACGTCCATGTAACACACACACACACACACACACACACACACACACACACACACACTTCCACAGTCACACTCTGATACACACACATAATTCTAAATACCTACTTGACACACAAGCTCACATGTTTACAACTACACACACACACACACACACACACACACACACACACACACACACACACACACACACACACACACACACACACACACACACACACACACACACACACACACACACACACACACACACACACACACACACACACACACACACACACACACACACACACACACACACACACACACACACACACACACACACACACACACACACACACACACACACACACACACACACACACACACACACACACACACACACACACACACACACACACACACACACACACACACACACACACACACACACACACACACACACACACACACACACACACACACACACACACACACACACACACACACACACACACACACACACACACACACACACACACACACACACACACACACACACACACACACACACACACACACACACACACACACACACACACACACACACACACACACACACACACACACACACACACACACACACACACACACACACACACACACACACACACACACACACACGGCAATAACAAAAAGAAGAACAAGGTGAAGGCATGAGAGGATGGCTAGCACAAGTAGTAGTAATAATAATAATGTATTGAGACGTCAGGACTTACACATATAATTACTGGTATCGTTACTATGACCTTACTAATAGAGGCTAAATGCTCTCTCTCTCTCTCTCTCTCTCTCTCTCTCTCTCTCTCTCTCTCTCTCTCTCTCTCTCTCTCTCTCTCTCTCTCTCTCTCTCTCTCTCTCCTTATCAATTTTTTCTATATATCGTCTTTATCTGATGCACACATTGGGTTTTATCTCTTTTCCTTCTACTAATGTTGAAATTCATAGTCCAACACTTTCACTAATTCCCATCCTAATTTATACTCTCTTAGATCCTCAAATTAATGTATTTTTAACTCGGGGGTATTAATTGTTTCATCAGAATAATTACCCAGCCAACTAATTAATAACATAACTAACTAATGCATTATATAACAAACTACCGTATGCATTTAAGTAATACTGCTATAACTTTACACAAACTTATAATTAATATATACCTTACTAAATAATCAACCAATTATTAAACCAAACAGCCCACCAACCCATCAATCAACACTTCTATCCTTCCATGCGTGGCTTGAGGTAACCTTGGCAGCGAGGAAATACCAGGGTGATGTTACGTGTGAGTGAATGTGGGTGAAAGTGTCACCTGGGAGTGTGTGTGTGTGTGTGTGTGTGTGTGGAAGAAGAGGAGGGTGCTGATCCAGTGTGTGTGTGTGTGTGTGTGTCGTTGAAGAGGAGAATGTTGATGGAGTGTGTGTGTAAGAAGAGGCGGATGTTGAGCGTGTGTGTGTGTGTGTACGTGTGTATGTGTAAGTGTGAGTGTAAGAACTGGCGGATGTTGAGCGTGTGTGTGTGTGTGTGTGTGGACAAAAGCACAAGCAAACACTGAGTATGTGCAGACCTTCTATAACAATAATAATATGACCAAAATGTGAAGGAAAAATGTGTCGAACGGTGTAATAATCAAGAAGATAATATACGTCATCTCTTGAAAAAATTGGAGGGGATATTACTACTTCCTCCAAACTATGCCACGAAACAGATCTCCCAATTAAGCAATATTGAGGCCGTCTGTTTCGTGGCATAGTTTGGAGGAATACCAATGAGCCACAACAGCAATAACAACAGTTTTGCTACGAGACTGTTTATGCTTTCTCTTCCTCATGCACATGCACTTTCCCGAAGCTGTCATCGCCGAAAATGTAACACGGTTCTAGGACAGTTTGCTACTGGACATTTCGCTCCCGGACACATTGCTACCGGCTATCTTGTTACCAGACAATTAGTTGATAGTAAATAATTGGGCTACATTTAAAGGTTCCATCCACAGCCCAATTCTTAGATCTTTTGATGTCATCAATACCTGAGTCTGTTGCAAATAATAGAATTCTTTCGGTATCATGTTCACCACTGTCAAACGGTAGAAACTTCAAACCGTCCTCAGTGTTGCAGTACTGATCAGGAATCAAATAACCATGTCGTTCCTGAGGTATAGGAGGTACGCTATCTTCTACTTGTCTCCAACGCCTTATACTACGACTCAACTATGAGGTTGAAGGTAATTCTGAAAGAGCAGATTCGGTCATATTGGCGGTGGTTTTACATAATATAGTCCGAGGTGTTTCTTGTGGGGAAACAGACATCACTTTCATTTGATGTTTTGCTATTTTTGCTTCCACTCTTGCAGCTGTAGCACTGTGATCATGCTCACCAACAGTCTTAACGATTTTGTTTTCACTATCACCAACATAGGTGTGTACGCGGGCTTTACACAATCTATTTTCGCACATCCAATACTGCTTTGAACCATCCTTATTCGTTTTGTGTTTATCATAAATATAATTTAGATCATTCACTAATTTCTTTCCATTTCTTGTTGAAGTAACTAAACGAGCCATGGGTGATAGCAGAGGCGAAAAATATATATCCTCAGATGCAGCAGCAGTAGTTGGCTGACGAGCGTTGGTAGTAGACTGACCAAGTTCATCTAACATTAATATGTTTCGAGGCATGTTCCAAACATTCCTACATTCATGTTCCGATTCACGTTCGACATGTCTCTGAATCATGTTCGAAACATTAGTACATTCATGTTCGACATGTCTCTGAATCACGTTCAAACCCATCCTCTTCTAAGAGAAAGTACAATGGGAACAAGATGAGAACTGTGTGTGTGTTTGTGTGTCTTTA
>JAWQEG010001514.1:52500-175000 GCA_033782935.1 Petrolisthes cinctipes | reverse complement strand
GGGGGCCCCTCATTGAGCATAGGGTAAGATGTGACGTTGTGTATGCTTGATGAGGGGCCCATTTGAAGTGTGTGTCTGTTTTATGTGTCCGCAACTGTACACTAGCAATCCAAAATATGCATCCAGGCTTGCTTCGAATAGCCTGATCGAGTATTAAGCGAGCCCAAATAAAATTTAATATGAAACACGATAAGCGTTGTAATTGGTTCACTAGTATGTCAAATGATTCGAAACTTCAACAAGAACTGGATACAAATTTTGGATTGCGAGTGTACCAAAAGTATACAACTCTCTATCTATCCAAGGTCGAGTTAGTAGACCGTGTATCTATCTATGGCCTTAATGTTTTCAGCTCTCCACGTGTACGGCACAGTAAGTAAGTAAGGTAGGTGAGCGCCGCAGGTGTAGTGTTCAAGGTTAGCCACTCACCATGCCTGGTTCAGCGGTCAGTGGGACGACAGGTGTGTGTGAGTGTGTGTGTGTGTGTACCGATCACCTACCTGGCTGGATTCCACACCTACAGCACCTTACCTTACTCACGTTCGTTTACCCATCCTATATACCTTACTCACTGCACCCCCAATTTACCTCAATACACACCCACCGCCTTACCTCAATCCATTTTACCTTACCCTATTCCATCCAGACAATGGGTCGATTTCACAGTCGTATTCGTATGTTAGCTTCCTAACCAACCACACTTGTAAGGCTTCATTATTTTTCGAAAGCTGAATATCCGCATTCACAAAATCTATCAAACAGTTAAATAATGATGAGGACTGCATAGTTTCTTACCAAATTAATTAAATAATTCAGCCATAAGTCATTTACACTGCTATAAGATTCTTTCGCTTGCGTTCTTACAAACCACTACGAACGACTGTGGAATCGACCCAGTGTCAGATGTTACAGGGAAGGCCTCTGAAGTACAGTCAAGAGTCGTACTAAGTTGTCAGGTTGTGGTTGTGGTGGTGGTGGTGGTTGTGGTTGTGGTGGTGGTTGTGGTGGTGGTTGTGGTGGTGGTTGTGGTTGTGGTGGTGGTGGTGGTGTTGTTGTTGTGAATCATCTGATATACTAGTGAACCAATTACAACGCTTGTCTTTTCTCTCATACTTACTGGAACTCGGTTAAGGGACCCTGTGATGTAGTCAGAAAATTGGAGGTAACTGAGTCCTTCAAATATTGCCACGAAACACACACACCTATATGGAAGGAGCTTGTTTCGTGGCATGGTCAGGAGGAATCAGAAGCCTCCAAGTTTCAAACACGATCACAGGGTTCTTAATAAATACTCCATCATGAGGCTGTTCGAAGCAGACCTGGATAACAATTATGTCTCTTGACTGTACATAGGAAAATATAGGCTAATACAGTCAACCCATAAACTAAATGACTAACACACGCATATTATATAAAAAATAAAAATAAACAAAATACGCTATATTATATATATTATATATATATATATATATATATATATATATATATATATATATATATATATATATATATATATATATATATATATATATATATATATATATATATATAAAAAAATTAACAAACATTAAATAAAAACAAATAAAAATAAATAAATAAATAAATAGATAATAACATATAAATAAACATCAATCTACAAAATAAATAGATAGATAAACAAATAAAATTGATACAATATTGATGTGGTGAGAGGTTGATTTTTTCACACTCACTCACTCACTCTCTCTTTCTTTCAGATTTCCCATTACCCAACTTCCTGTCCCAAATTAGTCAGAAGGACCAGAACGAGTGGGATGGTCACTGCGCCCTTCATCGCTAATATCAGAGACGAGTGAAATGATATCAGAAACTCGGAAACGTCTGAATAAATGCCTACTTACCTACCTGTGTCTGTGTGTGTGTGTGTGTCTGTGTTTTTGTTTGTGTGTCTGTCTGTGTGTTTGTGTGTTTGTTTGTTTGTTTGTCTGTCTGTGTGTTTTCTTGTGTGCCTGTATGTCTGTTTTTCTGTATGTTTGTCTGTCTGTCTGTCTGTCTTTCTGTGTGCCTGGCTGTCCGTGTGTTTGTGTGTTTTCTTGTGTGCCTGTCTGTCTGTCTGTCTGTCTGTCTGTCTGCCTACCTATCTACTTACCTACCTACCTGTCTGCCTGCCTACCTATCTACCTATCTACCTACCTGTCTGCTTGTCTACCTATCTACCTACCTACCTACCTGTCTGCTTGTGTACTTATCTACCTACCTGCCTACCTGTCTGCTTGTCTACCTATCTACTTACTACCTGCCTACCTGTCTGCTTGTCTACCTATCTACCTACCTGCCTACCTGTCTACAATATTGGTGGCTTGTTGCTTGAAACAGTTTGGAGGAATCGGGTTTTCCAGAAGTACGTACCAAAACATTAATGGAAGATGGAAAGATAGGATGGAAGGAAAAAGAGTAGAAAGAATAGGCAAAAGAAATAGAAGAGAGGAGAGGAGAGAGTAGAATAAAAAAGGTAGAAAGAACAAAAGGATAAACAAAATAGGAATGAAGGGAGTTAAAATTATTAGAGGGATTTGAGAAGGCAGAGAAGGGTAGTGGAGATGTGGAGGTAGGCGGATAGAAGAATATAGGAAGGAAGGAAGGAAGGAAGGAAGGAAGGACGTAGGGGAGGTAAGTTAAGTGAAAGAGTGAAGGACGGAGGGGAGGTAAGTGAAGGAGTGGAGGAAGGAGGGGGGGTAAGTGTGGGAGGGGAGGTAAGTGTGGAAGTAAGCATAGGAGGCCTGGAGAAAGATGAAGAGGGGACCAAGAGGCATAGGAGAGGGTGGGGGTGTCATGAAGGAATGTGTGGGGGGAGGGAGGGGGGGGGGAGCAAGGTCATGGAGATAGATAGATAGATAGATAAAAGGTGAGTGAGTGAGTGGGTGGGTGTTGGGGGAATGGGGGAGTGGATGGGTGTTAGGGAAAGAGGGGGAGAGGGGGGGGGGAGGAGGAGATTAGGGTCTAAGATTGAACTGGCTCTTGTGTCGAAAGCTGTGTGTGTGGTGTGTGTGTATGTGTGTAGTTTCTACATCATGGGGTATATACAGTATGTGAGGTTGGGGGAGGGAAAGGAGTATGTGCAGCAAGAAAAATGAAGAGAGATACATAACCGTAGTAATGAAGAATGAGCATGGAGTGACAAGCTGAGATAAGAAGGGGATAAAGCAATGATATATAACTGGTGTACATGTAGAGTGGTATAGAGGGACGGCACAACACAACAACAACACAACACAACACAATACTGGAATCCCAAAAGTTACAGAGGCCTTCCTTACGTATAGGAAGAATAAGAAGATGAAAAGCATTGAATTCTTGTTCTTGTTCCAGGTCAAATGTACAGTACATTAGTGACAACCTCTGGCAATAACAGATGAGGGAAATTGGCGGGTTTGATGGGTGAGTGATGAGTGAGTGGAGAAAGAGCCATGAAGGAGAGATAAATAATAATTGAGACTCCGTTGGAAAGGGAAGGCCATTACATTTATTTACTGAGGGTCGAACGTGAGAGTTATTTGGTTGGTTGGCTGGTTGGTCTGTTGAGAGATGTAAACAGAAATAGAGAGAAAGAAGAGGAAGATGAAAAGTAGTAGTGTATAGTGGAGATGGTAGTAAGGAAGAGGGGGGAGATCTTAATGGTGGTGATGGTGGTGGTAAGGAGGAGAGTAAGGAGGTGAAGATGATAGTGATATTGGTGAAGATAGTGATGAGGTGATAGTGATTGTGAGGATTGTGATGAGGCGACACTAGTGGTTGTAGACCTTGTGAGGAGGGGGGAAAACAGCAGAGGTGGGTATGATTTTGAGTAGGGTTGATACAGTAGCAGCAGTAGTAGTAGTAGCATTAGTAGTAGTAGTAGTAGTAGTAGTAGTAGTAGTAGTAGTAGTAGTAGTAGTAGTAGTAGTAGGTCATCAAGGGGACTCCAAGGTTGGGAATGCTGTATAAAAAAGGCATGGAGCGACCTTGACATATATACATACTTACTGGTACCTACTGTTTCTGTATGTTATTCATAATGTTGTCGGCGATATGTTATTTATTAAGAGGCGATTGCTGATTCGTCCACATTGTACTCCAGTACCCGGACACACACACACACACACACACACACCAGCAGCAGCTACTGTATAAGGATGGAGGGAATTTGTTTGTTTGTATCGCGGCACAGCTTTGGGAAATCAGTCAACCACTTAGTGTACACTCATGATACAAAATTTCTGACCAGAGTGTGAGGAGCAGAAAGCTTCGAATCGCCTGATATTGCTCATTCCCCCACTCAGTACACCTATAGAGGCTGAGTTCGAATGAAGGGTATGTGTGGCCCCTGCCGTTCGTCTCTGGTCAGAGATTACGTATCACGAGTGTACATTCGTGGACATAAGTTTCAATACACATATGTATAACTCAAAGAAATAGCTGACTAGTTAGTGTTTTTGCGGCCTCATAATTTTATATAACATTATCGTTTTGAATAGCGACGAGTAGCTGTTTAGAAATGTAGAAAATGCTGCTTAATTAATTAACGCATTTTCTGGAAAGTTTCTCAGCTAACGAACGGAAGATAGATTTTTTTTTTTTTTTTTTTTTTGTAAGAAGATAGAATTTTTTTTTTTTTTTTTTTGTAATTTCTTTATTCACCTTTAGTACAAGCCCCAACACTCTGGGGAACGTCGCCGATAAAAGGCCATGAAGTTATTTGTTTACCTGGTGGGATATTAATATGAGTAAATATATGTAAACAATTGCAGAAATATCATGAAAGGGAGAAGTTGGATAAAAAGTTACGTACAGTCACGAGCACTAATAAGTATACAGCTCTTGGTTAAGGGGGTGCAGGAGTAGGGGGACAGGCTTGGGGGGGGTTGGGGGGTGCGGGAGTAGGGGGACAGGCTGGGGGGGGGGGGGGTGCGGGCGTAAGGGGACAGGCTTGGGGAGGTTTTGGGGGTTGCAGGAGTAGGGGGACAGGCTTGGGGGGGTTTGGGGGGGTCAGGGGGGTGCGGGAGTAGGGGGACAGGTTTGGGGGGGTCAGGGGGGTTTTGGGGGATGCGGGAGTAGGGGGACAGACTTGGGGGGTCTGGGAGTAGGGGGACAGGCTTGGGGAGGGGGGGGTTAGGGGGGTGCAGGATTAGGGGACAGGCTTTCTACCTACCCCAAAGCCTGTCCCCTTATTCCCGCACCCCTCCCCCCCCACCAAGCCTGTCCCCTACTCCCGCACCCCCTTAATTAAAGCTTCGATCAGTCCAATTCACCAACAAAGTAATTCCAATGGAGATCTTATTGTGCATTTATTTCCTGTCCCCTATATTTATTTCCTGTCCCTTATATTTATTTCCTGTCCCCTATATTTATTTCCTGTCCCCTATATTTATTTCCTGTCCCCTATATTTATTTCCTGTCCCCTATATTTATTTACTGTCCCCTATATTTATTTCCTGTCCCCTATATTTATTTACTGTCCCCTATATTTATTTACTGTCCCCTATATTTATTTACTGTCCCCTATATTTATTTCCTGTCCCCTATATTTATTTACTGTCCCCTATATTTATTTCCTGTCCCCTATATTTATTTACTGTCCCCTATATTTATTTACCGTCCCCTATATTTATTTACTGTCCTAGCTAGGTATTCGAAGCACACCTGAATATTTATTAGTTAGTGCTCGTGACTGTACTATACATAGATGTTTATGCCATTTGAACTGGTAACATTTATTAATTATTTGGGGAGGAGGAATCAGAGTAAGTAGGTGGAACATAGTAGAAGCAACATGATACAATCTTTCACCTTCCTCACACATGCAGTGTTACCAGCTCAGATGACATATATAAACATTTGGGGACGTGGTCGCGAATTTACGAACTAGAGTGTACACACATACATGCAGGTATAGTTACTCACACCATCACACCAAACAAAACACAACAGCAAGACAACCAGTTAAAAAAAAAAAAAAAAAAAAAAAAAAATGTAAATATTTCGTCAACATTAATTCTACAGTGCATAAAAATAATAATAATTGTGCCCATGATTTCTGCCTGATGATAAAAAAATAAAATAAAATAAAAAATAAAAATAAAATGACTGCATGAATAAATACTGATTCGAATTAATGTGCGTGATGATTATGATGAGGTTGAGTGATGAGGGTGATGGGTGAGGTTGAGTGATGAGGGTGATGGGTGAGGTTGAGTGATAAGGGTGATGGGTGAGGGATGAAGGGTGAAGGTAAGAGGTGAGGGAATATCTGTTTTAGGGGTGAGTGTGAGGGGTGAGTGTGAGGGCTCATTACTGAGAGTGAGGGACGAGGGTTAGGGGAGAGGCGGTGGTAGAGTGGATAAAGAGACGGACTGCAAATGTCAACGACCCGAGTTCGAATCCACGAGAAAGCGTCTTGGATTTTTCTGAGGTGAACTGGGTCCAGCTGTTCGTCAATTATCCTGGCTACGCCGACACGTCAAGAAAATACCCCCCAAGGTAAAATAAAGACGATAAGGTAGGTTCAGCACCTCCCCCGTGATGTCATCGAAAATCCACAGGTGGAGAGAGAGAGAGGTGGAAGAAAATGTAATCTTTAAAGAAAACCATCTGGATGTATGGTAAACTGTACAATTACATCATGATATTTTCAGATAATACTGGCATTACTCCTCAAGTGTGACTTTTACATGTAGAGCTTTATCTCCACCAAACTAAGTTGTGTTTTAGCCGGAGTTCTTTAGTCTGTTTATTTGCAAAATACCTCTAAGAATTATGACCAGAATTGAATGAAAATTTCAGGAAATGTTGCAAATAAACAGATTTTTTTTTTTTTTTGTACTCAAGATTTCTATATGGAACCAGGATTTATCAAAGGAAGATTTTTTTTCATTGGGAGATAGGATCATCTTCATATGTGTACTTATGTAAGAATATATGTTGGGTGGAAATCACAGTATATGTGAATACAAATATTTTGCCAGAATACTGTGCTATCTAAGTGCTGTTCTAGCTACATACTACTTATATCAGTGTTATTCCTTACCCAGCTCACAATGACTAGATGGATTGATAGATAGATGAAGATTGAAGATGCATAACTGCCTAGATTAAGTGATCCGGCCTTATTAACAGAGAGAGAGAGAGAGAGAGAGAGAGAGAGAGAGAGAGAGAGAGAGAGAGAGAGAGAGAGAGAGAGAGAGAAAAAAAAAATATTTGTCAACATATTCCTTTCATTGTTAAGTTAATATATAGAAATGAGGATTATAACAATACAAACTGTTGGCATTTCATAAATTATGGATCTTAAATAGCTACCCCTTAAATTAGAAAACGGAGCTTCACTCCACACACTGGTACGTGAGTGACTGACAGCTGTCAGCCCTCAGAACCTGCTCTCGAGATTTACCTTGACGTCATCATCCACCTGCGTGGTGGAGAGGTGTTCTGGCTCTCCCTCACCCCCCCGCGAACCTACCTTCTCGTATTTATTTTACCTTGATACCCCCTACATCGTCATCAACTCACAACATAGAAGATGCCCGACCATATTCCAAGATGCTGTGAGTGACGGTGTAGCTGCTCTCTCCTGATAGTGACGTGTATAAATAAGGTGTCGTCATCTAGTGGGGCAGAAGAGAAGCTACCTTACCAACATCACCACGAAGCTCCACTGTCTCATCTAGTGCGACACCCAATAATCTCGGGGCCTCGCAACAGTCACGGGCTACTGACAGCCTACAGCCCCGAATTTGAGGTATAGAAAAACAAGTAAAAAGGGGTGAAGGTGAGAGGTGAGGGAATATTTCTTTTAGGGATGAGAGTGATGGGTGAGTATGAAGGGTGAGTGTGAGGGGTGAGTGTGAGGGTGAGAGGTGAATATGATGGGTGAGGGTGAGTATGAGGGGTGAGTGTGAGGGGTGAGTGTGAGGGTAAGAGGTGAGTGTGATGGATGAGAGTGAGGGTGAAGATCAGGGGTGAGGGAATATCAGTTTTAGGGGTGAGAGTGAGGGGTGTGGATGAGGGGTGAGGTGTATGCTATGTGTGTTTGTGTGTCATGTGTGTTTGCAACAAGTGGCAACACGACTTGTACTAGGCTAAGGTTGAGTCTGTATGTTTGTATGTCTAGGTTGTGTGTGTGTGTGTGTGTGTGTGTGTGTAAGTGGACTTTTGTGTCCAGGTTGCGTGTGTGTGTGGGCGTGTGTAAGTGGGGTTTTGTTTCTAGGTTGTGTGTGTGTGTGTGTGTGTGTGTGTGTGTTCAGGCTGGGTATAAGATTGGTAACAGTAAAAACAGCTAAAATTTGCTAGGTACTGTACTCACTCACACATTATACGTTTATGCAAATAGTGGAGTTATAATTTATCAAAGCATGTTACCCCTACAATGGTGGTGATGGTGGTAGTTCGTATTTGCATTACTGAATTTTGTGTTGAATTGATAAGGAAATTCACTCACGGCACATTTTAGGTATTTGTAACATGGATGCATTGCCTTGTTGTGAAATGTTCTGCAATCCAGCATTCAACAGTAGTATTATTACCCGTTAATTATTGGTAGGAGTTATACCTACATATTTACCTACCTACCTATCTAACCACCTATCTACCCACCTACCTATATAATTATCCGACCCACCAGACCAAATTGGTGTTATACCTACATATTTACCTACCTACCCACCTATCTACCCACCTACCTATATAATTATCCGACCCACCAGACCAAATTGGTGTTATACCTACATATTTACCTACCTACCCACCTACCTACATATATACTTATCCGACCCACCAGACCAAGTTGGAGTTATACCTACATATTTACCTACCTACCTACCCACCTACCTATATACTTATCCGACCCACCAGACCAAGTTGGAGTTATACCTACATATTTACCTACCTACCCACCTGCCCACCTACCTATATACTTATCCGACCCACCAGACCAAGTTACACACCATACCCAAACAGCAATGAGGACGAGGTGCTCTCCGTGGCCCCAAGAGCCGTCCTTGTCTTGTGGGTGTACCTTTCGACAGTGATAAAAACAAGCAGCAACAACAGACAGACAGACTGGCAGGCAGGCAGGCAGGCAAGCAGGCCCAGGTTACACAAGCAAGCAAACAAGCAATAGTCTATATCTTTATTTAATTAAGGGGAGATTCTCTCGTTGATAAATTGGAAAGCTACTACTGATTTCTCCTATCTATACCATAAAACAGACGCCCACAATGGTACTATAATAGGGCATCTGTTTCCTGGCATAGTTTGGAATAATCAGAGACCTTCCAATTCACCAACAAAACAATCTCCCCTTAATATAATGAATATTATAACGTCTGGTACAATATCCATCCACCTCCATCCATCGTCCCCCTGTACCCCAATGTATATGTATCAACTTACTTACTTACATACAGTGAGGGAAAACCTACATGTGTGCGTCTGCGTGTGTGTGTGATTTTTTTTTATGTGTTTTGTGTTTTGGGTGTTTTTTTTTTGTATTTGAATAATTATTTCTCAATTGATTACCTTGTTTATGTCTCTACTTAATGACTATCCGTATAAGTAACTTGGTAGATAGGTAGGTAGGTTTAGATGGGTGGGTGGGTAGGTAGGTATCCTAGATGGGTGAGTTTTGTTTTTTGTTTTTTATACCTTTTTGTTTTTTATACTTGTAGTCTGTCATTAGCCCGTGACTCTTGCGAGGCCCCGAGATGAGACAGTGGAGCTTCGTGGTGATGTTGGTACCGTAGCTTCTCTTCTGCCCCACTAGATGACAACACCTTATTTATACACGTCACTATCAGGAGAGAGCAGCTACACCGTCACTCACAGCATCTTGGAATATGGTCGGGCATCTTCTATGTTGTGAGTTGACGACGATGTAGGGGGTATTTTCTTGACGTGTCGGCGTAGACAGGATAATTGACGAACAGCTGGACCCATCAGATCACCTCTGAAAATTCACAGACGTTTCTTGTGGAGTCGAATCAGGGCCCTTACCATTCGCAGTCCGTCACTTTATCCACTCTGCCACCGCCTCCCCCAGATAGGTAAGTAGGTAGGTAGGTAAATGGGTAGGTAAATAGGTAGGCGTGTAGGTACAGTAGGTAGATAGATAGATAGATAGGTAGAGAGGTAGAGACTATGTAAGTAAGTAGATAGGTAGGTAAATAGACATATAGACAGAGGATAGATAGATTGGATAAAAGTAAATTATTTTCCTTTAAAGTTACTGAATGGAGGAAGGGGAAATAAGAATATAAAAAATATATATCCCAATGCCGAAAGTCATTCTCCTTTCATAAAATGTGTGTAATAACTGGTTTTAAACTGTTGAAGGTTGTAAGTTTGTGGGAAGCAATTCAGGGGAAGGTAAATCCAGCCAGAGACTTGTAGTTCTGGGGATAATGAAGTTTGATAAGTGGAGGATCTACAGTATGAAAGAGAGTGTATAAATTCATGAGCTCTACCAGTGGCCCTAGTACTGAAGGAAGGGAAAGATGTGGAGGGGTGCATGACACAATTAATGATATAGTCTTAGTAATATTGTACCATAAATAATATTTACTATATACGAAGGAAAGTATTCTCTCTCTCTCTCTCTCACACACCAGAGCAAACATGTCAGGTCATCTATCTTGTATTAATCGATTACACACACACATACACTTGTCAGGTCATCTGTCTTGTATTTCTCTCTCTATCTCACACGGGTCAGGTCATCTGTCTTACATTTCATCAAAGTCTTGGTATATTCATGTAGAAACGAGGTTGCTGCCACATCCACTACCAGTAGAGAATTAATGACTCCCCACCACCAACACACACCATCTCAATATCTATATATATATATATATATATATATATATATATATATACTTTGGTTGATGACTCTCTATTTATACAAATCAGATCCATCTTTCACGTAGTTATCTTGCATCGGACATACAGTATACGTCATACTATAGGTGAATGTGTTGGGAATATATTAGCATCATTAATGGAATAGTATATTTATGGTACAGTGGAGTGCTTTGATTTCTCTAAAGTAAGTCAGGAAACAGAACATGATTAACAGAAATACGAATCATGACTCAGTGCTTGAAAGAGCTTGGAGGAATCAGTTGCTCCAGAATGACCAACACTGCACACCCTCCTTAATTTAACATGATAAGAAAAGCAATTTTTTCAGGGAAGTAATATTTTAGCTGTACATTAGGGCATTCACCTCAGATATTAATTCACTTGCGAGATGCCTGAATAACTTGTATTCTTTTTATATATTTCTATGTAGTCAGTGCACAGTTCAGTTGTTGTTGGAAAAGTTAGTCGGTTCTCAAAATATTTCGGACACGCATTGTTACTCGGTGCACAAATACTCCAGTACATATTTTGAGGCCAATATAGAGGGCCACTGATTCCTCCAAACTATCCAGCAAACAAAGATGCCTTACTCGTATACTGAGGTGCAGCTTGTTCGTTTACTGGCAGAGTTTGAACGATTGATTGATTCATTGAATTTAGGCGCCACAACAGTGAGGTCATATATCGCCAGAAGGTGATAGAGAGGTGAGACAGTAAACAGGAAGAAAATAGAAAGAAAGGAGGCATAGATTAAGAAATGAAAGGGAGTAGCTGGGGCCGAAGGGGCACCCAAACCCTTAAAGTATTGCTCACATCATTACAGGCAATACCCCCCCAAAGGGGGCAGAGTTTGGACGAATGTATATCACACAAGCAACGACCCCATAACTTGCTGATCGAAGACTTCTGAATATTATACTCTTGCTGCTTTGAATTATTGGTGTGAGTGAACTGCATCATTCAACTCCTCCGCTGCAGCTGTGGGGCCTAAGACACCTGTGGAAGAGGGTATATAAAGCCGCCAGGGTTAGGTCGTGGTGCAGGTTAACTCCACACAGCCAACACCCAGGTTCATCGACGGTCTACCCTTCTTGGATCAGGTGCAGTTACTCTCCTTGTTGCCCCCCCCCCTTCCCTCATATCTCTTAACACTACCCCGTCCGACCTCGCCCATATATGGCCCACCCTCGATGAAATGCCCAGAATTTAACTATTTTTTAAAATAAACATTGTAGGAAGAAATGTTTATAGCTAAAATATATAGAATAAATCCTAGCATATAATTACTCTCAAATCCAGTGTCTCTAGCCATCGTATAACCTATATTTTATGAGATTCTAAAATTCCCCGAATGAATTAAAACAAAAAAGCATGAAAACCAGTGAAATTTCAGTAGACTGGCAATACTGTTTTTATTATCATTATTATTAATATTATTGTCGGCGGAACTTATCGTCTCGCTGTTATTAATTTTCGAAATACATAAACTTGATAACATAAAAACAACATTATCCCTAGCTGATGATCAAATGTTCTTAGTTCTATTTTACGCTTATATAATATTTGGTACGATCACCTGCAGAAAGAAAGATAGCGAGATGGAAGGGTAGGGCAGTGTTACCAAGTAAAGGAAGGAAAGTTGTCTGTTTTAGGGAATTCTGAAGCCCACACAGGGAAATTATATACAGATTGTTCAAGAGTAAATAGGGAAATTTATACCAGACGAAAATAACTCCAAAAAGACCGTCAATGTTCAAGATTAATGAGGGAATAATTGAGGCAAAATGTTAGGGAAATTTCGTCCATCAGACTTGGTGTAACTGGGACAGGGAGAGGGAGCACAGAGCTAAAAACATAGAGCTCGCCACCACCTCCCCCTGGCGTGTCGCCACCGGAAATGGGTTGGCGGCCATGACAGATAGCCCATCCCCTCAACCCGCCAGCCTGCCAGCTGGTAGCTTATGCCAGGGTAAGATATTATTTCATTTATTCGGTCTTTTATTGATGATATGGTATATTAACTACATTATAGTGACTCACAATATATGAATAAGTATTTCTTTAACCGATATATCAGTGAATGGCTGATTAAATATAAATTAAATATAAAAATGGGCTATTCAAAATGGCCGCCGACTTGTGACACTCCTCCCCTATCTAATAACACAGGGTTAAGCGCTCTAGGTTTGTAGCTCTGTGAGAGGGAGTTACACAGTATTGCCATAGGCTACTCAAGGAATTGTATCTTACAAGTACATATTTTGTTATCAACAATACATAAGATTTTGCCTGTTTTTTTTCACTCATATGTGTATATAAATATATATATTTTTGTCATAGAACTACTAAAACTAAGTAACGACTGATTTATTCAGTATACAATAAATAATAGTAGTTGGAATTCCTTTGCCACCACAACATCCCCACACCGTCAAGTTATTTTCCCACTTATATCACCTTGTCACTCAGGAGAGAGAGAGAGAGAGAGTTATAACCACTGCAGAAATAATAATAATAATAATAATAATAATGAATACCGGTATATATAATTAGAGACCGGAGGACAATGAAGGCATAAGTAGGGTAATTTCAGTGTCTGTGTAGGGTGAAGACTCAAGGGGTTGGCAACACTGTTCCTCCCCTCACTCAATTATGTAGTCAGTATGGCAGTAACGGTCAAGTGGAAATGTTGTAGAATATTGCTGTGATGCAATCTTTCATTTTGCTTCTTTAATTACATATATATATAATAGTTTCCTCCCATATAACATGCATGACAAACCACACTGTATCCAATAATGTATAACATTATAACGTTAACACCCAGGAACGTCTGAAGACTCCATGTACAAGGCACAGTTTATTCTCTAGGTAACAGTGGTGGCTAGTAGTAGTTGTGGTGAACCAAGGGTGTCTGCTGTAGGTAAAATGGTGACACGTGTGTGGGGCTGTTAGCGAGAGGAACGAAGGTCGAGATTGGTGTTGTTGCTATCAGCCCGCGTCTAGACGTGAGCACTGATTGGCTTTGAAATCTCAGCCAGCCAGATGCTAGGCGGTAAAGAGACAGGTGAAGATGGGGATGAGTGATGAGCAAAGGACAGCAGTGAGTATCAGACCACTTGGTTCACTACAACATATTCTGTTTGTATAGAACCTATAGTCGCAAATAAAAGAAATATAATTATATAGTAGCCTCTACTCCCTTCCTCCCCTCCTCTGGCGCTCCCTCCCTATTCCCTCCACCCTGTGAAATGCCGTTAGACTACGGCAATATTTTCGTGTTCTTTAGTTAAATGAATACCCAATGGCTGTTTATTTGTACGGAACAACATTATAAATTTGTTATTCACATGAATGTTGTGTAAGTTACGTAGTATGGTAAAGTATTATAATAAAATTAACGATAAACAATAATTTTTTCAAATGATGGGGATAGGTGGAGGTGGGGGGCCTGGCGGCGCGGGCCTGCCTGCCTACCTACTTATTTCACCTTATGATGCCAGCTAACACACCAATACTGTAATATAACAGTACAGACTGCGACCTTCCTATCTCATGTTTGTTATGTAACTGAAGTCACACAAAGTGAAGGGATAATAAATTATAGAATCCCCGTTAGATTTGCAGATGACCGACAATATTATCGTCTTTTTTAGTTAAATGAATACCTAATGACTGTCTAGCCTATTTGTTGATATAATATTACTGTACAAATAAAAGCTTCAAGTAGTTGAGTAATATTTTCATCCTAACTTGCTAAGCCGAGGGGTTGGCAATACTGGCCAGTGCCTCTCTACCAACACTAGATTTATCGGCATTATTATCGTGTTTTTTAGTTAACTGAATACCCAATGGCTATTTATTTGTGCGGAACAGTATTATAATTTTGTTATTCACATGAATGTTGTGTAAGTTACTTAGTATGGTAAAGTGTTATTATAAAATTAAACGATACATTTTTTTTTTTTTCAAATGACGGGGATAGGGGGAGGAGGGGGAGGAGGGGGTTCTGATAAGTGACGGGCGAGAGTAGGTTTGTTTACATTTGTGCCGTGAGCATTCCATTTCATTTCGTCTATTCAAATATCTTCGTCCATATCATATCACAGGTACCCACACGTGAAAGTGGATAGGTCACTTAGGTCGGATGGGAAAGGGTTAAATTAACACAGCATGAATATAACATAAAAATTTACACAATATATGATTAAACTAAATTGTTCACATCCCTTCACTTCATTGTTCACATCCCTTCACTATTTTGTTCACTTACTGTTCACTGTTTTGTTCACATCCCTGTACTTATTTGTTCACCTATTGTTCACTATTGTTCACATCCCTTTACTGATTTGTTCACCTATTGTTCACTGTATTGTTCAAATCCCTTCACTGTATTGTTCACATCCCTTCACTGTTTTGTTCACATCCCTTCACTGTATTGTTAATATTATTTCAATATTTATTAATGATACCGATCCATATTTAGAGATTCAACTTACTTGAATTAATAAGTGTGTTGTTCTTTACTTCACAACGCAGGATGCTGAAGGTGGTGATAGCAGTGGGCCTTCTTGGGGTACTGGTGTTAGCAGACCCCCCGGTAGACCTCGTGGCTGCTAATACAACAATTAACATGCAAATTGATCAGAGAATAACCATCGAGTCACCGAATTATGGAATCTCAAACTATCCAACTTACCGGTGGTAAGAAATAGACATCAAAGTGGATCTCCAAATGAGATGATTATTTTGATTGAGCTAAGAAGGAGAACCCTGTGTTAATGTATTATATTCATCCTTGTTAAACAATTCCATCACAATATCATAAGTCACTAGAATATTGTGTATTTTGCTTGTTCTGTACATTACATACAGCTTCTTTTGTATCATAACGAAATATGATTATTTCAAAGTGATACATTTAAATTTGACTCAGTGTTTAACGCACTTTTATGAATGAAACTCGATATTAAAAAAGAAAATGCTAACCAATTTAGCAGTTATTCGGAATGTTTCATGACAAGAATACTGAGCCATTGTTTTTACAGGCCTGAATGGATCGTGTATTGCGACCCTCAGGAGAGTACCGAACTGATATTTAGTATGGATTCATCAAAATTGGAGCAACGATATCGTCTCGGCTGTGACGATGGACTATGGTTGGACGATACTAACTCATCTACAGTGTAAGGAAAATTTTGTTCATTATTATTTCTCTAGGTTTAAAATGTACTACAAGTAGATATATCATGAAGGAATATTTTATGAATATTTTCCACTGTCAATCTGTCTGTTTTTCCCTCTGTCACACACATACACACACACACATATATAGTACTTGTTTCCTACAATTGCAGGAAATGTGGGGATGAAAACTTCCACGGTTACATCACTGCTGATGGTTACGCCAACATTACCTTCATTTCCGACGGTGCCATCACATCCGAAGGGTTCAGATATCATGTGTGGTGCCGAAGTAAATGCAGCGAACTGGCAACAACAACAACTACCCCTGCAACAACAACAACTACCCCTGCAACAACAACAACTACCCCTGCAACAACAACAACTACCCCTGCCTCTTGTAGTTAATTGTTGAGTGAGTAGGGTCCTGCTTGCCTTATTATATTCAAGATCATTAATAAAATGAGGTGGTGTTAGTGATGGTTGGTGTTGTCAGGTACCGGTATACGATGACTCCATAAAGTCATCGGACCGTAACTACTGCTTCATCGTCAACACCACCACTGATATACATATGCACTTACTAACTCCTCTTGTCTTTTACATATATACATACATACTTACTTACATACCTAGGCTACCTACATACACACAAACCACCACTCGGGAAAACACACACAATATGGCTATTACTGAAGGAAAACATTTTACTTTAAGGATGAGATTATGTATAACTGTGTCCCCAGAAAAAATATCAACAATGATATTCAAAGGTATAATAATGTCATCCACAGTAATAGCCAGTACGTGTTTCCTATAGAGTTATGTACAGTGGCGAACCAAAGTTTCGTTACCCCCTTGGCTGACAGGAAGGCGAAGACAAGTGTTAAAGATATGCTGAACGATCGGACAAACTGGTGGATCGAGTTGGTAACGAAACAGTGAGGTTCATTTTCACAAACTACAAACCGGAAGTCATGGAATATGAAGCTCTTCCTGTCTCGTTACCAACCCGATACACCAGTTTGTCCGATCGTTCAGCATATCTTTAACACTGTCTTCACTTTCCTGCCAGCCAAGGGGGTAACGAAACTTTGGTTCGCGACTGTACAATACAGTTGTAGACAAGTGAAACAGGCACACTTTAAAACGGGACCTCTTATCAAGCATATAGAATAGAACTTATCGCATCTATACACACACACACACACACACACACAGCGTTTCATCCTACCCTATGCTCAATGAAGGGCCCCATTTCAGGTGTGTCGGTTTCATATGTCCCCAACTGTATGTATGTATGTATTCATGTAGCCTAAATAAGTATGCAAGTCAATAAGAATACATGCATGAATGGAGGTATGTTATATGTATGCTTAAGTGACCCTGTGATGTAGTCAGAAAATTGGAGGTAAATGAGTCCTTCATATACCGCTATGAAACACCACCTATATTATGGAAGGAGCTTGTTTCATAGCATTGATAGGAGGAATCAGAAGCCTTCAATTCTCATACACGATCACTGGGTCCTTAAGGTGAGAGATTATTAGGTTACAGGTTTCTTTTCTGCACATTTATAATAAGAATGAATTTGGCAATGTTTGATTCGACTGAATAAGACTATTTTTTTGGGTTTATGGTATTACTCAATATTAGTTGATTTTTTCTTAGCACTGACCCTAATAAAATTATTCAATATTAGTCAGCACTCACCCTAATAAAATGTTTCAAAATTAGTTAATAATTTTTTATCACTGACCCTATTAAAATAATTCATTATGAGTTAGTTCTTAGTTAGCACTGACCCTAATAATATGTTTTGGTATGAGTTAGTTCTTAGTTAGCACTGACCCTAATGAGATGTTTCAATATGAGTTAGTTCTTAGTTAACACTAACCCTAATGAGATGTTTCAATACGAGTTAGTTCTTAGTTAGCACTAACCCTAATGAGATGCTTCAATATGAGTTAGTTCTTAGTTAGCACTTAGTTAAGGGGCAGTATAGTTTTGGTAAATCTGGAGCTACTGATTCTTCCAAACTATTCCCAGGAACAACAGACCATCATTATTTTTGGTACACTAGTCCTGTTTCCGGGCATACTTTGGAGGAATCAAGGTGCTCCAATGAACCAAAAGTATAATATATTTTTTTTTAAGTACCTTATTTACTTTTAATTAATACAAGTCCCAACACTCTGGGGAACGTTGATGATAATATGAAAAAATAATAATAGACGTATTTTACAACGGGCTGAAAAAGACATAACCCACCCACCCACTGACACGAGCCCCTGAACACCGTGGGTCCCATCAGGGCAGAGGAGGCGACGTCACTCCCGCCGCCTACTGTACATAAACATATCCCCATATGCACACATACAAACACAGACACACACACATACACATATATATATACACACAAAAACACACATACAGACACACACATGAGACACCACAACAAACTGAAACCGATTTGGGCTACTACAGAAAAGTACAGAAAGGTACAAAAAGAGTGCAATTCCTACAGTATCATAAAATGTATTGTAACAGCTAAACTCTGTATAATTCCACATTTCATCATAGAGACATTTTGCTTATAATTTTCCAAGCAGGTCATCATTCAATTTAATGCATGGAATGCTGAATCACCTTGTATATAAGAAAACTGTAGTAAGAATAATAATGTTGCCAAAGTAAAAAGTGATATAATAAATAATTAAGATTATACAATAATTGTCAACGGTTACATCACAACGGCGAGTGAGGGTGGGACTCCTACCATACAGGTGTCCCACTGCACGGTACCAGTCATAGTGAGGGTGGGACTCCTACCATACAGGTGTCCCACTGCACGGTACCAGTCATAGTGAGGGTGGGACTCCTACCATACAGGTGTCCCACTGCACGGCACCAGTCATAGTGAAGGATGGAGAAACTATTATGTCGTTCAGCGTCAGTACGGAGTTCCAAGTCCTCGTGTTTCATCACGCAGAATTCTTCTCACTAAACTCTTGGTGATTGGGAGGTGTACAGTAGGTTGGGACAGTTGGCAGGCAGTTTTGACAAGTGTATCTATCTGGTCGTGTGGGTCATGACCTACATGAGAAGGTATCCAGATGAAAGAGACACAAAGGCCAAGGGTGGTGGCAAGATGGATATGATGTTGTAGGGAGGAGATAAGAAGGGTGATGTGGGATGGAGGACTACGAATAAGGGCTAAGGCTGCCTGTGAGTCGCTGATAATGAGACCAGGGGCCGGATACTCAAAACAACTTAAGACATTCTATCTCGGCTAGGGAGCCCTAACTTCCCTAGTGTGCTTATGACGGTATACTCAAAACACTTACGACAGCATACTCAAAACTTTTGGCAGCATCTTGTCCTAATAAGTTAGGGCACTTGGATTTAGGACAACCTCCAGGCAGCCCTAAGTGGAGTTATGACACCGAACACCGTAGAAAACATGATAAATCAACTCGGCTGTACCAAAAAGAATAAGAATGACTCTATACTTTTTGGCTGTATTACCAAAGAGCACCACTTTGTTGTTGTTGGAGAGACTACTGAGAAAGAGTGTATATTAGGTCTATAGGGAACCACTCCAATGTCAGTCATGATCACCAACGAAGATAGTATAGATTTCCTCAGAATGAAATAATAAACTTATCCGAGAAATAGGACCATGACATAATATATCGCTCGTCGCACAATAAAATTTAGTGCCATTCTCACACATACTCGAGTAATATTGAGTATACAGTGTAAGCAAAGTTAATTAGGAGACTTATGTGTTGCATGAGAAATAGTCAGAACAGTTCAGTGATTCACAGCATAATAAATTATTTTCCCAGTCATTGGTTAAAGCAATAACTTTTCCATTTGGACCCTGAAGGAGAAGCTTTGCACTGTGGTAGTATCGTAACCAATGAGGTATAAGGTGCAGCCATTGTGCACTGGTTACCGTCAAGATTTGGGAAGTTTTTTACAAAGCACCTCGGTGACCTACCCCTCCACAGGAAGGGTAGGTAAGTCTCACCCCACTTACTCCCTATTTTTTATAATTATTTTATTTTTATAGAGGCTGGAGGTGGAGCTGAAGGGGGAGGCGGTGTGGGGGCAAAGTAGGTTCCCCCACATATAGGGTTGAATTTCCTTTTTAATAATTCTAGAGACAAAATTATTTTTAAATTATAATTGTAATTATTTTTAAGTGTTAATTGTGCAAAAGATGACGTGAAATGACAGCCAGAACAAACAATCTCGATACTTATCTTGATGAAATGTGATGATATGAAGGGTTCGTTAATTAAAAAAAAGGAAAGGATAAATGAGAAGGAAGACGGAGCTCGGGGAGGACACGTCCGACTCCTGGGACCGCACAAAAACCGACTCTGATCTAAGTTAAAACGGGAAAATAAAAAAAACTCAAGATAAATACCTGCAGTTAAGTTGATTGCTGCTAGATGAGAAATGTCCAGCTGTACAGTATTGGTCATGTCCAGGATCCCACAATATTGGAAATTCTCTGCATATTTCTAATAGCATATACACATGCTCTGATTTCCATTTAACCTTGCGAGAAGGCATTTTTAAATTTTTTTTTATTCAGAGGCACATGAAGACATTCTGGAATACTTTATCGGGGCAGTCGGGCGTTTGTTTATGTTTACAAAACAGGCGCGAGTGTACTACAGCGATGGTCAATAGAAGAACTGAATACCTAATTCGTGCTGTTCATATAATTCTTTAATAGATTTACAGAGTCAATTAACTACAGGAAGTAACTATTTTAATGTACAAACAATGATTTGCATGCTCAATATTTTTTTCCTTGGTATATAAACAACACGGTTGATTACTCATTTGAGCACTCTTTTGAGTAGCAAAACTTGCTATTCATTTCTCCCAGCATGCTATCCATTTCCCCTAGCAGCAAGATTCGGCTGCTTGCTACTCGTTTTGGCTAGCAAAACACAAAGCAGGTAGCAAAAGCAAGTAGCATGCTAGCCAGAATTGCCCAGTGTGCCGCCACCTTTAGCAATAAAATTTTGGCTGAGGAATAAGTATCGTCTTATTATCCTTTCTGCACCATCGCTTGGCAGAACCAAGAGGAGTTATAGACTGATGATTGCTACCCATTGTAAACATGTTGTTATCATTCCACTTTACAAAGAGGATTTCATTATTCTCATCAACCCTGTAATCATAGGAACCACGGCCATTCTGTTTCATGTCTTTGTCACTTTGTAGTGGGCATTTAGCAGTACGATTGGCACGTGTTGTCCCAGTTAATCTGATACCTATATCTTTCATGTATGCAAGTAACTTGTGACTAGTGAAGAAGTTATCCATGTAAATCTCATGATCACTATGAATGTCTAAATGCTGTATCATCTCCAGAACAACTTTTCCTCTAAGGGTTTCCTCAAATGTGCAGTCTGAATTCCTCTCCTCCTTGCCTTGGTAGAGATTCATTTGGTAGCAGTATCCTGTACTTCCACAGCACAAAATCCACTGCTTGAAACCAAAACGAATTGGCTTACCTCGCAAAAATTGTTTCAGACCGTGCTTTCCATAATACGTTACAATTTGCTCATCAATAGACAATTCTCTTGAGAATATTCCAAATGCTCTGAATTTCTTGTTTAGATAGTCCATTACTGGCCTCAGTTTGAATGCTTTGTCTTTCGTGTTCTGTGCAGCATTCTCATTGTTAGCAAAATGTAGATATCTTTTTATTTCTGTGTACCGGTTCCTTGGCATAGAATTCCTTACAAGACCTGTATCTAAGTCTTCATCCAAACTCCAATAGTGCCATTCACTTGGTAGCTTACGATAGCCAGAAAAAAGCAAGATTCCCAGGAATTTCTTTTGGCAATTAGATGTAAGGCTAAATCCATGTCGATTTTTTTGTGTTGCATACTTCTCTGACTGATCAACTATAATTTCCAGTAATTCATCTGTTAAAAAAAGTTCAAACAGTTCAACATCGCATTTACCTCTCAATTTCAGCTTCAGCTCTTCCCTCCTCCTTTCTGCATTTTGTTGAGTTTGTGAGCTGAAAATTTGATCTTTTTTCTTCCATTTTATACTACAACTTTTTGTTGATTTTGTCTTTTTTTGAGGTTGCTCATACTCAGTGTCAGAAGCATCTTTACTTCTAGTCTCTTCATACTGATGAAGTTCAACTGTCCCACTAACCTCTGGTGGTAAGAAAGATGGATCTGCAAATTCATCATCTATGACATCTTCATCTAAATCTTCCTCATCTGTGAGTTCATCAACAGGAGGAGGAACATGAATAATATCAATTGTGTCTATTCCATCAGGTACAGCATTTTCATCAATATTATTTATTGGACCACGTAGAGAATAGAATGATCTCACAGGAAAGCGTTCAGTGTCATCCATCCTCTTCTGCAAAGACATAAGAAAATCTTAGTTTCATGAAGTCAGGAAGCAACAGTATTACTCTGAAATCTTAATTGTTTTCAGAATATAACATAAGAAATATTCTGTGATCAATGAAATAGAATAGTGAGTGATAAAAGAAATGCCAAGCTTTGTTATACTGAGTTTGTAGAAAATGGACATATTTTGAGAGCAGGCGCCCATGGTCCTTTTTCTAGGACCAACATTTCAGACGTCCTAGCCAATAATTGTGATTTTATTGCAGAGTATACTTACACTCATCTAACACTACACTCACTAAGGAAAACTGTGTGTGTAAGTTACAGGCTGATCAAGCGGCAAAATCTCTGGCAAAATTACCAAAAAACTGGAGCAAAAAAAGTTTTGTGCTTACCTGTAAGATAGTCTCCCGTTTGTTTACATTTCAGGAACAGAAGTTGCAGGGTTAAAATATTTTCTGCTCCGAGAGACAATAGAAATGTGAAACATATAAAAATGTTATATAACAAATAATCTATTTTTAATAATTAAAGAGCTTGTCGGTCCTAAAAATAGGACCATGAGAGCTAATGGGTTAGTGACAATGTATTTCATTGTCTGCCGAGTGTAGGAATTATTCACCTTTTGGGTGACACAGGTCAGGGCGAGATTAATAATTAAGGAGCGGCTGGCGAGCTTCTTGCCAATACCAAGATGGAGGACCTGACTTCACTTTTCTGGCCGCGCGCCGTCTCCTCCTATTCTACCTCCATGTTTACAACTTTCCAAGATGCTTTTAAAAAGCCTTATGGGGCCTAGGCCAGGTGTCCACCTCTGTCCACCTCGGCCCGCATCCCCTCTCACAGAGAGAGGAACTGACCTTGACCTTCCAGTAAATAAGTGACCATTGACCCTTCCTTCTTCCTTTCTCACAGAGGAAGAGAGAAAGAGAAAATAAGGAATAAAAAAGGGAGAGAAGAGGAAAACTGACCACTCGGAGGCAACACTGACTCTACCCATTTCTGTCAACTTTGAGTTTGAAATATATGTAAGCAGAGGAGTTAAACTAGTAGGTAGGATACTTAACACTGATTCCCAAGGGCTATATACTGTCTCCATAGAGAGAGACAATACCATATAAGACAAGGCACAATATTATCCCTAGATATATATGTATATATAAATAAAGTCTATTTAAATTGTGAAGTCAATCTACCTAAGAATCACCTACGTCTGCCACATTACCTAATACATCAACTTCAACATCAACTCCAATATCCACTCCAACATCAACTCCAACACTCAAACACATAAGATGCCAGTTTCTGCCAGAATCAATCCTTCAGAACTGGTACAGAGGTGGTGGTAGTGTTAGTGGTATGGTGGTGGTGGTAGTAGTGATGGTTGTAGTGGAAGTGGTAGTGGCGATGGTATGGTGGTGGTGGTGGTAGTTAATACAGTTGATACAGTTTATTGCCATAATAATACATATATTACAAGTATTATACATGGAATTTATATTGGCATAGTTTGCTGAGCCTTGGCTCCTTAGCAGACACTTATTTGTAATAACAGGAATTTTAAAGGCAACTAACTATTGATAAGAGAATTACAGTACTGTAGTTTATGTTATATTATCAAGCAAAATATATTAATGTAATAATTATATAATTTTAAGAAGATTGTGCTTAGAACATGTATTTCCTATATTTTTTTCTTAAATTGTAGAGGGTAATCTGTTGTTCCGGACTTTTTCAGTTCATGGGGCAAAGAATTCCCTGCCTTAGGACCTTGACACATAACACTATTTTCATATAGTTTGGTACGTGTACGAGGACAACTTATATCCACATTATTAGATCGTGTCCCATCATATTGCTCCATAATCCTAAAATTTTTATTATCTCTATTACTTACATTTATTTATGTTTCTAAATACATTCATAACAAAAAAAAAACTTAAAATATTTTCAAACTTCAATAATTTCAAAGATGCAAAAGCATCTTTTGCTGAGTCATACTTCCCTTTAAATCAGGGGCGGGCAACCTTTTCATGGAGTGGGCCAGATGAGATCATTACGAAAAGGCCGCCCGCCACAGCTCAAGAAAAATTCCCAATATACAATACATATTTCTTTATTTTCTTGAATAACAAACAAAACTAAACTACTTTACAAAAAAGGAGTTCCTCTGTAAATTGTGATAACAGTTTTTTTTTCATAGCGAAAAATAAAACAATATAAAATCATAGATAAAAAAATAAATAAATAAAGTTAGGCTACTACACAATCCTATTTGGTTTATTTCATTGCTTAAGTTCCTCCACAGGTACAGAATCTTGTGATTATGTATCATACTGGCCAAGTGTATCATACATACATACAAGTGAACAACTATGCTTATTGGAATTTATATCAATCAGTGAGACAACTGGTGCTGTTTCTCACGAAGAAGTACCTCCATGTCAGGTTTGACTGTGCTAATAGCCAACAATAGAACGTCATTCAGGTGGCAGTCAGAGAGCTGGGAGCAGAGGCAAGATTTTGTATATTTCATCTTTGAAAATATTTGCTCACACCTGTAGGTACTACCAAACATTGCCGTGATCCTCTGAACATGCTGCAATAAGTTTGGAAAACTGTCAGAATGGAGGTGGTCACGGAAAAATGACAGTGGAGAGGAGGTTTTGAACTTCGCCTTTAATTCTTCATTGCATTGCAACTCAATTACTTCCATTTGTAGGGGGATAGGGGCATCGTCCACCGCAACATCAAAGGGGGCAGTAAACAACTTGAAATTACCTGCCAGTACCTTGACTCCTTCAAAATGTGAGGCAAATTCCTTCCTCAGAGAGGAGACGACACTAACACAAGCATCCGGATCTATGGTACCAGGGTCACAAGCAGCGAGGCGAGGAAAATGTGCAAATTGACTATCAGCCAACTGAGCCTCCCACAAGCGCAGCTTAATTAACTTCGAAAACGGTGATGTGGCCGTACATATCTGTCACAAGAACTTCTTTACCTTGCAGCTTCAGGTTGAGGGCGTTCAGGTGAGTAGTGATATCTGTCAGCAGGGCCAGGCGAGCGAGCCATTAACAAAACATCCTAATATTTTTTATTAGTAAAAATTTACGGGATCTTCATAAATCAGTGATAATCTCAGGTTCGCCTGGGTAGGGAGAGTGCAGTGACTTGATATCACTTCCTTCCACTTATCCGTTCTGTTATTACCTGGTTCTACTATGACTCCTTCAAAAGCTTCTTAATGAGCCCCAAATAGCAGCTATTTGTGCTCCTGTTTAAAGAAATAAAACTAACAAAGAAAAAACATAGAACACGAGGAGATCACTTCGGTCTGTTTAGCTCGCGACTGTACGTACTGTGAGGGAGGGAGGGAATAGAGTACCACCACCATACAAGCAAGCACGGCGTATACGCTCTGTTAGCCAGAGGACCATAGTATGAACCTTATACGGAGGCAAATTGAGGCTGAAATTCGCATAACTAGCAGGGAACCTTATGCTTTGCTGGCTGGTGTGACTGCGTGCAGTGTGCAGCTGGCGGGCCAGATTCAAGTGTGGTTGGCCAGACGGTAAGAGCAGCTCGACTCTCGCATGCCAAATTACAATGAAAATCATACTTCACATCGCGGGCCAGGCTTTAGACCTGCGCAGGCCGGATTTGGCCCGCGGGCCGAAGGTTGCCCGCCCCTGCTTTATATGACATTAATTAAATAACCTTTTTCCGAGCATTTACAATACATTTTAAAAATGATGGCCTTGTACAGTTGGCAAAAAAAGTTTCGTTACCACCCCTACGTTAATTTTAATCTCGTTAAGCGTGGCAGGATTGGTACTCTGCTAGACTGGGCAGCAGTGACTCGTGTCATCCGAGACGGCTATCGTCTTTGCCCCTCTGATAATATGTGGGCTGCGGTATTGACAGCTTTATTATATCAAAAGTTTAGCTGATTTTACACTAAATTTTGAGTGTTCAACAACTATTACTATTTAACTATTCATTATTAAGCATAAAGAAATACGTTTGAGTATTTTAGAACAAGAATAACCGTGAAATACCCAGAAAAAGTAGCACTGGCTTTAAGTACGTCATTCCAACTAGCCTGCCCATTAGACACTGACGGGCAGGGAGGGTGACGGAGGTATTATAGACACTCGCGTCACACCTGACTGGTGAGTCAGGTGTACCAACTTTACATCACAGTGTTAAAAGGATGGTAACGAATCTTTTTTTGCCGACTGTACAACCCCAAATTGAGACACAGTATATCATATGAAAATAACACAATGAATAATATATACTAACCATCGACACTGTCATCTGCTGATTTCTCACTCTGTACAAAATACCACATATTTTTGACAATTTGAGACACATTGAGCTTATGTGATTCTGCCAGTTCAGATATTCATCAACCACCACACCCAGAAATTTTGTTGATGTCACACGATCTATTAGATCACCTCCAAAAGATAAGGGCGACATGTCATGTCTCAAAGAGCAATTTTGGAACATAATATACATTGTTTTCTTAATATTTAGCTTAAGCTTATTAGTTTTTATCCATGTAAGTATTTTGTCTAACTCGGAGTACATGAGTTGATGTAATTGGTTAATATTCTTGCCCACAAACATCAGAGTAGTGTCATCAGCAAACAAGACATAATCATTTTTTTTTTCACTTACTGAAACTATGTCATTAATATATATTAGAAACAAAGTTGGTCCCAAAATGGATCCCTGAGGCAATCCCAACTCAATATTTAAAAAAATAAGAATAATTTTTATTACAGTATATCTGTTGTTTCCTGTTTGCCAAGTAGTTACAAAATAACTGGAGTGCAATTTTATGTTTTTCATTTTATGATTTAATATTTCATGGTTTAATGTGTCAAATGCTTTAGATAGGTCAAGGAAAACACTTGCTATATATTTATTATCATCAAGTTGTTTATAAACATGACTAACAAACTTTAGTAGTGCAGCCTCCGTTCATCTATCCTGACGAAAACCATACTGGCAATCTGATAACAACTTGTTCTCCTCTAAGAAATCCAATAGCCTGTTAGAAATTGTTCTCTCAAATATTTTACTAAATGCGGGTAAAATGCGGGTAGTGATGGTTGTAGTGGTAGTGTTAGTGGTGGTAGTGACGGTAGTGGTGGTAGTGACGGTGGTGGTCGTAGTGATGGTTGTAGTGGTAGTGTTAGTGGTGGTAGTGACTGTGGTGGTCGTAGTGATGGTTGTAGTAGTAGTGTTAGTGGTGGTAGTGACTGTGGTGGTCGTAGTGATGATTGTAGTGGTAGTGTTAGTGGTGGTAGTGACTGTGGTGGTCGTAGTGATGGTTGTAGTGGTAGTGTTAGTGGTGGTAGTGACTGTGGTGGTCGTAGTGATGGTTGTAGTGGTAGTGTTAGTGGTGGTAGTGACTGTGGTGGTCGTAGTGATGGTTGAAGTGGTAGTGTTAATGATAAGACAAACCCATAATTTCACACCCCTGTTGCCCCAATACTCATTCCACCAACATATTATACTTGGTGAATTATGTAATTTGACGAAATTTAAAATGTTCTCTCCGTAATTTCCTTCACTTGTCAATGTAATACAATTAACGGAGATGTAAAAACGAAATTACATTGCTGAACTTAAGGGGAGATTCTTTTGTCTCTGCATGATTCCTCCAAACTATGCCATAAAACTGATAACCTATTGGTATAACATTGAGGGCGTCTGTTTTGTGGTATATTTAGGAGGAATCAGTAGCCATCAAAATTATCAACAAGAGAATCTCCCCATAATGATAAATCTAGTGAATTATGACCGCCACTAAAACCATGCGTTAGTATCCTAGCAGCATGTACTTGAATGTGAAAATTGGATATATTTATAAAGTGCAGTGGAACTCAACAAACTAGTAGTGAGGTCAACACACACACACACACTTAACAAAAAAATACTTGAAAACAATTATATCTAGTTGTCGTTGTTGTTGTAATTCCCCAGACTCTGGCCGAGCAATCCCGAGTGTGGTTGACCGAAACGTGTAGATGCTCGGGCCCCCAAATGGAAGCCAGGGTGATTGTGAGATATGTTTCTTCGAAGGCAACAGAAGAGGAGACTGCTGGCCCATAGACATGTACCCCCGAGCCAACAAACCTACCGTCAGTAGTCTTCCTTGTTGTGCCACCCAATCGGGCGATCTCGTCAGCTACCCAGAAGAAATGATAAATAGTAAGAGAGACAGACAGAACAGGCCATGGTGTGGTAGAGGATGCCAAATTCCTCATTTCTGGATAGAACCAGTCCTCACCAGTGTGTGTTGGGTAGTTTACATCAACACATCTTTCTTCAGCCTATAAAGGTTGCTATCCTTGCTCTTACAGCCGGGTACCTACTTACTGCTAGGTGAACAGGGACATAAGGGCTGGGAAAATTGTCCAACAATTCCACTGAAATAGGAATCGAACCCCGGGAGCTCTCGCGATTATATCTAGTTTAGGTGAATAATCAACTGTAGGTGAACTGGAGAAATACTGATTCCAAACAATGAGGGAAAACAGTCGACCTCCATATAATTACAAGGAAGAGATCTGTTTCGTGACATGGAGTTTGGAGGAATCAGTTGCCCAACAATAAGAGTAAAACTCCATAATAGCATCAGTGGGAAAATAATATATAAACTTATGCTGCAGTAAAACACTATTGGGGTCAGTGCTAACTAATACAGAATAATTCTATTAGGGTCATTTCTAACAAATACAGAATAAGTTTATTAATATCAGTGCTAAGAATTAATGAACTAATATAGAGTCATTTTATTAGTGTCAATGTTAAGAATTAAGGGAATAGTATACTTTTGGTTCATTGGAGCACCTTCATTCCTCCAAAGTATGCCAGGAAACAGGACTAGTGTACCAAAAATAATGATGGCCTGTTGTTGCTGGGAATAGTTTGGAAGAATCAGTAGCTCCAGATCTACCAATTAACTACGTGTTAACTAAGAACTAGTTCATATTGAAGAACTAACTCATACTGAAACATCTTATTAGGGTCAGTGCTTACTAAAAAAAAAAAACTCATGCTGAAACATCTCATTAGGGTCAGAGCTTACTAAGAACTAGCTCATATTGAAGCATTTCATTAGGGTCAGAGCTTACTAAGAACTAACTCATATTGAAGCATCTAATTAGGGTCAGTGCTAACTAAGAACTAACACATACGGAAATATCTTATTAGTGTCAGAGCTTACTAAGAACTAACTCATATTGAATAATTTTAATTGGGTCAGTGCTAAAAATTATTAACTAATATTGAATAATACCATAAACCCAAAAGAATAGTCTTATTCAGTCGAATGAAACATTGCCAAAGTCATTCTTATTATAAATGTGCAGAAAAGAAACCTGTAACCTAATTGTCTCTCACCTTAAGGACCCAGTGATCGTGTATGAGAATTGAAGGCTTCTGATTTCTCCTATTTATGCTATGAAACAATAATTGTTTTATTTTTTTAACATCTAGATTATTACTTTTCCAGCAGTATTTACACATAAAAAGAATTGTGAACAATTAAAAATAGTTGGACGCATTTATATGTCTAGTATATGAACACATAATAAACAGAACCATTCACGCTTTTGTATTTATAATCAATATAATTATTGTTTTGTGTGAGTTTTGTGGAAAGCATCGCATGATCTGTGTGAATCTGAGTGAGAAATGAAGTTAAATATGTGGGAAATTGGACGGCGTGAGCCAGGATAATTTAACGAACACCTCTGAAAAAAAAACAAAAAAAAACAGATGTTTCTGGTGAACTCTAACCCGGGCCCATGCCTTTCGCAGTCCGTTACTGTATCCACTCTGCCACCGCCTGCCCCACTAGATGTCAACACTTAACATATACACACACGTTACTATCTAGAGTGAACAGCTTATAATTTATACCGTCATTCACAGCATCTTGGACTATAGTGTATGTGTTGGTGACGATATAGGGAATACTATCTTTCCTCCTCCGCCTCCTTCTCCTTTTCTTCTTCTTCTTTTTTCCTCCTTCCACGACCTTCTTCTCTTCCCTCCTCCTTTTTCTTTTTCTTCTTCTTTTCTCCTCCTACCACGACCATCTCTTCCTCCTCTTCTTCCTTCTTCCTTCTTTTTGTTACTACCTTTTCCTCCTCTTCCTTCCTTCCTTCCTTTCTTATCCCTGTGCCCGCCATGAAAATGTGTTCGGTATATTTTCTCACACTAAAACTCAGGCCAACAACTCTGTTTAGAAATGCATGAGGCTTTTAAACCTAAGAGGGCCAGTTGTGAGTTCGACACGCATTATTCCCAAGTCTCTCACAGTGCAGTGCAATAAGGTGGTGTGTTTTACAAGAGAAAGTATATACAGTTCCAACTCTCCCACGGTATAGGGAAGGAGGGGGGAGGGAATGTTTTACAGGAGAGAGTGCCTATACCCAGTCTCTCATTGTCTAGTACACCTTAAGGAGAGAGAGAGAGAGAGAGAGAGAGAGAGAGAGCGCATTTATGTAGTTAGAATGATAATTAGGAAAGTTAATAGTTAGGGACTTATGACTTTTCCTCTCTAATCCTTAATGATGATGATGATGATAATGATGATAGAGGTAATGATAGTACACAATAATAATAATAATAATAATAATATTAATAAGTCCTCCTATAGATCACGCCAATCCCTGATCAGCCCTACCAAAACACAGCTGAGGTAGAAGAGGAAGTGGGAGGGACAGCCAAGCAATCAAATGAATTGGCCTTCACTCCACCTCATAAATCTGACAACTTTATCAATTGCCCCTATCATAATATTTCTTCGCTGCACTCACTCATCTATCTCCTTCCTGATATGAAACGAAAAGCTCCGGGATTCTCTGCCATTTCTGATGATTAGTTTTCTCTGATGTTGGGGTCATTGTGCTAAATTTAGGGCTCTATGGTCATTTGTTGCATATAGCTTATTATTATTGATTTTTAATATTATTACCAGATTTTTACGGAGTTTCGTTCCCCTCATTATGTAATTCCTGAATCCCACTTTTTTTCTCCCCCCCCCCCCTCTCTCTCTCTCTCCCTCTCTCTCTCTCTCTCTCTCTATCTCACTGTCTCTACGTCTGTCGCTCCCTCCCCCCCCCCTCTCTCTCTACCCTAAGCTTAGAGAGAGGAGTAGTGGTTTAGATAGAGGCTGAGTGACAGGCAAATCAACTTGGTATTAATAAGATCACTTCCCTCAGCGGATATAAACAAACGGAAGTGAGAAGGTGAGGCTGCGAATGTCCCACACTGTCTCCTAGTCCTATTTCCCTTGTTGGTCGAATAGGCTATGGGGTAATCTGTTTCTATGTCTATTCATCGATCTGTTTGTCTGTCTTTATGTCGCTCTGTGAAGCTACATATACGTGTGTCTATATATCGGTCCCTTTTCTATCTATCTATCTATCTATACATCTGTTTATCTTTCTCTCGCACCAACTCCCTTTTCCCCTAAAATTTCCCCCCTCTCCTCACTCCTCCTCCACCTCCCACATACCCCCCTCTCTCCGATAGTTCCCCCCCCCCCCTTCTACTCCTATACATCCCACCTAGTTCCCCTCCCCCCTAAAGCTCTTCCCACCCTCTCCTCCTCCACCTCCCAAATGGCCCACTCCCCCCTAAGGTTCTTCCCCTCCCTCTCCTCCTCCACCTCCCACATGCCCCCCTCCCCCCTAAAGTTCTCTCCCCACCCCCTTCTCATCCTCCACCTCCAACCTGCTTCAAGTAATCAACAAAAAGACTTCGTTGCCTCGTTTCCCACTGATCAAATTAACACTGTAATAATCTAATAGGCGTGTTATAGGGGGCGATTGGCTCGGTTGGGAAGGTGTTTTGTAATTAAAGTGTGAAGGTGTGTGTCTGTATGTGAGTAGGTAGGAAATGAGGAGAGAGAGAATGGAGGGAGAGGAGAAGAGAAGACAGGTGTGGACAGGAGAGGAGAGGAGAGAGATGTAAAAAGTGGGAGAGGAGAGAAGAGCAGAGGAGTTAAGTGTAGCGATGGGACTAAAGGAAAGAAGTGAAAAGTGAAGGAGAGGAGAGATAGAGAGAGAGATGAAACTCAACCTCTATTAATTAACAGACTCGTATCATAATTATACAACCTTGTGATTTGGTCTTCTGATATTGTGGGTTTTCATCAGATTATAATTTTACTGTACATTGAGTTTGTCGTTTACAAGAAGAGGAAAATGTAACAGAATCTTTCTAATCAACTGTATGAATCTCTCACTCTAGTACTGTACATACCAGCACCTTAATACCTGCATGACTCAAGCAAAATCCACTTGTTCTTATTCGCATGAGAACTCCTCTAATATTGGAAACTCTGGCTCTAAGTATATTATAAACCATTATCGCGTTATGTCTTCAGGGAGAAAGTGTGACTGCAGTGTGAATACGTAAACTTTTATCGTAACTAAACTGTTTATTGTTTGGGGCAAAAAGTTGAGCAGTGTGGATGGCTGGTTGTCGAGGAAGGTGAGGGAGAGTGGAGGTGAGGTAGGGTGGAGATGGGGTGGAGAGATGAGGTGTGGGTAGGAGGGGTGGAGAAATGAGGTGGGTGAGAAAATATTAAGGTGATTTTTAAAGTAAAAAGGAAGGGGTGCGAGTGTTTGCTATGTGAGATTTTTTTTTTTTTTTTTCACCTCAACCTCGAGACTGTAGGCTGCCGGTAACCTATGACTCTTGCGAGGCCCAGAGATTATTGAGTGAAGCTACGAGATACTAGATGTTTCACGTATGTCACACTAGAAGACACAGTGGATCTTAATGGTGTTGGTTGTTTCTTTTCTGACCCACTAGATGACGACACCTTAATTATACACGTCACAATTAGAGAGTGCAGCTACACCGTCACTCACAGCATCTTGGAAATCAGTCGGACATCTTCTATGCTGTGAGTTGGGGAGTGTGTTCATGTGAGGTGTGGGTGGAGAAGTGATATGTGGGTTGATGTGAGATGTGGATTGAAGTGAGATTGTGTGGATGTGAGGTGTCGGTGGAGGAGTGAGATGCGAGTGGAAGTGAGAGTGTGTGGAAAAGTGAGATTGTGTGGAGAAATGATATGTGGGTGGAGAAATGAGATTGTGTGGAAGCGAGATTGTGTGGAAAAGTGAAATTATATGGACAGTGAAATGTGGGTGGAGAAGTGAGATGTGTTTGTAGAAGTGAGATGTGATTGAAAATGAGATTGTGTGGAGATGTGAGATTGAGTGGAGATGTGAGATGTGGCTGGAAGTGAGATTGTGTGATGAAGTGACAGCCAGCTGGTTGTGGTGGCGTGTATAGAGTAGGCTAGTGGATGGTTGAGTAGTTGGATGGATGGAGTGCTTGGGTGGGGATAGGGGGAAGGAGAGGGCGAGGCGTTGAAGGGAAATCCAGCCAGAGACTTGTAGTTCTGGGGATAATGAAGTTTGATAAGTGGAGGATCTACAGTATGAAAGAGAGTGTATAAATTCATGAGCTCTACCAGTGGCCCTAGTACTGAAGGAAGGGAAAGATGTGGAGGGGTGGATGACACAATTAATGATATAGTCTTAGTAATATTGTACCATAAATAATATTTACTATATACGAAGGAAAGTATTCTCTCTCTCTCTCTCTCTCTCTCTCTCTCTCTCTCTCTCTCTCTCACGCGAACAAACATGGCAGGTCATCTATTTTGTATTACTCGATCACACAAACACACACACACACACACGCATTTGTCCGGTAATCTGTCTTGTATTTTTCAATCACACACATTGACACTTGTCAGGTCATCTGTCTTGTTTCACACACACACACACACACACACACACACATTTGTCAGGTCATCTGTCTTGTATTTTTCAATTACACACACACATACACTTGTCAGGTCATCTGTCTTGTATATCTCTCTCTATCTCACACGGGTCAAGTCATCTGTCTCACATTTCATCAAAGTCTTGGTCTATTCATGTAGAAACGAGGTTGCTGCCACATCCACTACCAGTAGAGAATTAATGACTCCCCACCACCAACACACACCATCTCAATATATATATATATATATATATATATATATATATACTTTGGTTGATGACTCTCTATTTATACAAATCAGATCCATCTTTCACGTAGTTATCTTGCATCGGACATACAGTATACGTCATACTATAGGTGAATATGTTGGGAATATATTAGCATCATTAATGGAATAGTATATTTATGGTACAGTGGAGTGCTTTGATTTCTCTAAAGTAAGTCAGGAAACAGAACATGATTAACAGAAATACGAATTACGACTCAGTGCTTGAAAGAGCTTGGAGGAATCAGTTGCTTCAGAATGACCAACACTGCACACCCTCCTTAATTTAACATGATAAGAAAAGCAATTTTTTCAGGGAAGTAATATTTTAGCCTGTACATTAGGGCATTCACCTCAGATATTAATTCACTTGCGAGATGTCTGAATAACTTGTATTCTTTTTATATATTTCTATGTAGTCAGTGCACAGTTCAGTTGTTGTTGGAAAAGTTAGCCGGTTCTCAAAATATTTCGGACACGCATTGCTACTCGGTGCACAAATACTCCAGTACATATTTTGAGGCCAATATAGAGGGCCACTGATTCCTCCAAACTATCCAGCAAACAAAGATGCCTTACTCGTATACTGAGGTGCAGCTTGTTCGTTTACTGGCAGAGTTTGAACGATTGATTGATTCATTGAATTTAGGCGTCGCAACAGTGAGGTCATATATCGCCAGAAAAAGGTGATAGAGCGGTGAGACAGCAAACAGGAAGGAAAAGAAGCATAGCTGAAGAACTGAAAGGGAGTGACTAGGGCCGAAGGGGCACCTAAACCTTTAAATTATTGCTCACATCATTACAGGCAATACCCCCCCAAAGGGGGCAGAGTTTGGACGAATGTATATCACACAAGCAACGACCCCATAACTTGCTGATCGAAGACTTCTGAATATTATACTCTTGCTGCTTTGAATTATTGGTGTGAGTGAACTGCATCATTCAACTCCTCCGCTGCAGCTGTGGGGCCTAAGACACCTGTGGAAGAGGGTATACAAAGCCGCCAGGGTTAGGTCGTAGTGCAGGTTAACTCCACACAGCCAACACCCAGGTTCATCGACGGTCTACCCTTCTTGGATCAGGTGCAGTTACTCTCCTTGTTGCCCCCCCCCCTTCCCTCATACCTCTTAACACTACCCCGTCCGACCTCGCCCATATATGGCCCACCCTCGATGAAATGCCCAGAATTTAACTATTTTTTAAAATAAACATTGTAGGAAGAAATGTTTATAGCTAAAATATATAGAATAAATCCTAGCATATAATTACTCTCAAATCCAGTGTCTCTAGCCATCGTATAACCTATATTTTATGAGATTCTAAAATTCCCCGAATGAATTAAAACAAAAAAGCATGAAAACCAGTGAAATTTCAGTAGACTGGCAATACTGTTTTTATTATCATTATTATTAATATTATTGTCGGCGGAACTTATCGTCTCGCTGTTATTAATTTTCGAAATACATAAACTTGATAACATAAAAACAACATTATCCCTAGCTGATGATCAAATGTTCTTCGTTCTATTTTACGCTTATATAATATTTGGTACGATCACCTGCAGAAAGAAAGATAGCGAGATGGAAGGGTAGGGCAGTGTTACCAAGTAAAGGAAGGAAAGTTGTCTGTTTTAGGGAATTCTGAAGCCCACACAGGGAAATTATATACAGATTGTTCAAGAGTAAATAGGGAAATTTATACCAGACGAAAATAACTCCAAAAAGACCGTCAATGTTCAAGATTAATGAGGGAATAATTGAGGCAAAATGTTAGGGAAATTTCGTCCATCAGACTTGGTGTAACTGGGACAGGGAGAGGGAGCACAGAGCTAAAAACATAGAGCTCGCCACCACCCCCCCTGGCGTGTCGCCACCGGAAATGGGTTGGCGGCCATGACAGATAGCCCATCCCCTCAACCAGCCAGCCTGCCAGCTGGTAGCTTATGCCAGGGTAAGATATTATTTCATTTATTCGGTCTTTTATTGATGATATGGTATATTAACTACATTATAGTGACTCACAATATATGAATAAGTATTTCTTTAACCGATATATCAGTGAATGGCTGATTAAATATAAATTAAATATAAAAATGGGCTATTCAAAATGGCCGCCGACTTGTGACACTCCTCCCCTATCTAATAACACAGGGTTAAGCGCTCTAGGTTTGTAGCTCTGTGAGAGGGAGTTACACAGTATTGCCATAGGCTACTCAAGGAATTGTATCTTACAAGTACATATTTTGTTATCAACAATACATAAGATTTTGCCTGTTTTTTTTCACTCATATGTGTATATAAATATATATATTTTTGTCATAGAACTACTAAAACTAAGTAACGACTGATTTATTCAGTATACAATAAATAATAGTAGTTGGAATTCCTTTGCCACCACAACATCCCCACACCGTCAAGTTATTTTCCCACTTATATCACCTTGTCACTCAAGAGAGAGAGAGAGAGAGAGAGTTATAACCACTGCAGAAATAATAATAATAATAATAATAATAATGAATACCGGTATATATAATTAGAGACCGGAGGACAATGAAGGCATAAGTAGGGTAATTTCAGTGTCTGTGTAGGGTGAAGACTCAAGGGGTTGGCAACACTGTTCCTCCCCTCACTCAATTATGTAGTCAGTATGGCAGTAACGGTCAAGTGGAAATGTTGTAGAATATTGCTGTGATGCAATCTTTCATTTTGCTTCTTTAATTACATATATATAATAGTTTCCTCCCATATAACATGCATGACAAACCACACTGTATCCAATAATGTATAACATTATAACGTTAACACCCAGGAACGTCTGAAGACTCCATGTACAAGGCACAGTTTATTCTCTAGGTAACAGTGGTGGCTAGTAGTAGTTGTGGTGAACCAAGGGTGTCTGCTGTAGGTAAAATGGTGACACGTGTGTGGGGCTGTTAGCGAGAGGAACGAAGGTCGAGATTGGTGTTGTTGCTATCAGCCCGCGTCTAGACGTGAGCACTGAGAGGCTTTGAAATCTCAGCCAGCCAGATGCTAGGCGGTAAAGAGACAGGTGAAGATGGGGATAGGGATGAGTGATGAGCAAAGGACAGCAGTGAGTATCAGACCACTTGGTTCACTACAACATATTCTGTTTGTATAGAACCTATAGTCGCAAATAAAAGAAATATAATTATATAGTAGCCTCTACTCCCTTCCTCCCCTCCTCTGGCGCTCCCTCCCTATTCCCTCCACCCTGTGAAATGCCGTTAGACTACGGCAATATTTTCGTGTTCTTTAGTTAAATGAATACCCAATGGCTGTTTATTTGTACGGAACAACATTATAAATTTGTTATTCACATGAATGTTGTGTAAGTTACGTAGTATGGTAAAGTATTATAATAAAATTAACGATAAACAATAATTTTTTCAAATGACGGGGATAGGTGGAGGTGGGGGGCCTGGCGGCGCGGGCCTGCCTGCCTGCCTATCTGCTTGCCTGCCTACCTACTAATTTCACCTTATGATGCCAGCTAACACACCAATCTATATACATAAAGCCAAGCTTCTGTGTGTGTGTGTGTGTGTGTGTGTGTGTGTGTGTGTCCGCGATGCACGCCTAAACCGTCCAACTTTGTGTCCTCAAAATTTGCATGTAGGTGAGTCTTGATCCCGTTCAGGTTTAGGGGGGGTCATACAACGAAACCACATATAACGAAACGTGCTAGCGAAATAATAATAAATTACAGGGGAAAAATCTACGGAATCACCATACCACAGTTCAGCCTTTCGCAAAAACACGGTCAATTTTAAAGTTTCATTTAGGTAAATTTTTTCTTACAGACTTGTAGAGCTTGATTTTACACACCAGAATCTGTAAACTAAAGCTTCCTAGGTTCATTGGTTTGCGTACAGCAGCGCCATGAGTAATAAAGTAGTTACCCCTAAAAATGAGAACACGTATTCTATTATTAAATTATCGGATACTGGTCCAGAAATCAACAGCTCATGAACATAATTTAAGGCTACAGCACGGATATTATTCGATTTGTTTATGCCTTATCTCAGTAAGTATATTGTCGTTTACCTATATTATTACATTTTATCCATTTTTATGATTGATTTCTACCATATTGGTATAATATTTTGGTAAATATTGAATGAATTACCGTTATTGCATACCGTTTTTCTACCTTCATTACCCACTTATTTAGACCATTCTAAGACTATTTTCTTCTATGGCATTTCCTCCACAAATGCCCCATTTCCAAGATAGGGCATATTCAAATGGGGCATTTTGAAATTAGCCTGACCTTACCTGACCTTACCTAACCTAACCTAGACCACATCAGACTACCGGCACCTAACCTGGCCAAACTACCGGGACCTAACCTGGGCAAACTACCAGGAAAACGGTAATTCTTTCAATAATTACCAATATTTTTGTACATTATTTTCTTGAGCTCTTGATTCCTGCTCCAGTATCAAACACCATTGTCATATTGATTCTCATTATTGTCCTATAGAGTTTCACTTTTGTCAAATTGATTTTCATTATTGCCATATTTATTTTCAGATTGGTAGAATATTTTTGTAATCCAGTATCAAACACCATTGTCATATTGATTCTCAGTATTGTCCTATAGAGTTTCAGTTTTGTCAAATTGATTTTCATTATTGCCATATTTATTTTCTGATTGGTAGAATATTTTTGTAACTTATTTTCTTGACGTCTTGATTCCTGCTACGGTATCAAACACCATTGTCATATTGAATCTCAGTATTGTCCTATTGAGTTTCAGTTTTGTCTAATTGATTTTCATTATTGCCAAGATAGGGCATATTCAAATGGGGCATTTTGAAATTAGCCTGACGTTACCTTACCTGACCTTACCTAAACCGCATCAGACTACCGGGACCTAACCTGGGCAAACTACCGGGAAAACGGTAATTCTTTCAATAAATACCAATATTTTGTACTATATTTTCTTGAGCTCTTGATTCCTGCTCCAGTATCAAACACCATTGTCATATTGATTCTCATTATTGTCCTATAGAGTTTCACTTTTGTCAAATTGATTTTCAATATTGCCATATTTATTGTCGTCAACCGGAGTCGTGAAAAATGTCGTTTACCAGGAGGCACTTCAGTAAAATGCTTAGTGACGCAATTAATAGAAAAAGAAGGAAATATTATTAATTATGCTAATATTAGAATGATGGAGTTATTGAATGAGGGAGAAAGATTGATATAATAAACATTTAAAAACGACTAATACCTCCAATTATTCACCCACCCACCTCTATTACTAATCATCCATCCATCCATTTATTTTATCTAACCACTAAACCATCCCTCCCTCTCCCCCTTCCTTCCCTCCTTCCCTTCCTTCTATCCACCCACCACCCGATCTGCTCCAAACCGCCCGAAGGGCGGTGGAAGGGCGGCCGCAGGCCGCCAGCCCTCCGCAGGAGCTAGCGGCTCCTAGCCGCCCGAAGGGCGGCGGAGCAGCTAGTACTGTAATATAACAGCACAGACTGCGACCTTCCTATCTCATGTTTGTTATGTAACTGAAGTCACACAAAGTGAAGGGATAATAAATTATAGAATCCCCGTTAGATTTGCAGATGACCGACAATATTATCGTCTTTTTTAGTTAAATGAATACCTAATGACTGTCTAGCCTATTTGTTGATATAATATTACTGTACAAATAAAAGCTTCAAGTAGTTGAGTAATATTTTCATCCTAACTTGCTAAGCCGAGGGGTTGGCAATACTGGCCAGTGCCTCTCTACCAACGCTAGATTTATCGGCATTATTATCGTGTTTTTTAGTTAACTGAATACCCAATGGCTATTTATTTGTGCGGAACAGTATTATAATTTTGTTATTCACATGAATGTTGTGTAAGTTACTTAGTATGGTAAAGTGTTATTATAAAATTAAACGATACATTTTTTTTTTTTTTTTTCAAATGACGGGGATAGGGGGAGGTGGGGGTTCTGATAAGGGCCGGCGAGAGTAGGTTTGTTTACATTTGTGCCGTGAGTATTCCATTTCATTTCGTCTATTCAAATATCTTCGTCCATATCATATCACAGGTACCCACACGTGAAAGCGGATAGGTCACTTAGGTCGGATGGGAAAGGGTTAAATTAACACAGCATGAATATAACATAAGAATTTACACAATATATGATTAAACTAAATTGTTCACATCCCTTCACTTCATTGTTCACATCCCTTCACTATTTTGTTCACCTACTGTTCACTGTTTTGTTCACATCCCTGTACTTATTTGTTCACCTATTGTTCACTATTGTTCACATCCCTTTACTGATTTGTTCACCTATTGTTCACTGTATTGTTCAAATCCCTTCACTGTATTGTTCACATCCCTTCACTGTTTTGTTCACATCCCTTCACTGTATTGTTAATATTATTTCAATATTTATTAATGATACTGATCCATATTTAGAGATTCAACTTACTTGAATTAATAAGTGTGTTGTTCTTTACTTCACAACGCAGGATGCTGAAGGTGGTGATAGCAGTGGGCCTTCTTGGGGTACTGGTGTTAGCAGACCCCCCGGTAGACCTCGTGGCTGCTAATACAACAATTAACATGCAAATTGATCAGAGAATAACCATCGAGTCACCGAATTATGGAATCTCAAACTATCCAACTTACCGGAGGTAAGAAATAGACATCAAAGTGGATCTCCAAATGAGATGATTATTTTGATTGAGCTAAGAAGGAGAACCATGTGTTAATGTATTATATTCATCCTTGTTAAACAATTCCATCACAATATCATAAGTCACTAGTATATTGTGTATTTTGCTTGTTCTGTACATTACATACAGCTTCTTTTGTATCATAACGAAATATGATTATTTCAAAGTGATACCTTTAAATTTGACTCAAAGTTTAACGCACTTTTATCAATGAAACTCGATATTAAAAAAGAAAATGCTAACCAATTTAGCAGTTATTCGGAATGTTTCATGACAAGAATACTGAGCCATTGTTTTAACAGGCCTGAATGGATCGTGTATTGCGACCCTCAGGAGAGTACCGAACTGATATTTACTATGGATTCATCAAAATTGGAGAAACGATATCGTCGCGGCTGTGACGATGGACTATGGTTGGACGATACTAATTCATCTACAGTGTAAGGAAAATTTTGTTCATTATTATTTCTCTAGGTTTAAAATGTACTACAAGTAGATATATCATGAAGGAATATTTTATGAATATTTTCCACTGTCAATCTGTCTGTTTTTCCCTCTGTCACACCCATACACACACACATATAGTACTTGTTTCCTACAATTGCAGGAAATGTGCGGATGAAAACTTCCACGGTTACATCACTGCTGATGGTTACGCCAAACTTACCTTCATTTCCGACTATGCCGTCACATCCGAAGGGTTCAGATATCATGTGTGGTGCCGAAGTAAATGCAGCGAACTGGCAACAACAACAACTACCCCTGCAACAACAACAACTACCCCTGCCTCTTGTGGTTAATTGTTGAGTGAGTAGGGTCCTGCTTGCCTTATTATATTCAAGATCATTAATAAAATGAGGTGGTGTTAGTGATGGTTGGTGTTGTCAGGTACCGGTATACGATGACTCCATAAAGTCATCGAACCGTAACTACTGCTTCATCGTCAACACCACCACTGATATACATATGCACTTACTAACTCCTCTTGTCTCTTACATATATACATACATACTTACTTACATACCTAGGCTACCTACATACACACAAACCACCACTCGGGAAAACACACACAATATGGCTATTACTGAAGGAAAACATTTTACTTTAAGGATGAGATTATGTATAACTGTGTCTCCAGAAAAAATATCAACAATGATATTCAAAGGTATAATAATGTCATCCACAGTAATAGCCAGTACGTGTTTCCTATAGAGTTATGTACAGTGGCGAACCAAAGTTTCGTTACCCCCTTGGCTGACAGGAAGGCGAAGACAAGTGTTAAAGATATGCTGAACGATCGGACAAACTGGTGGATCGAGTTGGTAACGAAACAGTGAGGTTCATTTTCACAAACTACAAACCGGAAGTCATGGAATATGAAGCTCTTCCTGTCTCGTTACCAACCCGATACACCAGTTTGCCGATCGTTCAGCATATCTTTAACACTGTCTTCACTTTCCTGCCAGCCAAGGGGGTAACGAAACTTTGGTTCGCGACTGTACAATACAGTTGTAGACAAGTGAAACAGGCACACTTTAAAACGGGACCTCTTATCAAGCATATAGAATAGAACTTATCGCATCTATACACACACACACACACACACACAGCGTTTCATCCTACCCTATGCTCAATGAAGGGCCCCATTTCAGGTGTGTCGGTTTCATATGTCCCCAACTGTATGTATGTATGTATTCATGTAGCCTAAATAAGTATGCAAGTCAATAAGAATACATGCATGAATGGAGGTATGTTATATGTATGCTTAAGTGACCCTGTGATGTAGTCAGAAAATTGGAGGTAAATGAGTCCTTCATATACCGCTATGAAACACCACCTATATTATGGAAGGAGCTTGTTTCATAGCATTGATAGGAGGAATCAGAAGCCTTCAATTCTCATACACGATCACTGGGTCCTTAAGGTGAGAGATTATTAGGTTACAGGTTTCTTTTCTGCACATTTATAATAAGAATGAATTTGGCAATGTTTGATTCGACTGAATAAGACAATTTTTTTGGGTTTATGGTATTACTCAATATTAGTTGATTTTTTCTTAGCACTGACCCTAATAAAATTATTCAATATTAGTCAGCACTCACCCTAATAAAATGTTTCAAAATTAGTTAATAATTTTTTATCACTGACCCTATTAAAATAATTCATTATGAGTTAGTTCTTAGTTAGCACTGACCCTAATAATATGTTTTGGTATGAGTTAGTTCTTAGTTAGCACTGACCCTAATGAGATGTTTCAATACGAGTTAGTTCTTAGTTAGCACTGACCCTAATGAGATGCTTCAATATGAGTTAGTTCTTAGTTAGCACTTAGTTAAGGGGCAGTATAGTTTTGGTAAATCTGGAGCTACTGATTCTTCCAAACTATTCCCAGGAACAACAGACCATCATTATTTTTGGTACACTAGTCCTGTTTCCGGGCATACTTTGGAGGAATCAAGGTGCTCCAATGAACCAAAAGTATAATATATTTTGTTTTAAGTACCTTATTTACTTTTAATTAATACAAGTCCCAACACTCTGGGGAACGTTGATGATAATATGAAAAAATAATAATAGACGTATTTTACAACGGGCTGAAAAAGACATAACCCACCCACCCACTGACACGAGCCCCTGAACACCGTGGGTCCCATCAGGGCAGAGGAGGCGACGTCACTCCCGCCGCCTACTGTACATAAACATATCCCCATATGCACACATACAAACACAGACACACACACATACACATATATATATACACACAAAAACACACATACAGACACACACATGAGACACCACAACAAACTGAAACCGATTTGGGCTACTACAGAAAAGTACAGAAAGGTACAAAAAGAGTGCAATTCCTACAGTATCATAAAATGTATTGTAACAGCTAAACTCTGTATAATTCCACATTTCATCATAGAGACATTTTGCTTATAATTTTCCAAGCAGGTCATCATTCAATTTATTGCATGGAATGCTGAATCACCTTGTATATAAGAAAACTGTAGTAAGAATAATAATGTTGCCAAAGTAAAAAGTGATATAATAAATAATTAAGATTATACAATAATTGTCAACGGTTACATCACAACGGCGAGTGAGGGTGAGACTCCTACCATACAGGTGTCCCACTGCACGGTACCAGTCATAGTGAGGGTGGGACTCCTACCATACAGGTGTCCCACTGCACGGTACCAGTCATAGTGAGGGTGAGACTCCTACCATACAGGTGTCCCACTGCACGGTACCAGTCATAGTGAGGGTGGGACTCCTACCATACAGGTGTCCCACTGCACGGTACCAGTCATAGTGAGGGTGGGACTCCTACCATACAGGTGTCCCACTGCACGGTACCAGTCATAGTGAGGGTGGGACTCCTACCATACAGGTGTCCCACTGCACGGTACCAGTCATAGTGAGGGTGGGACTCCTACCATACAGGTGTCCCACTGCACGGTACCAGTCATAGTGAGGGTGGGACTCCTACCATACAGGTGTCCCACTGCACGGTACCAGTCATAGTGAGGGTGGGACTCCTACCATACAGGTGTCCCACTGCACGGTACCAGTCATAGTGAGGGTGGGACTCCTACCATACAGGTGTCCCACTGCACGGTACCAGTCATAGTGAGGGTGAGACTCCTACCATACAGGTGTCCCACTGCACGGTACCAGTCATAGTGAGGGTGGGACTCCTACCATACAGGTGTCCCACTGCACGGTACCAGTCATAGTGAGGGTGGGACTCCTACCATACAGGTGTCCCACTGCACGGTACCAGTCATAGTGAGGGTGGGACTCCTACCATACAGGTGTCCCACTGCACGGTACCAGTCATAGTGAGGGTGGGACTCCTACCATACAGGTGTCCCACTGCACGGTACCAGTCATAGTGAGGGTGGGACTCCTACCATACAGGTGTCCCACTGCACGGCACCAGTCATAGTGAAGGATGGAGAAACTATTATGTCGTTCAGCGTCAGTACGGAGTTCCAAGTCCTCGTGTTTCATCACGCAGAATTCTTCTCACTAAACTCTTGGTGATTGGGAGGTGTACAGTAGGTTGGGACAGTTGGCAGGCAGTTTTGACAAGTGTATCTATCTGGTCGTGTGGGTCATGACCTACATGAGAAGGTATCCAGATGAAAGAGACACAAAGGCCAAGGGTGGTGGCAAGATGGATATGATGTTGTAGGGAGGAGATAAGAAGGGTGATGTGGGATGGAGGACTACGAATAAGGGCTAAGGCTGCCTGTGAGTCGCTGATAATGAGACCAGGGGCCGGATACTCAAAACAACTTAAGACATTCTATCTCGGCTAGGGAGCCCTAACTTCCCTAGTGTGCTTATGACGGTATACTCAAAACACTTACGACAGCATACTCAAAACTTTTGGCAGCATCTTGTCCTAATAAGTTAGGGCGCTTGGATTTAGGACAACCTCCAGGCAGCCCTAAGTGGAGTTATGACACCGAACACCGTAGAAAACATGATAAATCAACTCGGCTGTACCAAAAAGAATAAGAATGACTCTATACTTTTTGGCTGTATTACCAAAGAGCACCACTTTGTTGTTGTTGGAGAGACTACTGAGAAAGAGTGTATAGTAGGTCTATAGGGAACCACTCCAATGTCAGTCATCATCACCAACGAAGATAGTATAGATTTCCTCAGAATGAAATAATAAACTTATCCGAGAAATAGGACCATGACATAATATATCGCTCGTCGCACAAAAAAATTTAGTGCCATTCTCACACATACTCGAGTAATATTGAGTATACAGTGTAAGCAAAGTTAATTAGGAGACTTATGTGTTGCATGAGAAATAGTCAGAACAGTTCAGTGATTCACAGCATAATAAATTATTTTCCCAGTCATTGGTTAAAGCAATAACTTTTCCATTTGGACCCTGAAGGAGAAGCTTTGCACAGTGGTAGTATCGTAACCAATGAGGTATAAGGTGCAGCCATTGTGCACTGGTTACCGTCAAGATTTGGGAAGTTTTTTACAAAGCACCTCGGTGACCTACCCCTCCATAGGAAGGGTAGGTAAGTCTCACCCCACTTACTCCCTATTTTTTATAATTATTTTATTTTTATAGAGGCTGGAGGTGGAGCTGAAGGGGGAGGCGGTGTGGGGGCACAGTAGGTTCCCCCACATATAGGGTTGAATTTCCTTTTTAATAATTCTAGAGACAAAATTATTTTTAAATTATAATTGTAATTATTTTTAAGTGTTAATTGTGCAAAAGATGACGTGAAATGACAGCCAGAACAAACAATCTCGATACTTATCTTGATGAAATGTGATGATATGAAGGGTTCGTTAATTAAAAAAAAGGAAAGGATAAATGAGAAGGAAGACGGAGCTCGGGGAGGACACGTCCGACTCCTGGGACCGCACAAAAACCGACTCTGATCTAAGTTAAAACGGGAAAATAAAAAAAACTCAAGATAAATACCTGCAGTTAAGTTGATTGCTGCTAGATGAGAAATGTCCAGCTGTACAGTATTGGTCATGTCCAGGATCCCACAATATTGGAAATTCTCTGCATATTTCTAATAGCATATACACATGCTCTGATTTCCATTTAACCTTGCGAGAAGGCATTTTTTATTTTTTTTTATTCAGAGGCACATGAAGACATTCTGGAATACTTTATCGGGGCAGTCGGGCGTTTGTTTATGTTTACAAAACAGGCGCGAGTGTACTACAGCGATGGTCAATAGAAGAACTGAATACCTAATTCGTGCTGTTCATATAATTCTTTAATAGATTTACAGAGTCAATTAACTACAGGAAGTAACTATTTTAATGTACAAACAATGATTTGCATGCTCAATATTTTTTTCCTTGGTATATAAACAACACGGATGATTACTCATTTGAGCACTCTTTTGAGTAGCAAAACTTGCTATTCATTTCTCCCAGCATGCTATCCATTTCCCCTAGCAGCAAGATTCGGCTGCTTGCTACTCGTTTTGGCTAGCAAAACACAAAGCAGGTAGCAAAAGCAAGTAGCATGCTAACCAGAATTGCCCAGTGTGCCGCCACCTTTAGCAATAAAATTTTGGCTGAGGAATAAGTATCGTCTTATTATCCTTTCTGCACCATCGCTTGGCAGAACCAAGAGGAGTTATAGACTGATGATTGCTACCCATTGTAAACATGTTGTTATCATTCCACTTTACAAAGAGGATTTCATTATTCTCATCAACCCTGTAATCATAGGAACCACGGCCATTCTGTTTCATGTCTTTGTCACTTTGTAGTGGGCATTTAGCAGTACGATTGGCACGTGTTGTCCCAGTTAATCTGATACCTATATCTTTCATGTATGCAAGTAACTTGTGACTAGTGAAGAAGTTATCCATGTAAATCTCATGATCACTATGAATGTCTAAATGCTGTATCATCTCCAGAACAACTTTTCCTCTAAGGGTTTCCTCAAATGTGCAGTCTGAATTCCTCTCCTCCTTGCCTTGGTAGAGATTCATTTGGTAGCAGTATCCTGTACTTCCACAGCACAAAATCCACTGCTTGAAACCAAAACGAATTGGCTTACCTCGCAAAAATTGTTTCAGACCGTGCTTTCCATAATACGTTACAATTTGCTCATCAATAGACAATTCTCTTGAGAATATTCCAAATGCTCTGAATTTCTTGTTTAGATAGTCCATTACTGGCCTCAGTTTGAATGCTTTGTCTTTCGTGTTCTGTGCAGCATTCTCATTGTTAGCAAAATGTAGATATCTTTTTATTTCTGTGTACCGGTTCCTTGGCATAGAATTCCTTACAAGACCTGTATCTAAGTCTTCATCCAAACTCCAATAGTGCCAATCACTTGGTAGCTTACGATAGCCAGAAAAAAGCAAGATTCCCAGGAATTTCTTTTGGCAATTAGATGTAAGGCTAAATCCATGTAGATTATTTTGTGTTGCATACTTCTCTGACTGATCAACTATAATTTCCAGTAATTCATCTGTTAAAAAAAGTTCAAACAGTTCAACATCGCATTTACCTCTCAATTTCAGCTTCAGCTCTTCCCTCCTCTTTTCTGCATTTTGTTGAGTTTGTGAGCTGAAAATTTGATCTTTTTTCTTCCATTTTATACTACAACTTTTTGTTGATTTTGTCTTTTTTTGAGGTTGCTCATACTCAGTGTCAGAAGCATCTTTACTTCTAGTCTCTTCATACCGATGAAGTTCAACTGTCCCACTAACCTCTGGTGGTAAGAAAGATGGATCTGCAAATTCATCATCTATGACATCTTCATCTAAATCTTCCTCATCTGTGAGTTCATCAACAGGAGGAGGAACATGAATAATATCAATTGTGTCTATTCCATCAGGTACAGCATTTTCATCAGTATGATTTATTGGACCACGTAGAGAATAGAATGATCTCACAGGAAAGCGTTCAGTGTCATCCATCCTCTTCTGCAAAGACATAAGAAAATCTAAGTTTCATGAAGTCAGGAAGCAACAGTATTACTCTGAAATCTTAATTGTTTTCAGAATATAACATAAGAAATATTCTGTGATCAATGAAATAGAATAGTGAGTGATAAAAGAAATGCCAAGCTTTGTTATACTGAGTTTGTAGAAAATGGACATATTTTGAGAGCAGGCGCCCATGGTCCTTTTTCTAGGACCAACATTTCAGACGTCCTAGCCAATAATTGTGATTTTATTGCAGAGTATACTTACACTCATCTAACACTACACTCACTAAGGAAAACTGTGTGTGTAAGTTACAGGCTGATCAAGCGGCAAAATCTCTGGCAAAATTACCAAAAAACTGGAGCAAAAAAAGTTTTGTGCTTACCTGTAAGATAGTCTCCCGTTTGTTTACATTTCAGGAACAGAAGTTGCAGGGATAAAATATTTTCTGCTCCGAGAGACAATAGAAATGTGAAACATATAAAAATGTTATATAACAAATAATCTATTTTTAATAATTAAAGAGCTTGTCGGTCCTAAAAATAGGACCATGAGAGCTAATGGGTTAGTGACAATGTATTTCATTGTCTGCCGAGTGTAGGAATTATTCACCTTTTGGGTGACACAGGTCAGGGCGAGATTAATAATTAAGGAGCGGCTGGCGAGCTTCTTGCCAATACCAAGATGGAGGACCTGACTTCACTTTTCTGGCCGCGCGCCGTCTCCTCCTATTCTACCTCCATGTTTACAACTTTCCAAGATGCTTTTAAAAAGCCTTATGGGGCCTAGGCCAGGTGTCCACCTCTGTCCACCTCGGCCCGCATCCCCTCTCACAGAGAGAGGAACTGACCTTGACCTTCCAGTAAATAAGTGACCATTGACCCTTCCTTCTTCCTTTCTCACAGAGGAAGAGAGAAAGAGAGAATAAGGAATAAAAAAGGGAGAGAAGAGGAAAACTGACCACTCGGAGGCAACACTGACTCTACCCATTTCTGTCAACTTTGAGTTTGAAATATATGTAAGCAGAGGAGTTAAACTAGTAAGTAGGATACTTAACACTGATTCCCAAGGCCAATATACTGTCTCCATAGAGAGAGACAATACCATATAAGACAAGGCACAATATTATCCCTAGATATATATGTATATATAAATAAAGTCTATTTAAATTGTGAAGTCAATCTACCTAAGAATCACCTACGTCTGCCACATTACCTAATACATCAACTTCAACATCAACTCCAATATCCACTCCAACATCAACTCCAACACTCAAACACATAAGATGCCAGTTTCTGCCAGAATCAATCCTTCAGAACTGGTACAGAGGTGGTGGTAGTGTTAGTGGTATGGTGGTGATGGTAGTAGTGATGGTTGTAGTGGAAGTGGTAGTGGCGATGGTATGGTGGTGGTGGTGGTAGTTAATACAGTTGATACAGTTTATTGCCATAATAATAAATATATTACAAGCATTATACATGGAATTTATATTGGCATAGTTTGCTGAGCCTTGGCTCCTTAGCAGACACTTATTTGTAATAACAGTAATTTTAAAGGCAATTAACTATTGATAAGAGAATTACAGTACTGTAGTTTATGTTATATTATCAAGCAAAATATATTAATGTAATAATTATATAATTTTAAGAAGATTGTGCTTAGAACATGTATTTCCTATATTTTTTTCTTAAATTGTAGAGGGTAATCTGTTGTTCCGGACTTTTTCAGTTCATGGGGCAAAGAATTCCCTGCCTTAGGACCTTGACACATAACACTATTTTCATATAGTTTGGTACGTGCACGAGGACAACTTATATCCACATTATTAGATCGTGTCCCATCATATTGCTCCATAATCCTAAAATTTTTATTATCTCTATTACTTACATTTATTTATGTTTCTAAATACATTCATAACAAAAAAAAACTTAAAATATTTTCAAACTTCAATAATTTCAAAGATGCAAAAGCATCTTTTGCTGAGTCATACTTCCCTTTAAATCAGGGGCGGGCAACCTTTTCATGGAGTGGGCCAGATGAGATCATTACGAAAAGGCCGCCCGCCACAGCTCAAGAAAAATTCCCAATATACAATACATATTTCTTTATTTTCTTGAATAACAAACAAAACTAAACTACTTTACAAAAAAGGAGTTCCTCTGTAAATTGTGATAACAGTTTTTTTTTCATAGCGAAAAATAAAACAATATAAAATCATAGATCAAAAAATTAATGAATAAAGTTAGGCTACTACACAATCCTATTTGGTTTATTTCATTGCTTAAGTTCCTCCACAGGTACAGAATCTTGTGATTATGTATCATACTGGCCAAGTGTATCATACATACATACAAGTGAACAACTATGCTTATTGGAATTTATATCAATCAGTGAGACAACTAGTGCTGTTTCTCACGAAGAAGTACCTCCATGTCAGGTTTGACTGTGCTAATAGCCAACAATAGAACGTCATTCAGGTGGCAGTCAGAGAGCTGGGAGCAGAGGCAAGATTTTGTATATTTCATCTTTGAAAATATTTGCTCACACCTGTAGGTACTACCAAACATTGCCGTGATCCTCTGAACATGCTGCAATAAGTTTGGAAAACTGTCAGAATGGAGGTGGTCACGGAAAAATGACAGTGGAGAGGAGGTTTTGAACTTCGCCTTTAATTCTTCATTGCATTGCAACTCAATTACTTCCATTTGTAGGGGGATAGGGGCATCGTCCACCGCAACATCAAAGGGGGCAGTAAACAACTTGAAATTACCTGCCAGTACCTTGACTCCTTCAAAATGTGAGGCAAATTCCTTCCTCAGAGAGGAGACGACACTAACACAAGCATCCGGATCTATGGTACCAGGGTCACAAGCAGCGAGGCGAGGAAAATGTGCAAATTGACTATCAGCCAACTGAGCCTCCCACAAGCGCAGCTTAATTAACCTCGAAAACGGTGATGTGGCCGTACATATCTGTCACAAGAACTTTTTTACCTTGCAGCTTCAGGTTGAGGGCGTTCAGGTGAGTAGTGATATCTGTCAGCAGGGCCAGGCGAGCGAGCCATTAACAAAACATCCTAATATTTTTTATTAGTAAAAATTTACGGGATCTTCATAAATCAGTGATAATCTCAGGTTCGCCTGGGTAGGGAGAGTGCAGTGACTTGATATCACTTCCTTCCACTTATCCGTTCTGTTATTACCTGGTTCTACTATGACTCCTTCAAAAGCTTCTTAATGAGCCCCAAATAGCAGCTATTTGTGCTCCTGTTTAAGGAAATAAAACTAACAAAGAAAAAACATAGAACACGAGGAGATCACTTCGGTCTGTTTAGCTCGCGACTGTACGTACTGTGAGGGAGAGAGGGAATAGAGTACCACCACCATACAAGCAAGCACGGCGTATACGCTCTGTTAGCCAGAGGACCATAGTATGAACCTTATACGGAGGCAAATTGAGGCTGAAATTCGCATAACTAGCAAGGAACCTTATGCTTTGCTGGCTGGTGTGACTGCGTGCAGTGTGCAGCTGGCGGGCCAGATTCAAGTGTGGTTGGCCAGACGGTAAGAGCAGCTCGACTCTCGCATGCCAAATTACAATGAAAATTATACTTCACATCGCGGGCCAGGCTTTAGACCTGCGCAGGCCGGATTTGGCCCGCGGGCCGAAGGTTGCCCGCCCCTGCTTTATATGACATTAATTAAATAACCTTTTTCCGAGCATTTACAATACATTTTAAAAATGATGGCCATGTACAGTTGGCAAAAAAAGTTTCGTTACCACCCCTACGTTAATTTTAATCTCGTTAAGCGTGGCAGGATTGGTACTCTGCTAGACTGGGCAGCAGTGACTCGTGTCATCCGAGACGGCTATCGTCTTTGCCCCTCTGATAATATGTGGGCTGCGGTATTGACAGCTTTATTATATCAAAAGTTTAGCTGATTTTACACTAAATTTTGAGTGTTCAACAACTATTACTATTTAACTATTCATTATTAAGCATAAAGAAATACGTTTGAGTATTTTAGAACAAGAATAACCGTGAAATACCCAGAAAAAGTAGCACTGGCTGAAAGTACGTCATTCCAACTAGCCTGCCCATTAGACACTGACGGGCAGGGAGGGTGACGGAGGTATTATAGACACTCGCGTCACACCTGACTGGTGAGTCAGGTGTACCAACTTTACATCACAGTGTTAAAAGGATGGTAACGAATCTTTTTTTGCCGACTGTACAACCCCAAATTGAGACACAGTATATCATATGAGAATAACACAATGAATAATATATACTAACCATCGACACTGTCATCTGCTGATTTCTCACTCTGTACAAAATACCACATATTTTTGACAATTTGAGACACATTGAGCTTATGTGATTCTGCCAGTTCAGATATTCATCAACCACCACACCCAGAAATTTTGTTGATGTCACACGATCTATTAGATCACCTCCAAAAGATAAGGGCGACATGTCATGTCTCAAAGAGCGATTTTGGAACATAATATACATTGTTTTCTTAATATTTAGCTTAAGCTTATTAGTTTTTATCCATGTAAGTATTTTGTCTAACTCGGAGTACATGAGTTGATGTAATTGGTTAATATTCTTGCCCACAAACATCAGAGTAGTGTCATCAGCAAACAAGACAAGTCTCTGGCTGGATTTACCTTCCCCTGAATTGCTTCCCACAAACTTACATCCTTCAACAGTTTAAAACCAGTTATTACACACATTTTATGAAAGGAGGATGACTTTCGGCATTGGGATATATATTTTTATATTCTTGTTTCCCCTTCCTCCATTCAGTAACTTTAAAGGAAAATAATCTAGTTTTATCCAATCTATCTATCCTCTGTCTATATGTCTATTTACCCACCTATCAACTTACATACCCACCAACCAACCCACCAACCTCTCTACCTCTCTACCTCTCTACCTCCCTACACGCCTACCATTTTACCTAGCCATTTACATACCCACTCACCCATCTAGGATACCAACCTACCCACCCACCCACGTACCTACCTACCTACCAAGGTACCTATACAGATAGTCATTAAATAGAGGCATATACAAGGTAATCGATTTTAAATAATTATTAAAAAAAAAAACACACACACAATCACACACACAAAAAAATCACACACGCACACATGTAGGTTTTCCCTCACTGTATGTAAGTAAGTACACACACACACACACACACACACACACATACACACACACACACAACCTAAATACAAAACCCCCTCTTACACACACGGACACACACACACAACCTAGACATACAAACATACAGACTCAACCTTAGACTAGTATCAGTCGTGTTACTTGTTGCAAACACACACGACACACAAACACACATAGCCTAAACCTCACCTCTCATCCACACCCCTCACTCTCACCCTCACCCCTAAATCAGATATTCTCTCACTTCCTACCTTCACCTTTTACCCTCACTACTCACTCTCACCCATCACCCTTACCCATCACCCTCACCCATCACCCTCATCCCTCATCCCTCACCCCTCACTCTCATCCTTCACCCTCATCCCTTAATCCCATCATTTTCATTTCCTTCTCCCCCTCCTCTACTTCATTTTCCCCCCCCTCCTCCTACTGCTCATCCTCCTCTTCCTCACCCTCTTACTCCTTACCCCTTCTTTACTGTACATCTTCCTCCTTCTCCCTCTCCCTCCTCCTACATCTCTTCCCTCTTCTCCCTTCTACTCCTCCTCTTCCTTTTCCCCTTCTAACCCTCCTCCTTCTCCACCTCCCTCCTTCTACAGCTCCTCTTCCTTCTCTCCCTCCTATACCCCTCCTCCTTCACAACCTGACCTCCTCGTAGGGAATTAAATATGTGCAATCGGGAACAGCACCATCACATTAAGGACTACAGAAATTTGCGAATACTGTGTGGGGTTGGGGTCGTTCTTGTAATGCAGGGATAATGCACATCAAATGGGACGCAAATAAGACCAGAAAATTGAAAATTTGTCAAAGAATAATTTCCTCAGTCAAAATATATACTACCCATAAATCTATGACCCACTTACTATACCAGAGTTTTTTGTTTTCCTTTCTAAATCTTCATATTATTCTCAGGCGATGTTTCGAAAAGAATCTATATCTATAAAAGAGAGGCGTCTGTCTGTCTGTGTGTTTTTTTTTTGTGCACTTTTCTCCCAACCCTAAAGAGATAGACCGTACAAATTATATATATTCTGAAAGGGCATGACCCAGGGAAGGTTTTAGGTACATAAAAATTTACATTTCGAAGATTACAATACCGTCTGAAGCTGTCATTTGGAATTACTATTAACAAGAGCCAAGGACAAACCATGACAGCTATAGGGCTTGATCTCTCTGAAAATCCAGCCTTCACACATGGGTAGCTCTATGTTACACTTCCACGTGTTGAAAATACAGAGAACATCTATAATTATTATATTGACTCCAATCCATAAGACAACAAATTCTGTGTCCACTGAAGTTTTGCAATGAAAGTTTGACCACAACACAGAAAAGTTTATGTTGTTTGTGTTGTATACAGGTTGTTTCAGTACATCCTTTACCCGCCACGCTACGACATCAGCTTACAAAAGCAAAACTTAAGAAAAGAAAGAAAACGGGGCGGGTAAAGGATTGAGCAAAAAACCCTGTATGTAAACCATGCTGACACACACACACACACACACACACACACACACACACACACACACACACACACAAAATGAAAATTGATTGTTGTTACTCCTCCTTCTGGTAATGTACCTAATCACTTCAAGTTTGGTTGGACTAGCGAAGAGGGCCGGGTGCAGCTAGTGTACTATAGAGTATAACAAGATACGAACCTTGTCACTGTAAATCTTGTGTTGTTTATAAAGGATATCATCATATTTTCAAAGTCAACATTCACACTGAGTTTCAACAGTGGTGGTGTCGAAGCATAAATATCTTGCAAATCAAACAATAATATGAGAATTTTTTTTTTCTGTCTTTAGGTGCGTACGAAATTCCTCCAAACTATTCTAGGCAACAGGCCACCATTATTTTTGCTAGTCTGGTCCTGTTTCCTGGCATACTTTGGAGGTATCAAGGCGCTCTAATGTACCCTAAACGATTTGCCTTTATACTGTCATATCCACAGAATGAACTTCAATATGACAGAGGGAGACTAAACGAGAGAGGGAGGAAAAGGAGGAGGAGAAGATTGGGGGCACGTCAGGGGAGAGAGGGAGAAAAGGAGGAAGAAAAGGGAGGAGAAGAGCTAGAAGCGTAGGGGCACGTCAGGGGAGAGAGGGAGAAAAGAAGGAAGAAAAAATAGGAGAACAATTAGAAGATAAGGGGCACGTCAGGGGAGAGAGTGAGAAAAGGAGGAGGAGTAGGAAGAAGAAGAAGAGAAGATTAGTGGCACGTCAGGGGAGAGAGTGAGAGATTATGAGAAAATGTGACTTGACTAATTTCCTCCCTCACTACTCACAGGAACCAGGCAAGTGTACCCAAGGGAGCGGCAACCCCCTCTCGTCGTCTCCCCTCGTCCCTTATTACTGTGGTGGGTGGAAGGGAGCGATACGTGTCAAGAGATGTATGTGTGTGTGTGTGTACAGTTCCGAGCAGACGAAAGGGGAAACAATACTGCCTCCTGACCTGTTGCACGTAAGTATAGGATAAGATCCAGTTGCAGATGATTTTTTGTGATAGGTGGGTGATTATCCCTCATGGTGATAATTTTGTTTAGCCACACACTGCCCTCACAACAGTCCAATAATGGCAGTACACACCAGCAGCTCTCGGAAACAGCCCATAGTCCCCTGTAACATATCCCAGTAACTGTAACAATTACCTATAACAGCTAGTCCCCAGTAACACCTCCCCGGTAACACCTTCCAGTAATGCCTCCCCAGTAACACCCTCCCCAGTAACATGTCCCCAGTAACATCCTTCCCAGTAACACCCTTCCCAGTAACACCAATTCCCTTTTGAATACAGTACTTGTAATTCTGTTTCTGGCTAGTTGTAATTGCTCTGCTAACGAGACAAGATGTGTAATGGTGAGCAAGTGTGAGGAAAGATGCATGTGTGTGTGTGCAGATGTGTGTGTGTGCACAGATGTGTGTGTGTGTTGGCTTTTTGTGTGTATGTACGCGTGTGTGTGTGTGTGTCTTTGCTTGTGTCTTTGTGTGTGTGTGTGTGTGTGTCTTTGTGTATCTGTGTGTGTCATTGTGTATGTGTGTGTGTTGTCTTTGTGTGTGTGTTGTGCATGTGTGTGTGTGCCTTTGTGTGTGTGTGTTGATTATGTGTGTGTGTGTGTGTTGTGTTTGTGAGTGTGCGTTGTCTTTGTGTGTATGTGTGTGTGAGTCTTTGTGTTTTTGAGTATGCACACGCTAACTAACACACACACACACACACACACTGCTGCCACATTTACGATAACTAAACACTGGGTGGCCTAGTCGGAAATATAAGAGACTGTACTAATAGGAGGCTTCTGATTCCTCCTGACCATGCCACGAAACAAGCTCCTTCCATATAGGTGGTGTTTCCTGGATATATTTGAAGGACTCATTTACCTCCAATTTTCTGATTACAACACAGGGTCCCTTAAGAGAACTACTTGTATCAACACTTCCATCCTTGCTCTCTTGATGCACATGTGGCGTCTGTGATAATATTTAGCGGTTTAGTGATTCAAGGAACTGGTGCTTTATAGCGATCTGCTCAAAAAGGTACTCATACTATCCAGTGTCGGAACATATTTATAAAAAGCTACATATGGTTGTTCAGGTGTGAAAATGGGTACAAAATATATTACAGTGACTCAACCCCATACATGAGTTTATCACACATTTTTAAGGAGAGTACTATAACCTATTATGGCAAATCGGTAAGCTACTGATTCCTCCATACTATGCCAGGAAACAGAACCCCTCTATATGAAATTATACAAGGGATGTGTTTTGTAGCTGAGTTTGGAGGCCTACATGGACTCCAAATTGACTACAAAAGGTTACTTCCCTTAAGGTCATTGCTATACATAACGAGGAAATAATAATAATGTTACTGTATGAATCATAATAACATTCCCACCAACACAACATTACTATCCCCGAATTACGCTTCCGACTCTTAACACAATCAACGCCTGGCCCCCTCCTTCCCCCTATCCCCACCCAAGCACTCCATCCATCCAACTACTCAACCATCCACTAGCCTACTCTATACACGCCACCACAACCAGCTGGCTGTCACTTCATCACACAATCTCACTTCCAGCCACATCTCACATCTCCACTCAATCTCACATCTCCACACAATCTCATTTTCAATCACATCTCACTTCTACACACACATCTCACTTCTCCACCCACATTTCACTGTCCATATAATTTCACGCTTCCACACAATCTCATTTCTCCACCCACATATCATTTCTCCACACAATCTCACTTTTCCACACACTCTCACTTCCACTCGCATCTCACTCCTCCACCGACACCTCACATCCACTCAATCTCACTTCAATCCACATCTCACATCAACCCACATCTCACTTCTCCACCCACACCTCACATGAACACAATCTCATTTCTGCACCCACATATAACTTTCCCTTACCTTTATACTTCATTTTGGAGGTAGGTGGTGACAGAATGGATAACATAAACAGACTGCAAGTTTCAATGGCACAGGATTGAGTCCACGAGAAAACGTCTGGAGTTTTTCGATGGTGATCTTCAAGTATCCTGGCTAAACCGACACGTCAAGAAGATAATAATAATTCCCTATATCGTCACTCCCCAACTCACAGCATAGAAGATGTCCGACCGAATTTCAAGATGCTGTGAGTGACGGTGTAGCTGCATGCACTCTCTAATTGTGATGTGTATAAATAAGGTGTCATCATCTAGTGGGTCAGAAAAGAAACAACCAACACCATTAAGCTCCACTGTCTCTTCTAGTGTGACATACGTGAAACATCTAGTATCTCGTAGCTTCACTCAATAATCTCTGGGCCTCGCAAGAGTCATAGGTTACTGGCAGCCTACAGTCCCGAGGTTGAGGTGAAAAAAAAAAAAAAAAAAAAAATCTCAAATAGCAAACACTCGCACCCCTCCTGCCCTCACCTCATCTCTCTACCCTCACCTAATCTCCCTTCACCTAATCTCTCCACCCCTTCTGCCCACACCTCACCTCTCCACCCTATCTCCCATCTCCACCCTTCCTCACCTCATCTCCTCTCTACCTCACTTCCCCTCTCCCTCACCTTCCTCGACAACCAGCCATCCACACTGCTCAACTTTTTTGCCCCAAACAATAAACAGTTTAATTACGATAAAAGTTTACGTATTCACACTGCAGTCACACTTTCTCCCTGAAGGCATAACGCGATAATGGTTTATAATATACTTAGAGCCAGAGTTTCCAATATTAGAGGAGTTCTCATGCGAATAAGAACAAGTGGCTTTTGCTTGAGTCATGCAGGTATTAAGGTGCTGGTATGTACAGTACTAGAGTGAGAGATTCATACAGTTGATTAGAAAGATTCTGTTACATTTTCCTCTTCTTGTAAACGGCAAACTCAATGTACAGTAAAATTATAATCTGATGAAAACCCACAATATCAGAAGAAGACCAAATCACAAGGTTGTATAATTATGATACGAGTCTGTTAATTAATAGAGGTTGAGTTTCATCTCTCTCTGTATCTCTCCTCTCCTTCACTTTTCACTTCTTTCCTTTAGTCCCATCGCTACACTTCACTCCTCTGCTCTTCTCTCCTCTCCCACTTTTTACATCTCTCTCCTCTCCTCTCCTGTCCACACCTGTCTTCTCTTCTCCTCTCCCTCCATTCTCTCTCTCCTCATTTCCTACCTACTCACATACAGACACACACCTTCACACTTTAATTACAAAACACCTTCCCAACCGAGCCAATCGCCCCCTATAACACGCCTATTAGATTATTACAGTGTTAATTTGATCAGTGGGAAACGAGGCAACGAAGTCTTTTTGTTGATTACTTGAAGCAGGTTGGAGGTGGAGGATGAGAAGGGGGTGGGGAGAGAACTTTAGGGGGGAGGGGGGCATGTGGGAGGTGGAAGAGGAGAAGGGGGGGGAACTATTGGAGAGAGGGGGGTATGTGGGAGGTGGAGGAGGAGTGAGGAGAGGGAGGAAATTTTAGGGGAAAGGGGAGTTGGTGCGAGAGAAAGATAAACAGATGTATAGATAGATAGATAGATAGAAAAGGGACCGATATATAGACACACGTATATGTAGCTTCACAGAGCGACATAAAGACAGACAAACAGATCGATGAATAGACATAGAAACAGATTACCCCATAGCCTATTCGACCAACAAGGGAAATAGGACTAGGAGACAGTGTGGGACATTCGCAGCCTCACCTTCTCACTTCCGTTTGTTTATATCCGCTGAGGGAAGTGATCTTATTAATACCAAGTTGATTTGCCTGTCACTCAGCCTCTATCTAACCCACTACTCCTCTCTCTAAGCTTAGGGTAGAGAGAGAGAGAGGGGGGGGGGGGAGGGAGCGACAGACGTAGAGACAGAGAGAGAGAGAGAGAGAGAGAGAGAGGGGGGGGGGGGAGAAAAAAAAGTGGGATTCAGGAATTACATAATGAGGGGAACGAAACTCCGTAAAAATCTGGTAATAATATTAAAAATCAATAATAATAAGCGATATGCAACAAATGACCATAGAGCCCTAAATTTAGCACAATGACCCCAACATCAGAGAAAACTAATCATCAGAAATGGCAGAGAATCCCGGAGCTTTTCGTTTCATATCAGGAAGGAGATAGATGAGTGAGTGCAGCGAAGAAATATTATGATAGGGGCAATTGATAAAGTTGTCAGATTTATGAGGTGGAGTGAAGGCCAATTCATTTGATTACTTGGCTGTCCCTCCCATTTCCTCTTCTACCTCAGCTGTGTTTTGGTAGGGCTGATCAGGGATTCGCGTGATCTATAGGACTTATTAATATTATTATTATTATTATTATTATTGTGTACTATCATTACCTCTATCATCATTATTATCATCATCATCATTAAGGATTAGAGAGGAAAAGTCATAAGTCCCTAACTATTAACTTTCCTAATTATCATTCTAACTACATAAATGCGCTCTCTCTCTCTCTCTCCTTAAGGTGTACTAGACAATGAGAGACTGGGTATAGGCACTCTCTCCTGTAAAACATTCCCTCCCCCCTCCTTCCCTATACCGTGGGAGAGTTGGAACTGTATATACTTTCTCTTGTAAAACACACCACCTTATTGCACTGCACTGTGAGAGACTTGGGAATAATGCGGGTCGACCTCACAACTGGCCCTCTTAGGTTTAAAAGCCTCATGCATTTCTAAACAGAGTTGTTGGCCTGAGTTTTAGTGTGAGAAAATATACCGAACACATTTCCATGGCGGGCACAGGGATAAGAAAAGAAGGAAGGAAGGAAGAGGAGGAAAAGAAGAAGGAAGAAGAGGAGGAAGAGATGGTCGTGGTAGGAGGAGAAAAGAAGAAAAAGAAAAAGGAGGAGGGAAGAGAAGAAGGTCGTGGAAGGAGGAAAAAAGAAGAAAAAGAAAAGGAGAAGGAGGCGGAGGAGGAAAGATAATATTCCCTATATCGTCAGAACACATACACTATAGTCCAAGATGCTGTGAGTGACAGTATAAGCTGTTCAATCTAGATAGTAACGTGTGTGTATATGTTAAGTGTCGTCATCTAGTGGGGTAGGCGGTGGCAGAGTGGATACAGTGACGGACTGCAAAAGGCATGGGCCCGGGTTCGAGTTCACCAGAAACATCTGTTGTTTTTCAGAGGTGCTCGTTAAATTAGTGCATTTGTCGCGGCTTCTAGCCGCTTAAATTGTATTTATTGGTTGTGGAACCAGCACAGCTGGATTTGCTATAGAATACACCCCTTCTCCAGCCCAGGCCCCGTATAGGCATAATCTGGGCTATAAGGGTCTATTCCGTGACGATCATCAGAAGTAAATTAAAATTCAAATCTGGCGCTGTACTGATAGTGGAGCCACCTGGTGGTGGCGTGATAATGTATTAAGCCCGCTCCCCGCTCGGCTCCGCTCGGTCACTCCAATGAGAAAGAAAGTGAATGCCTGCAGCATCGGGAGGTGGGTGGGACAGTCAAAGCTGTGCTGGTTCCACAACCAATAAATACAATTTAAGCGGCTAAAAGCCGCGACAAATGCACTATTATTGGTATAGTGGAACCAGCACAGCTGGATTTGCTATGCATGCAATGCGGTAGGTGGGAGGTGAGGTGGAGGCAATCACGTGCTTAGTTAAGAGCAGTCGAGAGAGCGGGGAATCAAAAGATAACCGAGCAGAGTGAGGCTGAAGCTAAAGCACCTTCCAATACTGGCTAGGGGACTAGCTGTGGTGGAAGTGTAGTAGCTAATAAAATCTAAACCGTAGACCATTCTGTTATAGACCAGAATTGTTACCCAACTAAAGTCTTTATTTTGTAGTTCTGGGGATAATGAAGTTTGATAAGTGGAGGATCTACAGTATGAAAGAGAGTGTATATATTCATGAGCTCTACCAGTGGCCCTAGTACTGAAGGAAGGGAAAGATGTGGAGGGGTGGATGACACAATTAATGATATAGTCTTAGTAATATTGTACCATAAATAATATTTACTATATACGAAGGAAAGTATTCTCTGTCTCTGTCTCTGTCTCTCACACACACGAGAACAAACATGGCAGGTCATCTATTTTGTATTACTCGATCACACAAACACACACACACACATTTGTCCGGTAATCTGTCTTGTATTTTTCAATCACACACATTGACACTTGTCAGGTCATCTGTCTTGTATCACACACACACAAACTGGAAGGAACATGTAAATAACACGGTCAAGTCAGCCTCGTACCGTCTCTACATGTTAAGACGACTGAGGTCACTTGGGACACCCATGTTGGAGCTCAGTACCATCTATAGCTCCTTCATACTACCCAAGCTTACCTATGCGTCACCAGCCTGGTCATCCTCTATTAACACCACCCAGAAACATCAACTGGAGAGAGTACAGAAAAGGGCGTGTAGAATAATACTGGGTGGTGAGTACACAGGGTACAAAAATGCTCTCTCCACCCTCAACATGTTATCCCTCAGTCAGCTCCACCATCAGACACTCCTATCATTCGGCCAGGGACTACTACTACATCCACGTCACCGACACTTCCTTCCACCTACAATACCTCGTCCACCTCGTGCACTCCGTCACACCAACAAACTACAGCCTATAAGAGCCCGCACTGATAGATATAAGAAAAGCGCCATCCCCACCATCGTACATCTACTCAACAACACCTAGTTTAATCAATATACTGCCTTATATCCTTGTATATATTTTATGTTTATTTCCATTCCTCTTATTTATATATGTACATCTATTCATAACTGTATATTTTCAGCTCCAGGCTGCCACTCTCATTAATAAAACCGTTTATTATTATTATTATTATTATTATACTTGTCAGGTCATATGTCTTGTATTTTTCAATTACATACACACGTACACTTGTCAGATTATCTGTCTTGTATTTCTCTCTCTATCTCACACGGGTCAGGTCATCTGTCTTACATTTAATCAAAGTCTAGGTCTATTCATGTAGAAACGAGGAAGCTGTTACATCCACTACAATTAGAGAATTAATGACTCCCCACCACCAACACACACCTTCTCAATGCATATATATATATATATATATATATATATATATATATATATATATATATATATATATATATATATATATATATATATATATATATATATATATATATATATATATATATATATATATATATATATATATATATATAATAAATTATATACTTTGGTTGATAACTTTCTATTTATACAAATCAGATCCATCTTTCACGTAGTTATCTTGCATCGGACATACAGTATACGTCATACTATAGGTGAATATGTTGGGAATATATTAGCATCATTAATGGAATAGTATATTTATGGTACAGTGGAGTGCTTTGATTTCTCTAAAGTAAGTCAGGAAACAGAACATGATTAACAGAAATACGAATCATGACTCAGTGCTTGAAAGAGCTTGGAGGAATCAGTTGCTCCAGAATGACCAACACTGCACACCCTCCTTAATTTAACATGATAAGAAAAGCAATTTTTTCAGGGAAGTAATATTTTAGCTGTACATTAGGGCATTCACCTCAGATATTAATTCACTTGCGAGATGTCTGAATAACTTGTATTCTTTTTATATATTTCTATGTAGTCAGTGCACAGTTCAGTTGTTGTTGGAAAAGTTAGCCGGTTCTCAAAATATTTCGGACACGCATTGCTACTCGGTGCACAAATACTCCAGTACATATTTTGAGGCCAATATAGAGGGCCACTGATTCCTCCAAACTATCCAGCAAACAAAGATGCTTTACTCTTATACTGAGGTGCAGCTTGTTCGTTTACTGGCAGAGTTTGAACGATTGATTGATTCATTGAATTTAGGCGACGCAATAGTGAGATCATATATCGCCAGAAGGTGATAGAGAGGTGAGACAGTAAACAGGAAGAAAATAGAAAGAAAGGAGGCATAGATTAAGAAATGAAAGGGAGTGGCTGGGGCCGAAGGGGCACCCAAACCCTTAAAGTATTGCTCACATCATTACAGGCAATACCCCCCCAAAGGGGGCAGAGTTTGGACGAATGTATATCACACAAGCAACGACCCCATAACTTGCTGATCGAAGACTTCTGAATATTATACTCTTGCTGCTTTGAATTATTGGTGTGAGTGAAGTGCATCATTCAACTCCTCCGCTGCAGCTGTGGGGCCTAAGACACCTGTGGAAGAGGGTATATAAAGCCGCCAGGGTTAGGTCGTGGTGCAGGTTAACTCCACACAGCCAACACCCAGGTTCATCGACGGTCTACCCTTCTTGGATCAGGTGCAGTTACTCTCCTTGTTGCCCCCCCCCCCTTCCCTCATACCTCTTAAATTAACACAGCATGAATATAACATAAACATTTACACAATATATGAGTAAACTAAATTGTTCACATCCCTTTACTGTTTTGTTCACCTATTGTTCACTGTATTGTTCTCATCCCTTCATTGGTTTGTTCACATCCCATCACTGTTTTGTTCAATTATTGTTTACTGTATTGTTCACATCCCATCATTGGTTTGTTCACATCCCATCACTGTATTGTTCACCTATTGTTCACGGAATTGTTCACATCCCATCTCTGTATTGTTCACCTATTTTATTTTGTTCACATCCCTTCACATCCCAACACTGTATTATTCACCTATTATTCACTGTATTGTTCACTGTATTGCTTACATCCTGTCACCGTATTACTCAGACACCTTCACTGTATTATTATCATTCCTTCACTATTCGTTAATGATATTGATTCATAATTAGAGATTCATCTCACTAAAATTAATAAGCATGATCTATTTGTCTTAGTCACTTGAAATTTAGCATGAATGTCCTATCCAATGTAGAAGTAAGCTTAACAAATATGAAGTATCTCCTTAGATTATAACTAATATTGTACTACAATACTTTGACTCAATTGGCACAGAATGACGAATATTGGTTACGTCACGTGTCTCTTGGTAAGGGTTTCGGCTCATATATATATATATATATATATATATATATATATATATATATATATATATATATATTCATCATGATATATTTGTCTGATACACTTGAAATTAGGCATGAATCTTCTATTCTACTGTGGAAATAATGTGAATGAAAATTAAGTCTCTCAGATCATCACTAGGAGTGTACCACAAGAGATAATGAATACTTGTATTGGTTACAGTATCATAAATCATGTATTATCATACAGAAAAGTATCCATAATTTCGTGAACGTTGAGTTTCATAAAGTGGAGTACGATTCGAGCAGTTTTGGTATACTTCGTCAATTGAGTGTAAATGGTGCGTGCCAGTTTAGTAAGGATAATTTACTGTATTATTGTGCAGTATGATACGTATGGTAATTAGTAAGCACCTGCTGCTTATGCTTCTCCTGCAGCCATTATTTTCCTGTTCTTTCCTCTGACTTAAGGCTTACTTTCTTCCTCTTTTTATCTGTCTTCTAAATATTTCATGGTATAGGAACAGTCACCTCCAAAGTCAAGAGTTGATGCCATATATGCAGCTATGTAGCCAAAATTATGCAGGAGGCTGTGACAAAAACACAGGTCTTCAACCCATAAAACTTCATCTTGCTGAGGCTGTTCCACACTTTTGAGTGCAAGGACTCATTGGGATCCTGGGTCCTTTCAGTCAAGCATTTCTGTAACAAGGAATCCTGTGACAAGTTCTTGTATACTCCAAACAAAAATTTTTTGCTCATCGTGTTCAAGGCGGAAATACACTTTCATATTCTTGTGTGTATTTGGTGGACCACTGACATCTCTGGCCCGGTTGTAAAAACACCATGAGTCCAGGCTATTAGGGCATATGAAATGACGTGGATCATCATTATTGCTGGAGCAGTGGAAGAAGGTGGCTTGTATTTCCTTTCTCTGGACTACAATGCTCTTCTCTACACATCTTCTTATAGCTGCACCATAATATCTTAATAGATTGTTGATCACTTCATCTGTAAGCTTGTATGCTCCATCAAACAGACTTCTCTTGTACATCTTACCTTATTTACTTTCTTTTTCCTCAAGATTCTGCTGCTTCAATTTTCTAAACCTCGTATCACGACGTTTCCCTTCATGATTCACACATTTTTGTTTTTCAACCTCAACTTTTTTGTACCTGCCAGTCTCATCTTTTTCCTTGTAGAACTGTAAAAGCGCGATTTTTGTCCCCTTACTTTACTCTTGGAGGAATACAAAAACCCACTGCCTTTAACAAAAAAAAAAAAAAACCTCCAGTGTGTGCTACTACTCTATCCTATAGCTGTACCAACTTGGTCTGGAAAAAAAAAAACACAAGATACCGATGAGGAACAGGACTTGCCTTGCGAATACCAAAAATAAATCATACAAAGGACAAGTTCAGCTCCTCTCCAGTACTGGGTAAACGCTGCCACCACCAGACCAAAGTCGATCAGAGGAACCAAGTGAGCACACACCGGAAGGGTAGCGTAGCGTTAGCTTATTTAGGCGCGTGAGTAAGCAACCCAGACTACATTTTTAACGGGGGTACGATCAGTGATTGGAATTAAGAATCTATTACTATCTATAAAGGAACACAGTCTATTTGTTATATCGGTGACGGAAATACTCAAATAATTATAAACCCGTTTATTTTATAAACTTATGGCACGAGTACAAAATAATACAAAAATAATTTCTGTTCCCCCTTCCCTTGCTAATATCTCCTACTCCCCGTTCTGTCAACTAGGACAGGAACATTTCCGTGTCTCGCCAGTTGACAGAGCTAACACAGATAAATCCAAAAATAAACAATTATTACTATTAAATATCCCCCCCTCCCTTAATACAGTTCTTACTCCCTTTTCTGTCAACTAGGACAGGAACAATTCCGTGTCTCGCCAGTTGACAGAGCTAACACATAATAAAAAAAAACCAATTATTACTATGAAATATCCCCCTTCCCTTAATACCCCAATTAATCCCTAATAATAAATTTTTCACTACAAGGCCGAAATAAAGCTAATACAATAAAAAAAAAAATCACATCCTAATCTCAATACTATAATAATGAAAACTATAAAATTGCCAGCAAATGTTCTGAATTTTCTTTGGTACCACGTGGTTCACTAGACACCAAGGGAGAATGCTATAATGGCTGTCACCCCAGCAGACGAGAAATGAGACAGAGAAAAAAAACATACCTTACTTACTATGTCTGAATGTGAACACACAATATTCCTTAGTTATTTAAATTCCATCACTGGACTAAGTGATTCGCCACTCACTATATTCACAATACAATATATATGATGAGAGCTAGTTGAGCTCTTACCTGTCACCCCAGCAGACGAGAAATGAGGAAGAGATGAGTCTTAGGAGCAATGTGAAGAGCCGACGACCAGTTGCTGCTGCTGGGCCGTATAATGCCTTTACTCATCAGAGATTCGAACTCAGCTTTGGCTTTCTTATAACGCTCAGGGGCTAAGCGTCGGGCCTTGGCATGCACTGGGGGTCCGGTAGTCTCTATATGATGAGTCACGTGATGCTTGGCAGGTATGCTGGATGAGTAGGGTTGTGTCAGCATAGGGAATGACTTGAGGAGGTCAGCAAACTTGTGGTCATGGTTGATAGCAGACAGGTGTGTGCTGTCACCAGGTGCTGGCTGTGCATTTGTAAAGATATCTGTGAGTGGGTCGACCAATTTTTGTCCTCTTACGTCTACCATCAGGTTGAAGTGACGGAGAAAATCAGCACCAAGGATGGCTTGTGACACTGCTCCTACGTAGAATGTCCATTGAAAAGAGCGGCGAAGGTTCAGATCCAGATGCACTGTTTGCCGCGAGTATACTGGTATCTTGGTACCATTAGCAGCATAGAGATGCAGAGAAGGAGGTAGCGACCGCTGGCTGGCTGTAGCAGGGAGGACACTTACGTCGGCACCGGTGTCTACCAGGAACTTGCTATGGGACCGGCGATCAAAGATGTGGAGCAGCGTAGACTGAGTATGGCAAACATTATGCTGCGTTAATGTTCGCCGTTGTTGTTTGACGCCATGTAGCTGCAGGGCTTTTCACACTTGAGAGCCTTATCCCTAAACCTGCGATGGTAGTAGCAGAAGTTTGAAGTGCTCCTTGAACGTGACCGCTGGTGTTGGCGGTTTGGCGTCGAGGGTCGGGAACTTGGGTGGTTGTTGATTTGTTTCTTCAGGTTGCTGACTTCCATTGTAAGCTGGGAAATTAGATTTGCGAGCTGGGCAATTTGGGAATTTTCTTGGTTGCAGAAAGCAGGGGCTCTCATGGCTCCTGCAGTGGCAGTGTGGTTGCCTGAGTTTGAGAGATCCTCAGTAGACATACTGTTCAGTGAACTCAGGGTGTAAATGCTGACGAGGGTTACCTGATATCACGGCAGCTGCGTTAGTCAGGTTATATCAGTATGCTGCTGAATACACTGGCACTGTAATTCACACACAAGGCACTAATAATAAAGGACAATACACTGTCCAGAGTGAAACACTGTAATCCAGGGTGAGGCACTGTAATCCAAGGTGAAGCACTGTAATCCAGGTGAAGCACTGTAATCCAAGGTGAAGCACTGTAATCCAAGGTGAAGCACTGTAATCCAGGTGAAGCACTGTAATCCAGGGTGAAGCACTGTAATCCAAGGTGAAGCACTGTTGCTGGTAGCTAGACTGCCGCGAGTACCAGTGGTGTATAGGTGTTGGATGGCAGGCAGCAACGGCGTAGTTGGAGGCTTACAGATGGCTGCTGTGGACTGGTGATGCCTCAGGGTTCGTAGCGATAATGTAGATAGGATGGACAATGGCGGGAGCAACAGCTGCACAGGAGAGGTAGCAACTCAAGTCACCTCTTGATGGTGACTGCAGGGCAAAGGCGTTCTTGTAGACTATTGGAGGGTAGCGGCAGCACTCCAGGTCACTACTTGATAGTGACTGCAGGGCAAAGGCGTTCTTGTAGACTGCAGCTTGATCCACTCTTGTTGGCGATCGCGGCAGCTGCACTCTCCGGGGATCACCACTTGTTGGTGACAGCTGCACTCTCCGGGGGTTACCACTTGTTGGTGACGGCTGCTATCTCCGGGGGTCACCACTTGTTGGTGACAGCTGCACTCTCCGGGGGTCACCACTTGTTGGTGACAGCTGCACTCTCCAGGGGTCACCACTTGTTGGTGACGGCTGCAATCTCCGGGGGTCACCACTTGTTGGTGACGGCTGCAATCTCCGGGGGTCACCACTTGTTGGTGACGGCTGCAATCTCCGGGGGTCACCACTTGTTGGTGGGTGGTGTAGCCACCAACTATAAGTTGTGCTGCTACCTAAAGAAGGCTCCTGTGGTAAGGGCCACTGGCAGGGTGTCTCCACTACACTTCTCAGCCTCAGGAGCTAGTGTCTATAACTCTCTTTAAGAAGTGCTCAAGGAAGAGAGAGATGCGGTGAATAGTTCCTTATAATTTATTGTCAAAAATTAGTTAACAGTATATCCAATTCTCTGCGTACTTGACGTTAACAGAGCTAAGAGTATTTGGTTATGGTATTAAATGTATAATACATATGTTGTATACATGAAATTTTGCAAGAGTATGCAGACAATGATATTACACAAAATGGCAAAGAGAATATGCTGAAAGAAATTGCATAGGCTATCTGCATGAAGGAATGTAATGGTAAATGAATCACAATACAGGGCTGGTAGATAATTAGAGAATGGTTACACACTCAATCAAAGAAAATCGACCTATTTTATGGTACACTACAAGTCGACGTATCGCCTTCTCTCCTCTCCCGCACTCTTCACAAAGTAGTGACCAACGTATTTCATTTTCTGGCAATTCCATCAGTTCCACCCTTACTGGTGTATATAGTTACATAACATGATTTACACATATTATTGTGCTCAAATATATAGCCTTCTTCCTTGTTTAGAGTCTTATATTACTGTAATTTACATATTCAAGGCATGTATTGTTCCGCCAACAAGAAAATGTACTGTCCCGACTTTAGACCCTAACTAATCTAATTAATTTTCTAAGTAAGTTACAATTAAATTGCAGGTAACAGCATAGGAGTGTTTGCTTCGTAATTATACATTATAATTATAAATGCAGGTTATTCCCTGTATCCAATTAATTATTTTACATTCACCTCTTAATCACCACGTATTTCTCTATCCCTATCATCTACCTAAGTTTCAATTATTCCTCTATTTCACCTATTTACCTAACTATAATCATTATTTCTATTATTCATCTATAACCTCTAACTATAAACATTATTCGTACTTTTTCTCATATTTGTATTTTTAGAAGAAGCCCACCACCGAGATTATTCGTCAGGGATAATCTCAGCCTGGCTACTCCCTACAATCTTACACTAAAAGCCTATTCTAATACCTGTAAATATTCTAAATAACAATACATATAAAAATAGGGGTGTTACTCACGTCCCACCGTCCTTAGCTGGAACTTACTGTGAAAATTAATTTATCTATTTCCCTTAAATTTTTAGTTCAGTTCCCCCCATTTACTCTTTACATACATTCCTATTGTCACTATCACTACACCTTACTGAACAATATCAGACACTAGTCAGTGTTGATAAACTGCCAACTTTTTCTCCTTCAGTCTTTAGACTGCATTACATTCCCGCAGGAAAGAATTCTCTACCCTACGTCACATATTAAATACCATAGATATTATTGACACATCGTCCCAGTCAGAATCCTTTGTCTAGTTCCGTAACCCCGGGAGAACTTCAATAAGGTTTTACCGTCACTAAACCCACCCGCGATTATCCCAAGCTTGATCTGAGTTTTCATACATTCTATTCATTCATTCTTTTATCATTCACTCCTCCATTGAAACCTCAGACTCTGCAAGGCATGATAACCCGGAATGCAGTAAGTGATACAGGGGCCCTGACAATGGCCCTGACTGTATACTGGAAGAGCCCTATGGAAATGGAGGGGTGTATATCTACTCCCCACCATCACTTCCTCTTCCCATTAAAACTAAGTGTCACTTAACACCCACAAATCCACACACAAAAAAATTTATGAGCTGGTTTTCTAGCTCTTTTGATGAATGGTGCCCTCTTTTGACTTCAGGACATAGGGAACCATGACATTTTCCAACTTTTTCTTTTCAACTTTTGCCCTCTTTTTTTCTACTTTTAATTTTCACAGTTATATTTTCAAATTTTCATTTTTTTTTCTCCCCTTTTCTTATTTTCTAAATTTCCTCCAGAAGCCTTCTGGGAGGTCGTCTCTGACGTGGAGGAAGTACCATATCCTGCTCCTCATCTTGTCCATCACCTTCTTCCACTTCCCCTAGTTGCACTATTAGATCACTGTGGCTCACATACGGCTTGATATTTTCTGCAGCCCTCTGGATGTTTTTCCCCGTAAATGGGTCCTCCAATAAGTACACCAATCAATTTCTTATCACTTCTACCACCTTATATGGGCCCTTCCATTTCTGGTTCAGTTTGGCACAGGTACCTGGTATTATTGTTTCCTGTTTTTCCCTCACTAGTGCTCCTCGTTCTAAATTTTCATTTTTTCTATGCCTATTCGCTACCTTTCGATACCTCCTAAGAGATATCGTACTGGCCTCTTGAATAAGTTGTTTTAACCTCCCAGTGTTGTCAGAATCAGATGGAATAGATAGTAGTGGTGCTGGGATGTTGCGGGTCTGATGTCTCCCGAAGAATGCCACATAAGGCGTCACCCTGGTACTGCTGTGGACGGTTGAGTTCATCACCGATTGACATTCGGCCAGCATGGAAGGCCAACGTTGTGGATAGCCCTTACACAGCTGGGTCAACACCGTCTTCAGGGTCCGGTGCATCTTCTCGATCATCCCGTTGGATTGGGGATGATAAGGCGTGGAGAATAGTAGCTCCACTCCATGCTGGTCTGCCCAGGTCCGCATTTCTTGGCCGGTAAACTCCCTGGCGTTGTCACACAGCAACAATCTAGGGCCGCCAAAGTCTGTAACAAACTGGGTGAGCCTAGCAACAATTCCCTTGGCGTGTTTACTTTTTACGGGGTAAAACTTGGTGTACCTTGAAAAATGATCTATAATGATTAGAATATATCTGTTACCATCTGCTCCAGAAGTCATATAAGTCAAATCTATGGCAATTCTTTCTAAGGGTTGTATTATGGTTGGTAGTTCTTGATATTGCTGGGAAAGACCCTTAGTATACTTATATTGCTGGCAATTTAAACATTGTTTAATATATTTGACTACATCAGACCGTACTGTTGGCCAATAATATGACTCTTCTGCTTTCTTAATAGTTTTGAATTGTCCAAAATGTCCTGACTGATCATGAACTAGTTCTAGTGCTACCTTTACTAATGTTTTAGGTACTACCACAGTATAATAATAACTATCATCTACAAAAGTCTTTACATAATGTAGGATTCTCTCATTTACTTCAAACTGGTCTAAAGTGGCTCGGGCTATTTTCCGCCTGGGCACTTGACCTCCCTCAAAATATTCAATCAATTCATTCCATGTGGCATCATTTCTTTGTGCCTGCCTAAATGCTTCCTTTGTTAACCCCAACCATGTGAATACCGGTGGGCGTGATATTACCTGTACTGGCCTAGATAATTGGTCTGCTGCAACGTTGTCCTTCCCCTTTACGTATCTTATTTGGAAATTATATTCCCTCATCTCTAACATCCATCTTGTGACTCTTAGTGACCTTGTTCTTCGTCGGAAAATACTTGTTAGTGGTTGATTGTCTGTTTGAATTATGAATGTTGTTCCCCACAAATAATGGTGATAATGGAGACACGCCAATACCACTGCCATTGCTTCCTTATCAGTAACACTATACCTTTTTTTCACAAGAATTAAGTTTCTTGGAAAAGTAACCCAACGGTCGGACTTTCTGTTCTACTTGTACCTGATGTAAGACCGCTCCTACATACTCATCACTAGCATCTGTGACTAATACTAGAGGTAATTGTGGTTGATATTTAGCTAGAATAGGAGGTGTCATTAATTTTTCTTTTAGTTTTTCGAAGGCTTCCTGACACTTCTCATTCCACTGAAAAACAGTGTTAGCCCTCGTAAGATTTGTTAAGGGTTTGGCAATTTTAGAAAAATTTGGTACAAAGCTCCTGTAAAATCCACACATTCCAATGAAACGCCTGAGTTCCTTTACATTCCTTGGTGGTAACTGTTTATTTATTGCCTCAAAATTCTTAGGATCTGGCAAACTACCATTCTTAGATACCTTATGTCCCAGAAACTTTACTTCTCTTTTTACAAAATCACACTTGGTTAGGTTTAGTTTTACACCCTGTTCACTGAATAATTGAAATAATTTTCTAAAGCGTTGCATTAATTGTGAAAAATCATCAGCCCATATAATAACATCATCCAAGTAATTTTTAACCCATCCCTCACGTAACAATGGTGTTAACAGTTCAGCCATTTTACGAGAAAAGATGGCTGGTGCACAACTCAGTCCAAAGGGTAACCTTCTGATAATGGTACAATGATACCCCATCCGTAAAGGTGGTTAAGTTCCGACTTTTCTCATTCAACTCTATTTGAAAATAGGCATCTTTTAAATCTAAGGTCACATAAAATTGATGCCCGGCTGCATGTCCCACTAAATCATCTAACCTAGGTAGTGGAAACACATCCATCGTTAAGTGTTCATTAACCCTTCTAAAGTCTAGGCACATTCTTTTACTGCCATCTGGTTTGTTAACAAGCACTACAGGTGATAACCACGCTGCACTTGAGGGTTCGATCACTCCACGTTCTTCCATCTCACTTAACATTTTACCAATAGTTTCTTTTGCGTGTTCGGGATATCGATACATCGGGGATCTACAAGGGTTCGGATTTGATACTTCTATGTTGGCTGGTTCTCCTTCAATCTTACCAAGTTCTTCATCACTAAGCATAAACAATTCATCGTGGTCTAGGATAACTCGTGTTAGCTGCTTTAGTTGTTCTTCATCAAGATGTTTCCAATTTTGTTTGTTAATTAATAGTTGCAATCTTTCCTGTCTTGTACCTTGCTCTTTTACTTTATCATGGTGTGGCATCAATTCATTGGCTATTGTTACTATGTTTACCGGGGATTTAAGCTCAATATTAATTGATGAATCATCCTTGATAAGTGCTACTATGGTATTTTTCTTTACCAACTTCGATATTTTGGTGGTATTATCTAGGGTGATGGGAACAGTTCCTTCCGCATCTACCGTTACTAACAAAGGAGTAGTTTGTGATGAGCAATTTCTGTGGGGCCTAATCAGTAGTGTTGTACCCGGTGACTCACTCACTTCTGTACGTATGACCTTGGCTTGGTACGGTTCCAACTTTACATTATCTTTTACATGTACCTTTCTTCGATTCTCATCAAGAATTTGAGCTTTAGTATGCTCTCTTATTTGTTGAATCGTTCGTTGTCACAACCTTATATGATTCACCTGATACGGAGCACCTCCCCAAATCATTTTCTTATCCTTACAATTCCAAGTTAAGCTTGATTTACTGATTATTTCATAACCCAGCAAAATTTCCCTGTCTAAATATGAATCTGGTACTACCGTTACCCACTGACTACTTACTCCCTGATCTCCCACATGGACTTCAATCTGCACCATACCTAGTACCTTAAGATGTTTTCCCGTAATCCCAACTGGATTAGTTTTACCCTTGGTCGTATCTATTTGTAACCCTAGCCGTTTAACAGCACTCTTCTTTATTAAAGTTATGACACTTCCGGTGTCAATTACAGCTGCACACACTTTACCGTTCACTATTATATTAATGACAGGCGACAATTCTTCCCTTGTTCCTGTTAGATTTCGGGTTTGATGATAATTAGAATAACCAGCACCATTATGTAATGGAGGGCCATACTGCGTAAAACCTGGTCTACCTGTATATGTTGCTTTCCCAGGACATGTGGGACTATTACTCCAACAACCAGGACGCAAACAATTAAAACATTTACCTTTTTCTGGTTTGCTCCAACAATCTTTATAGTCATGAGTGTTCTTTTTACAGAAAGCGATATACTTAGAAGTTTGGGGTTTATCCCCTGATGACAACTTTTCCATATTTCGTTTTAACTCCTCTACCATCTTAGCCAATTGTACTACTTCATGTTCTACTGTACTTTTTTCTTTATCTTTGTTAGGTTCATTTGCCATTTGCATATCTGCCTGTGCAATATCTTAATTGGTTCTCGTTTTTGCATCATTAACAGTCTTTCATTTTCTACTCTTTCAAGAAAATCCTTTAGTGGAATATAATCATCCATGAAAGATTCTAGCCTATCCCTATTATTTCGAGGAAAACCTAGTAACAACTTTCGTTTAATCATTCTATCCCTTTCTGGTAACTGTTGACCTTGATATCTACCCTGTATTGCTGCATAACGACACTTATATTGATGGGCAAAGGTTTGCGGATTTTCCATCCAATCATACTGAAATTTATCACTTTGTCTCCAAGCTTGATCAAAATTTAATTCCACTTTCAATTCTCTCATAAAATAAGTTTTCAGATCACCCCATGTAAATATTTCTCCCCTTTTCTGGGCAGTATGTATTAAGACTGCTAGATCATTGTCTACTCGGGACTTTGCTACTTCCACACGAGTACAAGAATCTTCTGTGCACCTCTCAACTGCCTCAAAGAACATTTGTAAACGAGCAGAGGAATCCAAGCTCTGCAATGTATCTAATTCAAGTTTTGTGATATCACGGGGTTTAACTAAGGGTGGAGTAATGCTCCTTGCAGGGTTTGATACATTTGGATTATAGGTTACAGTTGATAATGGAGGGTGTAATACAGGGGTTGTATTTGGGCAAAAAGTTACGGGTGGTAGATGATAATCTTGTGTTGTTGGCTGAAAATACTGAGTATTTATTCTAGGATGAACTGGGGATAACTGTGGTCGTCGGACTTGCTCATGTCTCATCAAAGATGGTGTGGATGGAGGTGTGATTTCACGCTCCATACGAGGGACAAATTGCCTCTCTCCTGGCCTTTCCAACTCACTCACTCTTTCCGTTAAGTTATTAATTTGCTCTGTCACGTCTTTTAAATGATCTAACTCTTGTACTTTCTTTCTATCCCGGTCACTTGTTCTGCCATTAACTTCAATTCCCTCAATTCGAATCTTACTTCGTTATTTATCTCCTGATCCCCTGTTTTTTCGATTGCTCCTACACCACCAACAGCCCCTTCACTCTGCACTTCTAATGCTTCTGCCATGATTTCTGCTCTAATGGCACTACGTAATAGTTTTAATTTTTATCCCCCCCCCTTTTACTTTTAATTTTAATTTCCCAATTTACGTTACTTTTTCGCTACTCTACTTCCTTAATCTCTCTTACCATTGGCCTATTACTTCTTTCAATCTTCTTTGTATTTTTCTTTGTCCCTCTCTATCAAAATGTACCCCGTCCTGTGCTAAATGTTGCCCTATTTCTTTAATGTTAAAATTTATATAATTGAATGCCCTACTATTGCCCACAATTTTATTCACTGACTTCTGTACTTTTCTATATCTCTCACTTGGAATTGGCCTACCTGATGTATAAATTCTACTTTCTATTTCTACTATTATAACTTTTGATCCACACTCTTTTTCAATATTTTCTGCTATCTCTAAAATTTCGTTAGCTAACTTACGCGGTTGTGTTTCTTCCTTTATATCATTACTTCCCAACCCCAATATAGTGAGATCATGCCTCCACCTTCTCACACTTTGCAGTCTCTCATCACTATAAAATGATTGGGCACTGGCACCGGGTGATCGATAAACAATTACCTGAGCACCGTCAACCGTCAGTTCTCGAGGAACTTGACTGTGTCCTACTATTGCTACCTTAAACATCCGACCCTATTCCACGGATCTCCGCCAAAACAATTTTTCCGGGTCTGATTTATCCCACCTTAGCTGGCACCAGTGTAAAAGCGCGATATTTGTCCCCTTACTTTACTCTTGGAGGAATACAAAAACCCACTGCCTTTAACAAAACAAAAAAACCACCAGTGTATGCTACAACTCTATCCTATAGCTGTACCAACTTGGTCTGGAAAAAAAAAACCACAAGATACCGATGAGGAACAGGACTTGCCTTGCGAATACCAAAAATAAATCATACAAAGGACAAGTCCAGCTCCTCTCCAGTACTGGGTAAACGCTGCCACCACCAGACCAAAGTCGATCAGAGGAACCAAGTGAGCACACACCGGAAGGGTAGCGTAGCGTTAGCTTATTTAGGCGCGTGAGTAAGCAACCCAGACTACATTTTTAACGGGGGTACGATCAGTGATTGGAATTAAGAATCTATTACTATCTATAAAGGAACACAGTCTATTTGTTATATCGGTGACGGAAATACTCAAATAATTATAAACCCGTTTATTTTATAAACTTATGGCACGAGTACAAAATAATACAAAAATAATTTCTGTTCCCCCTTCCCTTGCTAATATCTCCTACTCCCCGTTCTGTCAACTAGGACAGGAACATTTCCGTGTCTCGCCAGTTGACAGAGCTAACACAGATAAATCCAAAAATAAACAATTATTACTATTAAATATCCCCCCCTCCCTTAATACAGTTCTTACTCCCTTTTCTGTCAACTAGGACAGGAACAATTCCGTGTCTCGCCAGTTGACAGAGCTAACACATAATAAAAAAAAACCAATTATTACTATGAAATATCCCCCTTCCCTTAATACCCCAATTAATCCCTAATAATAAATTTTTCACTACAAGGCCGAAATAAAGCTAATACAATAAAAAAAAAAATCACATCCTAATCTCAATACTATAATAATGAAAACTATAAAATTGCCAGCAAATGTTCTGAATTTTCTTTGGTACCACGTGGTTCACTAGACACCAAGGGAGAATGCTATAATGGCTGTCACCCCAGCAGACGAGAAATGAGACAGAGAAAAAAAACATACCTTACTTACTATGTCTGAATGTGAACACACAATATTCCTTAGTTATTTAAATTCCATCACTGGACTAAGTGATTCGCCACTCACTATATTCACAATACAATATATATGATGAGAGCTAGTTGAGCTCTTACCTGTCACCCCAGCAGACGAGAAATGAGGAAGAGATGAGTCGACGTATCGCCTTCTCTCCTCTCCCGCACTCCTCACAAAGTAGTGACCAACGTATTTCATTTTCTGGCAATTCCATCAGTTCCACCCTTACTGGTGTATATAGTTACATAACATGATTTACACATATTATTGTGCTCAAATATATTGCCTTCTTCCTTGTTTAGAGTCTTATATTACTGTAATTTACATATTCAAGGCATGTATTGTTCCGCCAACAAGAAAATGTACTGTCCCGACTTTAGACCCTAGCTAATCTAATTAATTTTCTAAGTAAGTTACAATTAAATTGCAGGTAACAGCATAGGAGTGTTAGCTTCGTAATTATACATTATAATTATAAATTCAGGTTATTCCCTGTATCCAATTAATTATTTTACATACACCTCTTAATCACCACGTATTTCTCTATCCCTATCAATCTACCTAAGTTTCAATTATTCCTCTATTTCACCTATTTACCTAACTATAATCATTATTTCTATTATTCATCTATAACCTCTAACTATAAACATTATTCGTACTTTTTCTCATATTTGTATTTTTAGAAGAAGCCCACCACCGAGATTATTCGTCAGGGATAATCTCAGCCTGGCTACTCCCTACAATCTTACACTAAAAGCCTATTCTAATACCTGTAAATATTCTAAATAACAATACATATAAAAATAGGGGTGTTACAGAACTGAGTCTTATTATTCTCTTGCTGCACACTTATGAAGGCAGATAAATCCCCTATCACCACAAACACCACATACCTCATTTTCAAAATTTCTATTGATCTTTTCCATTACCTGACAGAACATTCTACCTCCATAGATGCTGAGTTTCCATCAAAGTTTTTGCCACATGAGTCTTTGTGAGATGTTTCAGCTGCTCATATTTCTTCTGTTATTCTTCTTTTCTTAAAATTAGTCTCTAGTCTAGAACCCTGAACCCTGAGAGCACTTCAAAGTCCATAACAAAACCTGAATTTTTCTCAATTACTCCCAGGCCATTGTGTGATTTATGGCCTCTTATGAGCCAGGAGCCATAAAAAGATAGCCTATATCTATGTTCAGTATGCCATCCTCATCAGGGAAAATACCAAGCTCAATAGAAAGAGTAATTATACACTCTCTCATAAACACTGCTGAAAACTTCTGTTTTTCCAACATATTTCTTTCCAATGCTTTTGTTCTTCCAGAGGATATGTTTTCAACAAAGCTGCCACTCTACAATACCCAGAGTACATCTTACCAGAGATAAAGCTTTCATATACTAAAGCAGTATTATTTTCATAGAGTTTCCTGACTGCTGCTGGTGGTCTGTGTGAATAAATTATTGTTTTACAAAGCATACATGAAACCGTAATGAATGAGTCAGCTGATATAGTTTCAATGGTAGTGGCCATCTTCCCATTACACTTACCACAACTCCCAGCAATGGTCTCAATCAATCAAACCAGCTTTTCCCTGGGCATAATTATATTTCCAGAGCTAGTTGCTCGGGTATATACTGTATGAAGGGTGTACTATCACTCTTCACTTTTCAAATAAGTTCGTTTCTAAACCGTATCACAGATTTACAGACTGTATTTTTCACATTCCTTCATTGTTTTGTTCACCTATTGTTCACTGTATTGTTCACATCCTTTTACTGTATTGTACACCTACTGTTCACTGTATTGTTCACATCCTTTCACTGTTTTGTTCACATCCCTTCACTGTATTGTTAATATTATTTCAATATTTATTAATGATACTGATCCATATTTAGAGATTCAACTTACATGAATTAATAAGCGTGTTGTTCTTTACTTCACAACGCAGGATGCTGAAGGTGGTGATAGCAGTGGGCCTTCTTGGGGTACTGGTGTTAGCAGACCCCCCGGTAGACCTCGTGGCTGCTAATACAACAATTCAAATGCAAATTGATCAGAGAATAACCATCGAGTCACTGAATTATGGAATCTCAGAATACCCAAATTTCTATCGGTAAGAAATAAACAGCAAAGTGGATCTCCAAATGATATGATTATTTTGATTGAGCTAAGAAGGAGAACCCTGTGTTAATGTATTATATTCTTCCTTGTTAAACAATTCCATCACAATATCATATGTCACTAGTATATTGTGTATTTTGCTTGTTCTGTACATTACATACAGCTTCTGTTGTATCATAACGAAATATGATTACTTCAAACTGATACCTTTAAATTTGACACAAAGTTTAACGCACTTTTGTCAATGAACCCGATATTAAAAAAGCAAATACTAACCAATTTAGCAGTTATTCGCAATGTTTCATGACAAGAATACTCAACCATTTTTTTTACAGTTCTGATTGGACCGTGTATTGCGAACCTGAGGAGAGTACCGAACTGATATTTAGTGTGGTATCACAAACATTGGAGGTACGAGACGGTAATGGTGACTGTTACGATAGTCTATCATTGCAAGATGCTACCACATGTATAGAGTGAGTAAAATGTTGTTCATTATAAGCCAATTGATTTATTATGTTATTAATTATCTGGGTTTAAAGTGTACTACAAGTAGATATATCATGAAGGAATATTTTATGAATATTTTCCACTGTCAATCTGTCTGTTTGTCCCTCTGTCACACACATACACATACACATATAGAACATGTTTTCTTACAATTACAGGACATGTGTGGATGAAAACTTCGACGATTACATCACTGCTGACGGATACGCCTACATTCTCTTTACAACCGACTATAGCAGGACATACGAAGGGTTCAGATATCATGTGTTGTGCCGACTTAAATGCATCGAAGAAGCTAATGGTAGTTAGGAGACTGTGACTTTTGATTTTTCGTTCTATCCTGATTGATCTAGTGAATGTACTTGACATAAACCGTTCTAAAGAATAGAGTTTGATTTGGTAGACACCAACCGAGAAATATATATAGTCAAGTGTAATTCAGATTAAATAAAGTGAGGGATTGTTACGTCCCCAGCTGTCGTCACTCCTCATATACAGCAACATTTTTAATGTAGTAAACAGTAATAATTTCTTTGGCCTCAATACTCCTCAATCCCGGGCCAGCTGGGTAATAACATGGATTTTACTTCCCAAAAACACCAATCCCCAAACACAATAATGATAGTGAAATTGCCTATTACACTATTTACAAATCATACTACATACCAAAGAATAAAGAATATCACCTGCTCAGTTCTGGTATAAGGAATCACTGGCTAAATTAACTAATCACCACTAATCTCTATAGAAAAGTACAGTATGGCTCAAGACCACATGTCTCCACTATAAATCACTCTCTCTTCCCACAAATAACACACAATAATATTAATTATACAAATACCTCACCTCCCCACAAACAACACACAATAATATTAATTACACAAATACCTCACCTCACCCGTGTAATATCCTCACCACTCTCTTCAATCTGCTCTCAAAACACCACGTTCACCCTCAGAGCACCAAACACCAAGGACCAATCACCACCATCCACTCCACCACACGTCCACCATCACCAGTCAGTCAAGAGAGAGAGAGAGAGACGGAGCTCTCTCTCCCTTTTTTTATACAGTATCAACTAAACGTATCATAAGTTCCCTTTATCAACGGGACAACTAAATCAACTATATTATCACCACATTTCCCTTTAACAACCTTACAAATTATTAATTGGCTTTTTACACTTCCCAATGACAAATTTTAAATGAACTTGAGATCATGTTATACAGAGAGAAACATAATAAGCACTACATTCATGATACACAATTAAAGAAAACGTAATGTGTTCCATAAAAGGATAACTACTGTACTCGTAACAGGGATACAAGTTCTAGAACGATTCTTCGATATAGTTCCATAATGATGGCCACTTTACCTCTCATTTATAATATAATAACACTTATAACCTCTCTTCTATTTCAAGGGCTGTTTGTTTATCTAGCCCTCTCTCTCGTAATTAATTGGTGAGTGAGTAGGGTCCTGCTTGTCTTATTATATTCAAGATAATTAATTAATAAAATGAGGTGGTGTTAGCGATGGTTGGTGTTGTCAGGTACCGGTATACGATGACTCCATAAAGTCATCGAACCGTAACTACTGCTTCATCGTCAACACCACCACTGATATACATACGCACTTACTAACTCCTCTTGTCTCTTACATATATACATACATACTTACTTACATACCTAGGCTACCTACATACACACAAACCACCACTCGGGAAAACACACACAATATGGCTATTACTGAAGGAAAACATTTTACTTTAAGGATGAGATTATGTATAACTGTGACCCCAGAAAACATATCAACAATGATATTCATAGGTATGATAATCTCATCCACAGTAGTAGCCAATATGCGTTTTTGCAATAGAGTTATGTACAATACAGTTGTAGACAAGTGAAACAGGCACTCTATAAACGGGGCCTCTTATCAAGCATATAGAAGAGGACTCATCGCATCTATACACACACACACACACACACAGACAGCGTTTCATCCTACCCTATGCTCAATGAAGGGCCCCATTTCAGGTGTGTCGGTTTCATATGTCCCCAACTGTATGTATGTATGTATTCATGTAGCCTAAATAAGTATGCAAGTCAATAAGAATACATGCATGAATGGAGGTATGTTATATGTATGCTTAAGTGACCCTGTGATGTAGTCAGAAAATTGGAGGTAAATGAGTCCTTCATATACTGCCATGAAACACCACCTATATTATGGAAGGAGCTTGTTTCATAGCATTGATAGAAGGAATTAGAAGCCTTCAATTCTCATACACGATCACTGGGTCCTTAAGGTGAGAGATTATTAGGTTACAGGTTTCTTTTCTTTTCTGCACATTTATAATAAGAATAAATTTGGCAATGTTTGATTCGACTGAATAAGATTATCCTTTTGGGTTTATGGTATTACTCGATATTAGTTGATTTTTTCTTAGCACTGATCCTAATTAAATAATTCAATATTAGTTCGCACTCACCCTAATAAAATGTTTCAGTATTATTTAATAATTTTTAGAACTAACCCTATTAAAATAATTCATTATGAGTTAATTCTTAGTAAGCACTGACCCTTATAAGATGTTTCAGCATAGGTTAGTTCTTAGTTAGCATTTAGTTAAGGGGGCAGTATAATAGTATTGGTAAATCTGGAGCTACTGATTCTTCCAAACTATTCCCAGCAACAACAGGCCATCATTATTTTTGGTACACTAGTCCTGTTTCCTGGCATACTTTGGAGGAATGAAGGTGCTCCAATGAACCAAAAGTATACTATTCCCTTAATTCTTAACATTGACACTAATAAAATGACTCTATATTAGTTCATTAATTCTTAGCACTGATACTAATAAACTTATTCTGTATTTGTTAGAACTGACCCTAATAGAATTATTCTGTATTAGTTAGCACTGACCCCAATAAAGTTTTACTGCAGCATAAGTTTATATATTATTTTCCCACTGATGCTATTATGGAGTTTTACTCTTATTGTTGGGCAACTGATTCCTCCAAACCCCATGTCACGAAACAGATCTCTTCCTTGTAATTATATGGAGGTCGACTGTTTTCCCTCATTGTTTGGAATCAGTTTCTCTCCAGTTCACCTACAGTTGATTATTCACCTAAACTAGATATAATCGCGAGAGCTCCCGGGGTTCGATTCCTGTTTCAGTGGAATTGTTGGACAATTTTCCCAGCCCTTATGTCCCTGTTCACCTAGCAGTAAATAGGTACCCGGCTGTAAGAGCAAGGATAGCAACCTTTGTAGGCTGAAGAAAGATGTGTTGATGTAAACTACCCAGCACACACTGGTGAGGACTGGTTCTATCCAGAAATGAGGAATTTGGCATCCTCTACCACACCCTGGCCTGTTCTGTCTGTCTCTCTTACTATTTCTCATTCCTTCTGGGTAGCTGATGAGATTGCCCGATTAGGTGGCACAACAGGAAGACTACTGACGGTAGGTTTGTTGGCTCGGGGGTACATGTCCATGGGCCAGCAGTCTCCTCTTCTGTTGCCTTCGAAGAAACATATCTCACAATCATCCTGGCTCCCATTTGGGGGCCAGAGCATCTGCGCGGCTTCGGTCAACCAGACTCGGGACTGCTCAGCCAGACAGTCTGGGGAATTACAACAACAACGACAACTATATATAATTTTTTTCAGGTAATTTTTTTTTAAGTTCCTTATTTTCCTTTAATACGTGTGTGTGTGTGTGTGTGTGTGTGTGTGTGTTGACCTGCCGCTTACAACTAGTTTGTTCAGTTCCACTGCACTATATAAATACGTCCAATTTTCACATTCAAATACATGCTGATGTCCTGACTGATACCCCTTACCGTTGGAAGTACGTTGATGACTGTACAGTAGGCACCACCATCAACAACTCCACCCCAGACTACAGTCTCTTCCAACGGACACTTGACAACGTGAAAACTTGGGCCAACAACTACCACCTTACCATCAACCCCAACAAGACGGTAGTTATGCACGTCAACACCTCCACCGCACCAGTCCCACCACCTGCACTCACTATCGGCCCCAACTCACTTGAGGTGGTTCAATCCACTAAGTTGTTGGGTATCATCATCGACTCCAAGCTGGACTGGAAGCTACATGTCACCAACATCATCAAGGCATCAACATACAAACTCTTCATGCTCAAAACAATGAAGGCATTGGGGGCCTGGCAACAACAGCTTAGGGATGTATATACCACCTTCATACTTCCTAAGCTGTGTTATGCATCACCAGCCTGGTCCTCCTCACTCAATACCACCCTTAAGCGCCAAATAGAAAAAGTCCAGAAAAGAGCATGTAGAGTTATTATGGGAGAAAACTACATCTCATATGACAATGCCCTTTCTACTCTCAACCTCACCTCAGTGTCTCAACGCCACCTCCAGGACCTACACAAATTTGTTGATAATCTCATCAAACACCCGCACCACGGATCTCTTCTCCCATCTCTGCCACCACCGCGCCGAGCAGCCCGTCACCACAATAAAATCCAACCCATCAGATCCCGTACTGACCGTTACAAGAACAGTGCTATCCCCACTATTGTTCAACACCTCAATAGATAAAGCAATAGTTAAGACTACCTCCATGATTAAGCCAATTACATTTCTTCTTATTATTTTTTTTTATTACACACACACACACCCCAGACACCACAAGGTTAACCTATTTCAGGACAGTCACACACACTGTATTAATCTCTGTTTATTCTGACCTCACCTCACTATATCCTGTTTCCTTCACACCTCAAAGCCATTCTGACCCATAGAGCTGCACCCATTTGCTATATCATGTATGTACTGTATATTTATATAAGTGTGTATGTGTATGTATATTAATGTATATGTATATGTATGCATGTATAAGAATTTATGTATGTATGTATATATATGTATGTATATATATGTGTATGTATATGTATATATATGTGTATATGTATGTATGTATTTATGTGTGTGTATGTATGTATGTGTGTGTATGTGTATATATATGTACAGTATGTGTATAAGTATGAATTTATATGTATGGGTGTATGCATAAATGTATTTATATATATGTTTTTTAAATCTCTGTGTATTTTCTCATTTATCTACGTATATGTATTTTTCTCCCATATGTTCTTGTGTCTTTGTTTTCATTCCCATTTTTACCATTATTGTTTTATTGTAATATGTACATTTTCAGCTTACCAGCTGCTACTATTTAATAAACCGATTATTATTATTATTTTCATTATTATTATTATTATTATTATTATTATTATCGTTATTATTATTATTATGGTTTTAATGACAATCATAATTCACTAGATATTTCTTTATGGGGAGATTCTCTTGTTGATCATTTTGATGGCTACTGATTCCTCCTAAATATACCAGAAAACAGACGCCCTCAATGTTATACCAATAGGTTATCAGTTTTATGGCATAGTTTGGAGGAATCATGCAGAGACAAGAGAATCTCCCCTTAAGGGGGAAGTTTTGTGTTGGTAATTCTGGAGCAACTGAATCCTCCAAACTATTCCAAGCAACAGAACACCATTAATTTTGCCCCTCTGGTCCTGTTTCCTAGCATACTTTGGAGGAATCGAGGCACTCCAATGTACCAACAAAGAATGACCACCTTAAGTTCAGCAATGTAATTTCGTTTTTACATCTCCGTTAATTGTATTACATTGACAAGTGAAGCAAATTACGGAGAGAACATTTTAAATTTCGTCAAATTACATAATTCACCAAGTATAATATGTTGGTGGAATGAGTATTGGAACAACAGGGGTGTGAAATTATGGGTTTGTCTTATCAACACTACTACTACAACCATCACTACGACCACCACAGTCACTACCACCACTAACACTACCACTACAATCATCACTACCCCCACCACAGTCACTACCACCACTAACACTACCACTACAACCATCACTACGACCACCACAGTCACTACCACCACTACCACTACTAACACTACCACTACAACCATCACTACGACCACCACAGTCACTACCACCACTAACACTACCACTACAATCATCACTACCCCCACCACAGTCACTACCACCACTAACACTACCACTACAACCATCACTACGACCACCACAGTCACTACCACCACTAACACTACCACTACAACCATCACTACCCCCACCACAGTCACTACCACCACTACCGTCACTACCATCACCACCACCACCACCACCACCATACCATCGCCACTACCACCACCACCATACCACTAACACTACCATCACCACAACACTAACACTATCACCACCATAACACTAACACTATCACCACCACAAACACTACCACCACTAACACTACCACTACAACCATCACTACCACCACCACCACCACCACCACCATCACCATAATCACCACTACAACCATCACTACTACCACCACCACCCCTATCATACCACTAACACTACCACTACAACCATCACTACCACCACCACCACCAAACTACCATTGCCACTACCACCACAAGCACCACTAACACTACCACACCATCGTCACTACCACCACCACTATATTCACCATCACTCACCACCACCACCATTTCCTCTACGCACCACCCATCGAAATGGACGTTCAATTAATAACAGTAATTAGTAGTGATTTGTAACACTCTATCAGGTGAAGTTGTAAGAGGAGGAGAGGAAAGGGAAGAGGAATGAAAGAAGAGGAGAGGAAAGGGAAGAGGAATGAAAGAAGGAGAGGAAAGGGAAGAGGGATGAAAGAAGAGGAGAGGAAATGGAAGAGGAATGAAAGAAGGAGAGGAAAGGGAAGAGGAATGAAAGAAGAGGAGAGGAAAGGGAAGAGGGATGAAAGAAGAGGAGAGGAAAGGGAAGAGGGATGAGAAAAGAGAGGTGAGGGAATTAAGAGGGAGGAGAGAGAAGTGGTGTAGAGTGGGAAGAGAGATGGGAGAAGAGAGAAAAGGGAGAAGAGAAGAGAATATCTATATCGGTATATTATTCATTATGTTTATCATTTACAATAATCTACATTTTATTGCTTTAATATATTTTATTCATTATTGTATTCTAAATATTTATTCCCGTTCATATATATATATATATATATATATATATATATATATATATATATATATATATATATATATATATATATATATATATATATATATATATATATATATATATATTGTTATGTCGCAATGTAACACCACTATGAAAGGAGGGAAGTCAAGAAGTTAGTGAAGATGTTGTCTTCACTTGGGGTTAATGACAGTCAGTTACTATCTCTCTATTTATTATTTAAGGGGATACATTGCTGAACAAATTATAAATCATTCACTTTCTTTAGGTTATACATTGCATATAATGCTTTATAGCTAACCTGGAAAGCTAACTGGAATATAATCATGTAACACGTCCCCCCTAAAATAACGAAATTTCCCGTGAGAAATTTCGGCCTTTTTACAATCTGGCTTCAGCGCATCTGTTATTCTGAAACTATATACATCTGTGCTGTATATCTCTCTCCTAACTCTACTGACTATCCAAAATTCATTGACTATCTTACCTCAAAAATGGAACACATTCTATCCCATTCTCCTTTCTCAGAAATCTCCATCTTAGGAGATTTCAACGTTCACCACTACTTTTGGCTTTCATCTCCCTTCACTGATCCACCTGGTGAACAAGCCTTCATCATTTCTAACCTCAACGACCTTTAGCAGCTATTTCAGCATCCTACCCATATTCCAGACCGCCTTGGAGATCAGCCCAATATCCTTGACTTATTCCTAACCTCTCATCCTTTTACTTATGCTGTTGAACTTTTCTCTCCATTGGGTTCCGCCGATCACAATCTTTATTTCAGTATCCTGTCCTATCGCTCCAGTAAGACCTTTGGACCCTCCTAGCGGCGTCTGTGGCACTACAGCGTTGCCAACTGGGAAGATCTGAAGCAGTACTTTCAAGATTCCCCATGGAATTATTTTTGTTTTCGTGGCCTGGGTCCATCTGAGAGTGTTACACGCATCTCGGAGGTGATCCTTTTGGGCATGGAGGCATACATTCCATATTCTTTCCCTCTTACTAATTCACGAAACTCTTGGTTTAATCACGCTTGTTCTACTGCTGTCAACAACAAGGAGGAAGCTTTCAGAAGGTACCGACGCCTTCAAACTGATGAATTTCGTGCTCTGTATATCTCTGCCCAGAATCACGCCAAATCTGTTCTCCGACTAGCCAAAAAATCCTTCATCCATGCCAAGTGCATTGACCTGTCCAACTCTTCGGCTTTTCGTTCTTTCTGGTATCTTGCCAAAAATCTATTCAGTAACTTTTCTTTTTCCTCTTTCCCTCCTCTCATCCTTTCTGATGGAAATGTTGATAGAGTCTAGCACAAAGCTTTAATTTCCAAACTTCCCTCATTCGGCCTCTATCCTTCCATCTCTGATTTCCTTTCTGGCCATTCTATAGCTGCTGCTGTAGATGGTCACTGTTCTTCCTCTAAGTCTATCAATAGTGGTGTTCCTCAGGGTTCTGTTCTATCACCCAGCCTCTTTCGCCTTTTCATTAATGACCTTCTTACTTGTACCTCTTCCCCTATTCACTCCTATGCCGATGATTCCACCCTACACTACTCCACCCAGTTTGACAACCGCCCATCAAAAGCAGCTCCTCTCCACATCACGTGATGATGCAGTAGCGCACCTGACTTCTGATCTTTCCCTCATCTCCAACTGGGGCAGAGAGAACCGGTTTTCAATGTCTCTACATTCTAAAACACAGTTCCTTCATCTTTCAACCCGTACTAATCTTCTAGATGAATATCCCCTCGTCTTCAAAGACATACAGCTTGATCTCTCTCCCTCCCTTAATATTCTTGGAGTCTCTTTCTCTCACAATCTCTCTTGGAGAGATCATATTACCTCTCTAGCTAAAACCGTCTCTTAGAAGTTGAACGTGCTGCGCAAATTCCGTGAATACTTCACCCCCACACAGTTGCTGTCTCTATACAGGGGTCTCATCCGCCCCTGTATGGAGTATGGCTGTCATGTGTGGGTTGGGTCAACCTTCACAACACTCCTGGACAAGGTGGAATCAAGGCATTATGTCTCATCAACTCTCCTCCAATTACTGATTCACTACAACATCTTTCTCTTTGCAGCAATGTTACATCACTTTCTCTCTTTTATCGCTATTACACTGGACATTGCTCTTCTGAACTCTCAATGATTGCTTCCTCCCCTCAGGAGAGCATGCAACACTCGTCAAGCCTCTCATTCTCACCCCTTTTCTGTCCAACTCCCTAATGCAAGAATTAACCGGTACTTTCAGTCGTTCATATACACAACTGGTCAACTCTGGAACACTCTACCTTCATCCATCTTTCTACCTTACTACGACTTATGTTCCTTCAAACGCAATGTGTCTAGGCATCTCGAACGAAATTGGACATGATTTTGGACCACTCTCACTTTGTACTACGCAGATGAGGACGACAAGAGGGCTCACAGCCTTTAGTCTTCATCTTTCTGGATATAGAACAAAAAACAACAACAATCACTCGGCTTATGTGTGGAGTTTTTTTTGTTGACTATTCCCAAACCAAACACGGCTCTCTTGAGAACTCTATAATACACGAATTTAGGTTCCACAGTCAAGCGATTGCACTGATATCTGGTCTACTGTAGCCTATGTAAAGAGTTGTACTTATTTATTTAATCTCGGTGCGAGGTAAATTAGTAAGTGTAAAATATATAAATATGATTAAATGAATATGAAAATTACAGATGACTAAAATATAAAGGGAAGAGGGAGGAAGCCCTCTACCACCACCATCAACCCCCCTTTTCCCACCGTGACAGAGATGAATGAATAAAGTCCATTAGCATGCGTCATTACGTCACTTAATGGTCTCTGCAGTACTCCTGTCTCTCGCACACACACACACACACACACACACACACACACACACAAACGAATACACAGGCAATATGCAACACAATAACCAATATATGGACACACACACGCGTACACACACAAATCTATACACTCACACACACACGCACACACGCACACACACACACACACACACACACACACACACACACACACACACACAAATCTACACCCCCACACACGCCCCCACCCCCACATACGATTTAATTACCCCTGTAAACACGGCTAATGACCGACCCCCAGTGTAGTTTATATATTTAAGCAGCATTACCCAGCTTACCTGCACCACATACCAACAAGATGATATATGGACGCTAATGGACCGAGATTAATCGATTAATAATTATATATAGCAGTTGTTGCGGCGGATACATGCATGAAACAGACAGACAGACAGACAGACAGACAGACAGACAGACAGACAGACAGACAGACAGACAGACAGACAGACAGACAGATAGAAAGATAGATAGACAGACAGACAGACAGACACTCTTCCAACAAGCATAAGGGTTGATTCACACTACACCTTCACGGCACCGTCACGTCACGTCACATCACGTCACGTCAAAATTTCTTCTGAGTAAACAAACGTACATGTTCACACAACACCGTCACGTCACGGCACGGATTCTTACCAAGAATATTTTGACGTGACGTGACGGTGCCGTGATGTGATAAATTTTGACAAACCTCTAAAAGTAGTATTCTTCTTGACAAGATCTTTCTCTATCTTTTTCAATAGATAGTTAAATTTGAATTTATACATTCTGAAGTACTGGAAAAATTTCTACTCGTCATCTTCCAGTTCATTGTATGAAGTCCAGTATTCACCTTCTACTTGTCTTTTCCACAGGACTTTATGTATCCATATCCTCTTCTTTATCGAGTTGAATTGCTCCTCTTCGTCTAACAGCAATGCAATTATTGCCAGCTTCTTCAACCCAAGTCTATTTGGCGCCATTATACTCGGAGGATAAGAGGGAGCTGCACGAAGCTGTTAACGGAAAGGTGACGTGACGTGATGGACGGTGTGAATACATGTACGGTTGACGGGACGGTGACGTGACGTGTCGGTGTCGTGACGGTGTAGTGTGAATCAGCCCTAAATGTAAACAAGGACCAACCTCTACACACAACGGGCCAGTCACATTCAAGAATAATTCATGGTGTGTCAATACGATGGTGTGGTTCTGATACGAAACGAAAGCCCCATACACATACAACAACAGAGCCATCGATCGTACCGGTACACCACGCCAGCCATCAGATGTTGTTCTTGCATACGAACAAACGTTTCATCATTCTGTCCACAGGTTTTGTTAATTTCTCCATTTTCACTTCAATCTCTACCCCATTCCTCCTAATCTCCATCCATCCCCTCTTCCTCCCTTTCCTTCCTTTCTTCCTCTTTCATTTCCTAATCTCCATCCCCTCTTCCTCTTTCATTTCCTCCTCCTCTTCCTCCTCCATTTCCTCATCTATATCCTCCTTTTCCTCCTAATCTCCTGCCCCTTTTCCTCCTCCATTTCCTCATCTATATCCTCCTTTTTCTCCTAATCTCCTTCCCCTCTTCCTCCATCGTTTCCTCTCTCTCTTCCTCCTTCATTTCCTTCCCCTCTTCCTCCTTTATCTCCTCCTATTCCTCCTAATCTCCATCCCCTCTTTCTTCTGCATTTCCTCCTTCATCTCCTCCACTATCTCCTCCTTTTCCTCCTAATCTCCATCCCTTCTTCCTCCTTCATTTCCTTCCCCTCTTCCTCCTTCATTTCCTCCTCTATCTCCACTTATTCGTCCTAATCTCCATTCCCTCTTCCTCCTCTTTTTCCTCCTTTTCCTCCCAATCTCCATCCTCTCTTCTTCTTTTTCCTTCATTTTTTCCTAATCTCCATCCCCTCTTCCTCCTTCATTTCCTCCTTTTCCTCCTAATCTCCATCCTCTTTTTCCTCCTTTTCCCTCCTAATCTCCTTCCCCTCTTTCTCCTCTATCTCCTCCCTCTCTTCCTCCTTCATTTCCTTCCCCTCTTCCTCCTTCATTTCCTCCTCTTCTATCTCTTCTCCTTCTCCCTAGTTTTCCAGTCAGCCAGCCAGCTAGTATTACAAAAACATCAATGACTAACACAAGGGGAAAACCAAAATAGATTCACCGGTTGACTTGGCTTGGGGGAGATTATATGCAAAATTTATGTAAAGCAGCTGGGAGGAGGAATTTGTGTGTGAGAGAGAGAGAGAGAGAGAGAGAGAGAGAGAGAGAGAGAGAGAGAGAGAGAGAGAGAGAGAGAGAGAGAGAGAGAGAGAGAGAGAGAGAGAGAGAGAGAGAGGAGAGAGAGAGAGAGAGAGAGAGAGAGAGAGAGAGAGAGAGAGAGAGAGAGAGAGAGAGAGAGAGAGAGAGAGAGAGAGAGAGAGAGTGAGACAGAGACAGACAGACAGAGAGACAGAGACAAAGAGTAAAAGAGACAGTAAGTACGAGACAGGAGACACAAGAAAAGTGAGAGAGGGGGAAAAAGAGAGAGAGTGAAAGGAGAGGGAAAAGTGTATAGCTTGTCTGGCTGGACGGGAAATCAGGGAAATTAAGTTTGTGCTGGAGGTGGTGGATTGCAGAGGAGATGAGGTGAGGCTGGGACCAACTCACTGTATTACTCTCTCATCTCCCCTGGAAATATACAAGAAATATACCATTGCAGAAAAGGGATTAATTTACACTGTAGGGCATCACCACATATATATATATATATTTTTTTTTTTATCAGTCACGTTCAGATCCCCCATAAATATTATAACTATTAATTAAGGTATTGTTCAGTAATTTCCCTGCATGCAGTTGTGTTTCCTTAGTTAGTTAATTAATTCTTCCATCGATCTTTACTCCCCCTAGAATTCTATATTCATTCCTTAATATCAAAATAATGTATAATATAAAGACAATTCGTGTAGTGCATGTAGATTAATTAAAAAAACACTTTTATGAAAATGATTATGTGTAAAAGAGGAGACGTGATGTAGAACAGGAAATGAAAGGACGATTTTGAACTGGTGTCTTGGGAAATAACTCTGTGAAAAGGATACAATCATTGGTCTTTCTGCATGTAAGGAAGGAAGGGAAGGATGAAAGGAGAGATATAGATCAGGAAAGATTCTGAGGGTGAAGGAAGGAAGAGAGAGAGGAAAGAAGTAAGGAGAGAGGGAAGACGAGAATAAGAAAATGAGGGAAGGAACGAAATAAGGAGGGGATAAAGGGAGGTAAGAAATTAGAAGGGAAAGAAGGAGAGAAGGAGGGAATGAGGGAAATAAAGAAGGATTATAGAGAAAAAAGTAATAAAGAGAGAAGGAAATAGAGAAGGATATACAAATAATTAAAAAAATAAATAAATAAATAAATAAGTTAGTTTCTTCGGGAGTAAAATTTTGAAGATATGGAGGTCAAAAGAAACAGCTTAAAAAACACAGTTCTCTCCTTTGGCTTTTTCCCACGGTGTCACGAGACAAGTTAGGCAACACTACCTACCCACTTGACTTCATTATCTTACCTAAAATAAAACAACACCTTGAATATGTAACTCCTTTCATTCACAGCAAAGCAGTTTCCTTTTTTTTTTTTTTTTTTTTTACTAAACAATGCTTTTAAATCTATGACCTAGCTCCACTCCCCTCACTAGAGTAGATCCCCCTTCCTTCCCTTCTCACTTACATCCCTCCTCCTCCTCCTCCTCCTTGTTCCTCCATCATTATCCCTTTTACTCTTTCCATATTCTCCTTCTTACGTGCAGTACCTCTCTTCCTCTCTCTCTCTCTCTCTCTCTCTCTCTCTCTCTCTCTCTCTCTCTAAAGGAACCACTAAAAAAAAAAAAATAATAATTAAAAAAAGAAAGAGAGAGATTGGAATTACTTAAAAAAAAATAAAATAGAGAATAATAGAACTTGAACTTAAAACCAGATCACCTCAAACAGTGGTACCAGATCACCTCATACAGTGGTACCAGTTCACCTCATACAGTGGTACCAGATCACCTCATACAGTATTGCCAGATCACTTCACTCCACTCTTGCCAGCCACGACTCAGCAAACTACATACAGTACAGTACGTAATTACTCTGATATTAATTAAGGGGTGCGGGAGTAGGGGACAGGCTTGGGGGGGGGTATAGGGGGTGCGGGAATAGGGGGACAGGCTTGGGGTGGGTAGAAAGCTTGTCCCCTATTCCCGCACCTCCCTAAACCCCCCCCCCCCCAAGCCTGTCCCCCTACTCACGCACTCCCCAAAAACCCCCGCACCCCAAGCCTGTCCCCCTATTCATACACCCCCCTTCAGGACCCTGGGATCGTGTATGAAAAGTGGAGGCTTCTGATTCCTTCTTTCTGACCATGCCACCAAACAAACAAGCTCTTTCCATATAGGTGGTGTTTCGTGGCAATATTTGAAGGACTCCTGTAATATCTTCAATTATTTTCTGACTACATCACAGGGTCCCTTAATTAATCAAAGTCAAATCCAAAACCTCTCTCTCTCTCTCTCTCTCTCTCTCTCTCTCTCTCTCTCTCTCTCTCTCTCTCTCTCTCATTCTTACACGTCAATAGAGGTTGATGAGAAAATATCGCTTCATTTCTTTCCCATTTTGCTCCGGTCGTGGCCAGCTATCGAGCAATTAACTATTTTAGTGTGTGTAATATCGCACGTGGTATATTATATAATTATAGTCTACAACTTACAAGGAATATTAGTGTTTTGGATACCCCTTTTTTTTTTTTTTTTTTTTTTTTTTTTTTTAATGTGCTTCGCTAAGAGGTTTTGTAAAATTATCTAAACACATTCCCTTTTTTGTTTCTTGGATAATATATACGGTTATTGCACACACACACACACTCTCTCTCTCTCTCTCTCTCTCTCTCTCTCTCTCTCTCTCTCTCTCTCGTCCAAATGTAGGCTACTCGGTTCTTCAGTAATTACTCTTGCAGTCGTCTCTCTCTCTCTCTCTCTCTCTCTCTCTCTCTCTCTCTCTCTCTCCTCTCTCTCTCATTTATATCTTACCAGCAGCTCATTCTCTCTTTCAAACTATTTTTATATTTGTATTTTATCTAGATGGATGGAATGTGGACAGACAGAAAGGAGAGGGAGGGAGGGAAAGAAAAATAAGAGGAAAGGAATAAGAAAGGGAATCAAAGAGAAGGAAGGAAGGAAGGGATGGACGAATAGAAAAGGAGGGGAAAGGGAAAAGGTGAGGAAAGGAAATCAAGGAGAATGAAGAGGAGGGAGGAGGAGAAGGGAGAAGGGGGAGGAAAGAGGTGATGGTTGATGTGAAGATTTTCTATCATGATCCTGAGGGACTCATTTCCTGCCGTGGGAGTGAAGAATATTTGAACAGGGAGTGTGTGTGTGTGTGTGTGTGTGTGTGTGTGTGTGTGTGTGTGTGTGTTTGATGAGTGTGTTTCAGTATGAAAGTGGTGGTATGTACTTCAGTTTTGTGGTGGTGAGAGAGAGCTTCAGCATGGCACAAGGGAGAGCCATTATTTTGACCCCTTCGTCGACCACCACTGGGCCATAAACACACTCAGTATATGGCTGCCCCCCCTCCCATACAGACCTCACACACACATTCCCAACACCTTCTGATCAAGTGTAATTTCGACTATTTGTAGTTTTTACGTGTTTATCAGTGTGTTGTTTGTGTGAATGGACAAGAGTCGTGTTTACATTCTATCAGATGTTTATTTACAGACACAGAACGAACTGCACTGAAATCAACCAGTTTTTTTTTTTTTTTTTTTTCTAGCTAGGTCATTTTTTCTGATGGGATTTTGTCCTTGGGGTTTTGTCGTAGGGTGATGGTCACAGTGGTTTTGTCACAGTGGTTTTGTCACAGTGGTTTTGTCGTAGTGGTTTTGTCACAGTGGTTTTGTCACAGTGGTTTTGTCACAGTGGTTTTTGTCTCTTGGGGTTTGTCGCAGTGGAAAATTTTATCTTATTGGTTTTGTCTCAAGGGGTTTGTCGCAGGGGATTTGTTGCGGGGTTTTGTCTCTCTGGGGTTTGTCGTGGGGGTTTTGTCACGGGGGGTTTGTCTCAGGAGGTTTATTTATGTAAGAGGGTATTATTTTAGTCTATACATTCCCCCTCCAACTATACCCACAAAATAATTATGACACCTTCAAGTTGGTCCCATATTCACTTCTCATCCTTCACCGTGGTTTTAGTATTCAAGGGAGAGTAAAAGTACCCCTGCCCCAACCCCAGCCCCAGCCCCATCGCCCCTCCCTCCTCACCTCATAAAAAGTTAATACCCTTTGTGGTTAATTGCCCTAATGAACTTTAGGTTGGGTGATCTGCATAAATTCAGGGCAATTTGTCTAATAAGATATCGTGTTGATGAATTTGGAGCAAAGGATTTTCCAAACTACTATTCCCTGACATTGATTGGTAACATCTCTCTTGAATATATAATTATATTGGGCCTGTTTCTTGGCATAGTTTAGATATATTTACACACACACACACAGATTGACGGATGAATTGACGGTTAGACTGATGGATGAATTTTGCGGATATATTGATGGATGAATTGACGGATAGACTGATGGATGAATTGGCTAATGAATTAACATAGGAAGTTATGGATGAATTTAAAGATGAATTAACATAGTAAGTTATGGATGACCTTACAGATGAACTGACGGATGATTTGGCGGGTGAATTGATGGATGAATTAATGAATGAATTGATGGATGTTTTGATGGATGAAAAAGTGACACAAATTTGTCTATTTTCAGCCAATCGCAGGTAATGCCAGAATACTTGTTACGTAAATTTAATATCTGCTGTAGAAAACACATTATAACATAGAGAGTTGTTCATCCGATGTTGTATAGGAAGACAGACAAACACTCCTCTACAAATACTGTATATACAACCACTCCCTCCACTCATCTACATCTACATCTACACAACCATTCTCATTGATCTACACATACTGTATATACAACCACTCCCTCCACTCATCTACATCTACTCAGCCATTCTCATTGATCTACACATACCGGTACTGTATATACAACCACTCCCTCCACTTATCTACATCAATCTACTATAGTAACGCCTAGAAAATGCTTCAGTATTCATTTTCTTTCGATCCTGTTCATAAAAGAAAATTATGTTATTTTTGTGCCCAAACTAAAGATAAATAAATAACACTTGATGATGGGTTCACCTACTCAAGTTCAAGTTCAAGTTGTGGGTTCCTCAGAGGGCCGCTCATGGGCAGCATAATATGTGGGGGTTGTGCGGGTGATTTAAGGATCCAGGGCAGGATTAGGAAGGGGGTTAGGAGAAGGGTGGATTGGGTCAGAGACTGTGGGTTGAGGATTAGGATTGGGGAGGTAATGATTGGTGATCCTATTTCTAAACGTGTCAAGAGTGGGGCTATTAACGACGTGAGATGGGAGATGATTCCACTCTTGGATGCTGCGGGGAAAGAATGAGTGTCTAAATATATCAGTGCTTGTCTGGTATGTATGGTATTTTAAGTTGTGACTGCCTCTAGTGGATCGTATATACTGCCTCCTGACCATCTAAACGTAAGTAAACAGTAAGATCCAGTTGCAGATTATTATTATTATTATTATTATTATTATTATTATTTTTTTTTTTTTTTTTTTTTAGATAGGTGAGTGGTTATTCCTGATGGTGGTGATCATGTTGTTTGGCCACACACACACACGCCTCACAACAGTCCATTAATTAAAGTGGTCACTCTTTTTTGGTACGTACATTGGAGTGCCTTGATTCCTCCAAAGTATGCCACCAGGAAACAGAACCAGAAGAGCAAAAAAAAAAAAAAAAAAATGGTGTTCTGTTGCTTGGAATAGTTTGGAGGATTCAGTTGTTCCAGATTTACAAACACCATTCCCTATAACAGCTAGTCCCCAGTAACACGTCCCCAGTAACATATCCCCAGTAACACCCTCTCCCCAGTAACACCCTCCCCAGTAACACCCTCCCCAGTACCGTAACGCCTCCCCAGTAACATATCCCCAGTAACATATCCCCCAGTAACATATCCCCCAGTAACATATCCCCAGTAACACCCTCCCCAGTAACACCCTCCCCAGTAACACCAATTCCCTTTTGAATGCAGTACTTGTAATTCTGTTTCTGGCTAGTTGTAATTGCTCTGCTAACGAGACAAGATGTGTAATGGTGAGCAAGTGTGAGGAAAGATGTGTGTGTGTGTGTGTGTGTGTGTGTGCGGATATGTGTGTGTGTTGGATTTGTGTGTGTGTGTGTACGCGTGTGTGTGTTGTCTTTGTGTGCGGATGTGTGTGTGTGCGCGGATGTGTGTGTGTGTGCGCGGATGTGTGTGTGTGTGCGCGGATGTGTGTGTGTGTGCGCGGATGTGTGTGTGTGTGCGCGGATGTGTGTGTGTGTGCGCGGATGTGTGTGTGTGTGCGGATGTGTGTTTGTGTACGCGTGTGTGTTGTGTTGACTATGTGTGTGTGTGTTGTCTTTGTGTGTGTGTGTACGCGTCTGTGTGTGTGTTGACTATGTGTGTGTGTGTTGACTATGTGTGTGTGTGTGTTGACTGTGTGTGTGTGTGTGTGTTGACTGTGTGTGTGTGTGTGTGTGTTGACTGTGTGTGTGTGTTGACTGTGTGTGTGTGTGTGTGTTGACTGTGTGTGTGTGTGTGTTGACTGTGTGTGTGTCTGTGTGTGTTGACTATGTGTGTGTGTGTGTGTGTTGACTATGTGTGTGTGTGTGTGTGTTGACTATTTGTGTGTTGTGTTTGTATGTGTGTGTTGTGTTTGTATGTGTGTGTTGTGTTTGTGTGTGTATATTGTCTTTGTATGTAAGTGTGTGTGTCTTTATGTTTCCGAGTATGCACACACGAACTAACATACACACACAAACACACACTGTTGCCACATTTACGATAACTAAACACTGGGTGGCCTAGTCGGAAATATAAGAGACTGTACTAATAGGAGGCTTCTGATTCCTCCTGACCATGCCACGAAACAAGCTCCTTCCATATTTTTTTTTTTTTTTTTTTTTATATGTTCCGACACTGGACATAGGCTTAATCAAGCCCGTTACCGTGGCCCAGGTCAACTGCTACTCTCACACACACACGTCACGACTTCCGAACTGGTACCCAGCCACAGAGGGAGGGAATTGAGGGTTATTCCCAAATACTGCAGCTGTTATGGTACCAGCGAGGGTGTTTTACGACGTTCGGTGGCCTTATTGTTAGTGCCTGAAACTCAAATCGGAAGAGTAAATATTCTCAGGCCCTCACCTGAGAGGATCGATCTCCCGACCTTTAGGTTATGAGTCCAGAACACTAACCACTCGGCCACCTCCCCTACATAGGTAGTGTTTCGTGGCAATATTTGAAGGACTCATTTACCTCCAATTTTCTGACTACATCACAGGTTTAGTTTTTCAATGAACTGGTGCTTCATATCGATATGCTCAAAAAGGTACTCAAACTATCCAGTGTTGGAACATTAAAAAAAAAAAAAAAAAAAAAAAAAAAAAAAAAAAATTATGGTCGTTCAAGTGTGAAAATGGGTGCAAAAAATATTACCGTTTTTCACACAGTTTTAAGGAGAGTACTATAACCTATTATGGCAAATCGGTAAGCTACTGATTCCTCCATACTATGCCAGGAAACAGAACCCTTCTATATAAAATTATACAAGGGATGTGTTTTATAGGTGAGTTTGGAGGCCTACATGGACTCCAAATTGACTACAAAAGGTTAACGTACTCCCCTTAAGGGGATGGTATACATTTGATAGATTGGAGGACCTTGATTCCTCCAAAGTATGCCAGGAAACAGACCCAGATGAAGAAATATAATGGTATCCTGTTGCCTGGAATTAATAGTTTGGAGGAATCATTTGCTCCAGATTTACCACCCAAAACAATGTGCTATAATTATACCCCCTTAAGGTCATGGTTATACATAACAAGGAAATATTTACAACGTTACTGTATGATACATAATAACATTCCCACCAACACAACATTACTATCCCCGAATTACAGCTTCCAACACTAACACATTCAACCCCCCCTCCCCTTCTCCCCCAATCCTCACCCAAGCACTCCATCCATCCATCCAACTACCCAACCATCCAGTAGCCTACTCTAAACACGCCGCCACAACCAGCTGGCTGTCACTTCCTCACACAATCTCACTTCCAGCCCCATCTCACTTCTCCACTCAATCTCACTTCTCTACACAATCTCACTTCTCCACCCCATCTCACTTCTCCACACAATCTCACTTCTCCACACAATCTCACTTCTCCACACAATCTCACTTCTCCACACAATCTCACTTCTCCACACAATCTCACTTCTCCACACAATCTCACTTCTCCACACAATCTCACTTCTCCACACAATCTCACTTCTCCACACAATCTCACTTCTCCACACAATCTCATTTCTGCACCCACATCTCACTTCCCCTTACCTTTATACTTCATTTTGGAGGTACAGTAGGTGGTGAAAGAGTAGATAACAGAAACGGATTGCAAGTTTCAATGGCACAGGATTGAGTCCACGAGAAAACGTCTGGGGTTTTTCGATGATGATCTTCAAGTATCCTGGCTACACCGACACATCAAGAAGATAATATATAATTCCCAATATCGTCACTCCCGAACTCACAGCTTAAATGATGTCCGACCGAATTCCAAGATGCTGTGAGTGACGGTGTAGCTGCATGCACTCTCTAATTGTGATGTGTATAAATAAGGTGTCGTCATCTAGTGGGGCAGAAAAGAAACAACCAACACCTTGAAGCTCCACTGTCTCTTCTAGTGTGACACACGTGAAGCATCCAGTATCTCGTAGCCTCACTCAATAATCTTGGGGCCTCGCTAGAGTCATAGGTTACTGACAGCCTACAGTCCCGAAGTTGAGGTGTATAAAAAATTCTCACCGAGCAAACACTAGCACATGCACCTCCTTTTTACTTTAAAAATCACTTCAATATTTTCTCACTCACCTCATTTCTCCACCCCTCCTGCCCGCACATCTCTCCACCCCATCTCCCATCTCCACCCTATTCACCTCCTCTCACCTCATCTCTCCACCCCACCTCCCCTCACCCTAATCTCTCCACCCCTTCTGCCCACACCTCACCTCTCAACCCTATCTCCCATCTCCACCCTTCCTCACCTCATCTCCTCTCTACCTCACTTCCCCTCTCTCTCACCTTCCTCGACAACCAGCCAGCCATCCACACTGCTCAACTTTTTTGCCCCAAACAATAAACAGTTTAGTTACGATAAAAGTTTACGTATTCACACTGCAGTCTTTCTCCCTGAAGACATAACGCGATAATGGTTTATAATATACTTAGAGCCAGAGTTTCCAATATTAGAGGAGTTCTCATGCGAATTAGAATAAGTGGCTTTTTCTCGAGTCATGCAGGTATTAAGGTGCTGGTATGTACAGTACTAGAGTGAGAGATTCATACAGTTGATTAGAAAGATTCTGTTACATTCTCCTCTTCTTGTAAACGGCAAACTCAAATTTGATACAGTAATATTTATAATCTGATGAAAACCCATTCTCCTCTTCTTGTAAACGGCAACCTCAAGGTACAGTAAAATTATAATCTGATGAAAACCCACAATATCAGAAGAAGACCAAATCACAAGGTTGTATAATTATGATACGAGTCTGTTAATTAATAGAGGTTGAGTTTCATCTCTCTCTGTATCTCTCCTCTCCTTCACTTTTCACTTCTTTCCTTTAGTCCCATCGCTACACTTCACTCCTCTGCTCTTCTCTCCTCTCCCACTTTTTACATCTCTCTCCTCTCCTCTCCTGTCCACACCTGTCTTCTCTTCTCCTCTCCCTCCATTCTCTCTCTCCTCATTTCCTACCTACTCACATACAGACACACACCTTCACACTTTAATTACAAAACACCTTCCCAACCGAGCCAATCGCCCCCTATAACACGCCTATTAGATTATTACAGTGTTAATTTGATCAGTGGGAAACGAGGCAACGAAGTCTTTTTGTTGATTACTTGAAGCAGGTTGGAGGTGGAGGATGAGAAGGGGGTGGGGAGAGAACTTTAGGGGGGAGGGGGGCATGTGGGAGGTGGAAGAGGAGAAGGGGGGGGGAACTATTGGAGAGAGGGGGGTATGTGGGAGGTGGAGGAGGAGTGAGGAGAGGGAGGAAATTTTAGGGGAAAGGGGAGTTGGTGCGAGAGAAAGATAAACAGATGTATAGATAGATAGATAGATAGAAAAGGGACCGATATATAGACACACGTATATGTAGCTTCACAGAGCGACATAAAGACAGACAAACAGATCGATGAATAGACATAGAAACAGATTACCCCATAGCCTATTCGACCAACAAGGGAAATAGGACTAGGAGACAGTGTGGGACATTCGCAGCCTCACCTTCTCACTTCCGTTTGTTTATATCCGCTGAGGGAAGTGATCTTATTAATACCAAGTTGATTTGCCTGTCACTCAGCCTCTATCTAAACCACTACTCCTCTCTCTAAGCTTAGGGTAGAGAGAGAGAGAGGGGGGGGGGGAGGGAGCGACAGACGTAGAGACAGAGAGAGAGAGAGAGAGAGAGAGAGAGAGAGAGAGAGAGAGAGAGAGAGAGAGAGAGAGAGAGAGAGAGAGAGAGAGAGAGAGAGAGAGAGGAGAGAGAGAGAGAGAGAGAGAGAGAGATGAGAGAGAGAGAGAGAGAGAGAGAGAGAGGGGGGGGGGGGAGAAAAAAAGTGGGATTCAGGAATTACATAATGAGGGGAACGAAACTCCGTGAAAATCTGGTAATAATATTAAAAATCAATAATAATAAGCGATATGCAACAAATGACCATAGAGCCCTAAATTTAGCACAATGACCCCAACATCAGAGAAAACTAATCATCAGAAATGGCAGAGAATCCCGGAGCTTTTCATTTCGTATCAGGAAGGAGATAGATGAGTGAGTGCAGCGAAGAAATATTATGATAGGGGCAATTGATAAAGTTGTCAGATTTATGAGGTGGAGTGAAGGCCAATTCATTTGATTGCTTGGCTGTCCCTCCCACTTCCTCTTCTACCTCAGCTGTGTTTTGGTAGGGCTGATCAGGGATTGGCGTGATCTATAGGAGGACTTATTAATATTATTATTATTATTATTATTATTGTGTACTATCATTACCTCTATCATCATTATCATCATCATCATTAAGGATTAGAGAGGAAAAGTCATAAGTCCCTAACTATTAACTTTCCTAATTATCATTCTAACTACATAAATGCGCTCTCTCTCTCTCTCTCTCTCTCTCCTTAAGGTGTACTAGACAATGAGAGACTGGGTATAGGCACTCTCTCCTGTAAAACATTCCCTCCCCCCTCCTTCCCTATACCGTGGGAGAGTTGGAACTGTATATACTTTCTCTTGTAAAACACACCACCTTATTGCACTGCACTGTGAGAGACTTGGGAATAATGCGGGTCAAACTCACAACTGGCCCTCTTAGGTTTAAAAGCCTCATGCATTTCTAAACAGAGTTGTTGGCCTGAGTTTTAGTGTGAGAAAATATACCGAACACATTTCCATGGCGGGCACAGGGATAAGAAAAGAAGGAAGGAAGGAAGAGGAGGAAAAGAAGAAGGAAGAAGAGGAGGAAGAGATGGTCGTGGTAGGAGGAGAAAAGAAAAAGAAAAAGAAAAAGGAGGAGGGAAGAGAAGAAGGTCGTGGAAGGAGGAAAAAAGAAGAAAAAGAAAAGGAGAAGGAGGCGGAGGAGGAAAGATAATATTCCCTATATCGTCAGAACACATACACTATAGTCCAAGATGCTGTGAGTGACAGTATAAGCTGTTCAATCTAGATAGTAACGTGTGTGTATATGTTAAGTGTCGTCATCTAGTGGGGCAGGCGGTGGCAGAGTGGATACAGTGACGGACTGCGAAAGGCATGGGCCCGGGTTCGAGTTCACCAGAAACATCTGTTTTTTTTCAGAGGTGCTCGTTAAATTAGTGCATTTGTCGCGGCTTCTAGCCGCTTAAATTGTATTTATTGGTTGTGGAACCAGCACAGCTGGATTTGCTATAGAATACACCCCTTCTCCAGCCCAGGCCCCGTATAGGCATAATCTGGGCTAGAAGGGTCTATTCCGTGACGATCATCAGAAGTAAATTAAAATTCAAATCTGGCGCTGTACTGATAGTGGAGCCACCTGGTGGTGGCGTGATAAGGTATTAAGCCCGCTCCCCGCTCGGCTCCGCTCGGTCACTCCAATGAGAAAGAAAGTGAATGCCTGCAGCATCGGGAGGTGGGTGGGACAGTCAAAGCTGTGCTGGTTCCACAACCAATAAATACAATTTAAGCGGCTAAAAGCCGCGACAAATGCACTATTATTGGTATAGTGGAACCAGCACAGCTGGATTTGCTATGCATGCAATGCGGTAGGTGGGAGGTGAAGTGGAGGCAATCACGTGCTTAGTTAAGAGCAGTCGAGAGAGCGGGGAATCAAAAGATAACCGAGCAGAGTGAGGCTGAAGCTAAAGCACCTTCCAATACTGGCTAGGGGACTAGCTGTGGTGGAAGTGTAGTAGCTAATAAAATCTAAACCGTAGACCATTCTGTTATAGACCAGAATTGTTACCCAACTAAAGTCTTTATTTTGTAGTTCTGGGGATAATGAAGTTTGATAAGTGGAGGATCTACAGTATGAAAGAGAGTGTATAAATTCATGAGCTCTACCAGTGGCCCTAGTACTGAAGGAAGGGAAAGATGTGGAGGGCTGGATGACACAATTAATGATATAGTCTTAGTAATATTGTACCATAAATAATATTTACTATATACGAAGGAAAGTATTCTCTCTCTCTCTCTCTCTCTCTCTCTCTCTCTCTCTCTCTCTCTCTCTCTCTCTCTCACACGAGAACAAACATGGCAGGTCATCTATTTTGTATTACTCGATCACATAAACACACACACACACACACGCATTTGTCCGGTAATCTGTCTTGTATTTTTCAATCACACACATTGACACTTGTCAGGTCATCTGTCTTGTTTCACACACACACACACATATATATATATATATATATATATATATATATATATATATATATACTTTGGTTGATGACTCTCTATTTATACAAATCAGATCCATCTTTCACGTAGTTATCTTGCATCGGACATACAGTATACGTCATACTATAGGTGAATGTGTTGGGAATATATTAGCATCATTAATGGAATAGTATATTTATGGTACAGTGGAGTGCTTTGATTTCTCTAAAGTAAGTCAGGAAACAGAACATGATTAACAGAAATACGAATCATGACTCAGTGCTTGAAAGAGCTTGGAGGAATCAGTTGCTCCAGAATGACCAACACTGCACACCCTCCTTAATTTAACATGATAAGAAAAGCAATTTTTTCAGGGAAGTAATATTTTAGCTGTACATTAGGGCATTCACCTCAGATATTAATTCACTTGCGAGATGTCTGAATAACTTGTATTCTTTTTATATATTTCTATGTAGTCAGTGCACAGTTCAGTTGTTGTTGGAAAAGTTAGCCGGTTCTCAAAATATTTCGGACACGCATTGCTACTCGGTGCACAAATACTCCAGTACATATTTTGAGGCCAATATAGAGGGCCACTGATTCCTCCAAACTATCCAGCAAACAAAGATGCCTTACTCGTATACTGAGGTGCAGCTTGTTCGTTTACTGGCAGAGTTTGAACGATTGATTGATTGATTGAATTTAGGCGACGCAACAGTGAGATCATATATCGCCAGAAGGTGATAGAGAGGTGAGATAGTAAACAGGAAGAAAATAGAAAGAAAGGAGGCATAGATTAAGAAATGAAAGGGAGTGGCTGGGGCCGAAGGGGCACCCAAACCCTTAAAGTATTGCTCACATCATTACAGGCAATACCCACCCAAAGGGGACAGAGTTTGGACGAATGTATATCACACAAGCAACGACCCCATAACTTGCTGATCGAAGACTTCTGAATATTATACTCTTGCTGCTTTGAATTATTGGTGTGAGTGAACTGCATCATTCAACTCCTCCGCTGCAGCTGTGGGGCCTAAGACACCTGTGGAAGAGGGTATATAAAGCCGCCAGGGTTAGGTCGTGGTGCAGGTTAACTCCACACAGCCAACACCCAGGTTCATCGACGGTCTACCCTTCTTGGATCAGGTGCAGTTACTCTCCTTGTTGCCCCCCCCCCCCCTTCCCTCATACCTCTTAAATTAACACAGCATGAATATAACATAAACATTTACACAATATATGAGTAAACTAAATTGTTCACATCCCTTTACTGTTTTGTTCACCTATTGTTCACTGTATTGTTCTCATCCCTTCATTGGTTTGTTCACATCCCATCACTGTTTTGTTCAATTATTGTTTACTGTATTGTTCACATCCCATCATTGGTTTGTTCACATCCCATCACTGTATTGTTCACCTATTGTTCACGGAATTGTTCACATCCCATCTCTGTATTGTTCACCTATTTTATTTTGTTCACATCCCTTCACATCCCAACACTGTATGTTTCACCTATTATTCACTGTATTGTTCACTGTATTGCTTACATCCTGTCACCGTATTACTCAGACACCTTCACTGTATTATTATCATTCCTTCACTATTCGTTAATGATATTGATTCATAATTAGAGATTCATCTCACTAAAATTAATAAGCATGATCTATTTGTCTTAGTCACTTGAAATTTAGCATGAATGTCCTATCCAATGTAGAAGTAAGCTTAACAAATATGAAGTATCTCCTTAGATTATAACTAATATTGTACTACAATACTTTGACTCAATTGGCACAGAATGACGAATATTGGTTACGTCACGTGTCTCTTGGTAAGGGTTTCGGCTCATATATATATATATATATATATATATATATCATGATATATTTGTCTGATACACTTGAAATTAGGCATGAATCTTCTATTCTACTGTGGAAATAATGTGAATGAAAATTAAGTCTCTCAGATCATCACTAGGAGTGTACCACAAGAGATAATGAATACTTGTATTGGTTACAGTATCATAAATCATGTATTATCATACAGAAAAGTATCCATAATTTCGTGAACGTTGAGTTTCATAAAGTGGAGTACGATTCGAGCAGTTTTGGTATACTTCGTCAATTGAGTGTAAATGGTGCGTGCCAGTTTAGTAAGGATAATTTACTGTATTATTGTGCAGTATGATACGTATGGTAATTAGTAAGCACCTGCCGCTTATGCTTCTCCTGCAGCCATTATTTTCCTGTTCTTTCCTCTGACTTAAGGCTTACTTTCTTCCTCTTTTTATCTGTCTTCTAAATATTTCATGGTATAGGAACAGTCACCTCCAAAGCCAAGAGTTGATGCCATATATGCAGCTATGTAGCCAAAATTATGCAGGAGGCTGTGACAAAAACACAGGTCTTCAACCCATAAAACTTCATCTTGCTGAGGCTGTTCCACACTTTTGAGTGCAAGGACTCATTGGGATCCTGGGTCCTTTCAGTCAAGCATTTCTGTAACAAGGAATCCTGTGACAAGTTCTTGTATACTCCAAACAAAAATTTGTTGCTCATCGTGTTCAAGGCGGAAATACACTTTCATATTCTTGTGTGTATTTGGTGGACCACTGATATCTCTGGCCCGGTTGTAAAAACGCCATGAGTCCAGGCTATTAGGGCATATGAAATGACGTGGATCATCATTATTGCTGGAGCAGTGGAAGAAGGTGGCTTGTATTTCCTTTCTCTGGACTACAATGCTCTTCTCTACACATCTTCTTATAGCTGCACCATAATATCTTAATAGATTGTTGATCACTTCATCTGTAAGCTTGTATGCTCCATCAAACAGACTTCTCTTGTACATCTTACCTTATTTACTTTCTTTTTCCTCAAGATTCTGCTGCTTCAATTTTCTAAACCTCGTATCACGACGTTTCCCTTCATGATTCACACATTTTTGTTTTTCAACCTCAACTTTTTTGTACCTGCCAGTCTCATCTTTTTCCTTGTAGAACTGTAAAAGCGCGATTTTTGTCCCCTTACTTTACTCTTGGAGGAATACAAAAACCCACTGCCTTTAACAAAAAAAAAAAAAACCTCCAGTGTGTGCTACTACTCTATCCTATAGCTGTACCAACTTGGTCTGGGAAAAAAAAAACACAAGATACCGATGAGGAACAGGACTTGCCTTGCGAATACCAAAAATAAATCATACAAAGGACAAGTCCAGCTCCTCTCCAGTACTGGGTAAACGCTGCCACCACCAGACCAAAGTCGATCAGAGGAACCAAGTGAGCACACACCGGAAGGGTAGCGTAGCGTTAGCTTATTTAGGCGCGTGAGTAAGCAACCCAGACTACATTTTTAACGGGGGTACGATCAGTGATTGGAATTAAGAATCTATTACTATCTATAAAGGAACACAGTCTATTTGTTATATCGGTGACGGAAATACTCAAATAATTATAAACCCGTTTATTTTATAAACTTATGGCACGAGTACAAAATAATACAAAAATAATTTCTGTTCCCCCTTCCCTTGCTAATATCTCCTACTCCCCGTTCTGTCAACTAGGACAGGAACATTTCCGTGTCTCGCCAGTTGACAGAGCTAACACAGATAAATCCAAAAATAAACAATTATTACTATTAAATATCCCCCCCTCCCTTAATACAGTTCTTACTCCCTTTTCTGTCAACTAGGACAGGAACAATTCCGTGTCTCGCCAGTTGACAGAGCTAACACATAATAAAAAAAAACCAATTATTACTATGAAATATCCCCCTTCCCTTAATACCCCAATTAATCCCTAATAATAAATTTTTCACTACAAGGCCGAAATAAAGCTAATACAATAAAAAAAAAAATCACATCCTAATCTCAATACTATAATAATGAAAACTATAAAATTGCCAGCAAATGTTCTGAATTTTCTTTGGTACCACGTGGTTCACTAGACACCAAGGGAGAATGCTATAATGGCTGTCACCCCAGCAGACGAGAAATGAGACAGAGAAAAAAAACATACCTTACTTACTATGTCTGAATGTGAACACACAATATTCCTTAGTTATTTAAATTCCATCACTGGACTAAGTGATTCGCCACTCACTAATTCACAATACAATATATATGATGAGAGCTAGTTGAGCTCTTACCTGTCACCCCAGCAGACGAGAAATGAGGAAGAGATGAGTCGACGTATCGCCTTCTCTCCTCTCCCGCACTCCTCACAAAGTAGTGACCAACGTATTTCATTTTCTGGCAATTCCATCAGTTCCACCCTTACTGGTGTATATAGTTACATAACATGATTTACACATATTATTGTGCTCAAATATATTGCCTTCTTCCTTGTTTAGAGTCTTATATTACTGTAATTTACATATTCAAGGCATGTATTGTTCCGCCAACAAGAAAATGTACTGTCCCGACTTTAGACCCTAGCTAATCTAATTAATTTTCTAAGTAAGTTACAATTAAATTGCAGGTAACAGCATAGGAGTGTTAGCTTCGTAATTATACATTATAATTATAAATTCAGGTTATTCCCTGTATCCAATTAATTATTTTACATACACCTCTTAATCACCACGTATTTCTCTATCCCTATCAATCTACCTAAGTTTCAATTATTCCTCTATTTCACCTATTTACCTAACTATAATCATTATTTCTATTATTCATCTATAACCTCTAACTATAAACATTATTCGTACTTTTTCTCATATTTGTATTTTTAGAAGAAGCCCACAAACCGAGATTATTCGTCAGGGATAATCTCAGCCTGGCTACTCCCTACAATCTTACACTAAAAGCCTATTCTAATACCTGTAAATATTCTAAATAACAATACATATAAAAATAGGGGTGTTACAGAACTGAGTCTTATTATTCTCTTGCTGCACACTTATGAAGGCAGATAAATCCCCTATCACCACAAACACCACATACCTCATTTTCAAAATTTCTATTGATCTTTTCCATTACCTGACAGAACATTCTACCTCCATAGATGCTGAGTTTCCATCAAAGTTTTTGCCACATGAATCTTTGTGAGATGTTTCAGCTGCTCATATTTCTTCTGTTATTCTTCTTTTCTTAAAATTAGTCTCTAGTCTAGAACCCTGAACCCTGAGAGCACTTCAAAGTCCATAACAAAACCTGAATTTTTCTCAATTACTCCCAGGCCATTGTGTGATTTATGGCCTCTTATGAGCCAGGAGCCATAAAAAGATAGCCTATATCTATGTTCAGTATGCCATCCTCATCAGGGAAAATACCAAGCTCAATAGAAAGAGTAATTATACACTCTCTCATAAACACTGCTGAAAACTTCTGTTTTTCCAACATATTTCTTTCCAATGCTTTTGTTCTTCCAGAGGATATGTTTTCAACAAAGCTGCCACTCTACAATACCCAGAGTACATCTTACCAGAGATAAAGCTTTCATATACTAAAGCAGTATTATTTTCATAGAGTTTCCTGACTGCTGCTGGTGGTCTGTGTGAATAAATTATTGTTTTACAAAGCATACATGAAACCGTAATGAATGAGTCAGCTGATATAGTTTCAATGGTAGTGGCCATCTTCCCATTACACTTACCACAACTCCCAGCAATGGTCTCAATCAATCAAACCAGCTTTTCTCTGGGCATAATTATATTTCCAGAGCTAGTTGCTCGGGTATATACTGTATGAAGGGTGTACTATCACTCTTCACTTTTCAAATAAGTTCGTTTCTAAACCGTATCACAGATTTACAGACTGTATTTTTCACATTCCTTCATTGTTTTGTTCACCTATTGTTCACTGTATTGTTCACATCCTTTTACTGTATTGTACACCTACTGTTCACTGTATTGTTCACATCCTTTCACTGTTTTGTTCACATCCCTTCACTGTATTGTTAATATTATTTCAATATTTATTAATGATACTGATCCATATTTAGAGATTCAACTTACATGAATTAATAAGCGTGTTGTTCTTTACTTCACAACGCAGGATGCTGAAGGTGGTGATAGCAGTGGGCCTTCTTGGGGTACTGGTGTTAGCAGACCCACCGGTAGACCTCGTGGCTGCTAATACAACAATTCAAATGCAAATTGATCAGAGAATAACCATCGAGTCACTGAATTATGGAATCTCAGAATACCCAAATTTCTATCGGTAAGAAATAAACAGCAAAGTGGATCTCCAAATGATATGATTATTTTGATTGAGCTAAGAAGGAGAACCCTGTGTTAATGTATTATATTCTTCCTTGTTAAACAATTCCATCACAATATCATATGTCACTAGTATATTGTGTATTTTGCTTGTTCTGTACATTACATACAGCTTCTGTTGTATCATAACGAAATATGATTACTTCAAACTGATACCTTTAAATTTGACACAAAGTTTAACGCACTTTTGTCAATGAACCCGATATTAAAAAAGCAAATACTAACCAATTTAGCAGTTATTCGCAATGTTTCATGACAAGAATACTCAACCATTTTTTTTACAGTTCTGATTGGACCGTGTATTGCGAACCTGAGGAGAGTACCGAACTGATATTTAGTGTGGTATCACAAACATTGGAGGTACGAGACGGTAATGGTGACTGTTACGATAGTCTATCATTGCAAGATGCTACCACATGTATAGAGTGAGTAAAATGTTGTTCATTATAAGCCAATTGATTTATTATGTTATTAATTATCTGGGTTTAAAGTGTACTACAAGTAGATATATCATGAAGGAATATTTTATGAATATTTTCCACTGTCAATCTGTCTGTTTGTCCCTCTGTCACACACATACACATACACATATAGAACATGTTTTCTTACAATTACAGGACATGTGTGGATGAAAACTTCGACGATTACATCACTGCTGACGGATACGCCTACATTCTCTTTACAACCGACTATAGCAGGACATACGAAGGGTTCAGATATCATGTGTTGTGCCGACTTAAATGCATCGAAGAAGCTAATGGTAGTTAGGAGACTGTGACTTTTGATTTTTCGTTCTATCCTGATTGATCTAGTGAATGTACTTGACATAAACCGTTCTAAAGAATAGAGTTTGATTTGGTAGACACCAACCGAGAAATATATATAGTCAAGTGTAATTCAGATTAAATAAAGTGAGGGATTGTTACGTCCCCAGCTGTCGTCACTCCTCATATACAGCAACATTTTTAATGTAGTAAACAGTAATAATTTCTTTGGCCTCAATACTCCTCAATCCCGGGCCAGCTGGGTAATAACATGGATTTTACTTCCCAAAAACACCAATCCCCAAACACAATAATGATAGTGAAATTGCCTATTACACTATTTACAAATCATACTACATACCAAAGAATAAAGAATATCACCTGCTCAGTTCTGGTATAAGGAATCACTGGCTAAATTAACTAATCACCACTAATCTCTATAGAAAAGTACAGTATGGCTCAAGACCACATGTCTCCACTATAAATCACTCTCTCTTCCCACAAATAACACACAATAATATTAATTATACAAATACCTCACCTCCCCACAAACAACACACAATAATATTAATTACACAAATACCTCACCTCACCCGTGTAATATCCTCACCACTCTCTTCAATCTGCTCTCAAAACACCACGTTCACCCTCAGAGCACCAAACACCAAGGACCAATCACCACCATCCACTCCACCACACGTCCACCATCACCAGTCAGTCAAGAGAGAGAGAGAGAGACGGAGCTCTCTCTCCCTTTTTTTATACAGTATCAACTAAACGTATCATAAGTTCCCTTTATCAACGGGACAACTAAATCAACTATATTATCACCACATTTCCCTTTAACAACCTTACAAATTATTAATTGGCTTTTTACACTTCCCAATGACAAATTTTAAATGAACTTGAGATCATGTTATACAGAGAGAAACATAATAAGCACTACATTCATGATACACAATTAAAGAAAACGTAATGTGTTCCATAAAAGGATAACTACTGTACTCGTAACAGGGATACAAGTTCTAGAACGATTCTTCGATATAGTTCCATAATGATGGCCACTTTACCTCTCATTTATAATATAATAACACTTATAACCTCTCTTCTATTTCAAGGGCTGTTTGTTTATCTAGCCCTCTCTCTCGTAATTAATTGGTGAGTGAGTAGGGTCCTGCTTGTCTTATTATATTCAAGATCATTAATTAATAAAATGAGGTGGTGTTAGCGATGGTTGGTGTTGTCAGGTACCGGTATACGATGACTCCATAAAGTCATCGAACCGTAACTACTGCTTCATCGTCAACACCACCACTGATATACATACGCACTTACTAACTCCTCTTGTCTCTTACATATATACATACATACTTACTTACATACCTAGGCTACCTACATACACACAAACCACCACTCGGGAAAACACACACAATATGGCTATTACTGAAGGAAAACATTTTACTTTAAGGATGAGATTATGTATAACTGTGACCCCAGAAAACATATCAACAATGATATTCATAGGTATGATAATCTCATCCACAGTAGTAGCCAATATGCGTTTTTGCAATAGAGTTATGTACAATACAGTTGTAGACAAGTGAAACAGGCACTCTATAAACGGGGCCTCTTATCAAGCATATAGAAGAGGACTCATCGCATCTATACACACACACACACACACACAGACAGCGTTTCATCCTACCCTATGCTCAATGAAGGGCCCCATTTCAGGTGTGTCGGTTTCATATGTCCCCAACTGTATGTATGTATGTATTCATGTAGCCTAAATAAGTATGCAAGTCAATAAGAATACATGCATGAATGGAGGTATGTTATATGTATGCTTAAGTGACCCTGTGATGTAGTCAGAAAATTGGAGGTAAATGAGTCCTTCATATACTGCCATGAAACACCACCTATATTATGGAAGGAGCTTGTTTCATAGCATTGATAGAAGGAATTAGAAGCCTTCAATTCTCATACACGATCACTGGGTCCTTAAGGTGAGAGATTATTAGGTTACAGGTTTCTTTTCTTTTCTGCACATTTATAATAAGAATAAATTTGGCAATGTTTGATTCGACTGAATAAGATTATCCTTTTGGGTTTATGGTATTACTCGATATTAGTTGATTTTTTCTTAGCACTGATCCTAATCAAATAATTCAATATTAGTTCGCACTCACCCTAATAAAATGTTTCAGTATTATTTAATAATTTTTAGAACTAACCCTATTAAAATAATTCATTATGAGTTAATTCTTAGTAAGCACTGACCCTTATAAGATGTTTCAGCATAGGTTAGTTCTTAGTTAGCACTTAGTTAAGGGGGCAGTATAATAGTATTGGTAAATCTGGAGCTACTGATTCTTCCAAACTATTCACAGCAACAACAGGCCATCATTATTTTTGGTACACTAGTCCTGTTTCCTGGCATACTTTGGAGGAATGAATGTGCTCCAATGAACCAAAAGTATACTATTCCCTTAATTCTTAACATTGACACTAATAAAATGACTCTATATTAGTTCATTAATTCTTAGCACTGATATTAATAAACTTATTCTGTATTTGTTAGAAATGACCCTAATAGAATTATTCTGTATTAGTTAGCACTGACCCCAATAAAGTTTTACTGCAGCATAAGTTTATATATTATTTTCCCACTGATGCTATTATGGAGTTTTACTCTTATTGTTGGGCAACTGATTCCTCCAAACTCCATGTCACGAAACAGATCTCTTCCTTGTAATTATATGGAGGTCGACTGTTTTCCCTCATTGTTTGGAATCAGTTTCTCTCCAGTTCACCTACAGTTGATTATTCACCTAAACTAGATATAATCGCGAGAGCTCCCGGGGTTCGATTCCTGTTTCAGTGGAATTGTTGGACAATTTTCCCAGCCCTTATGTCCCTGTTCACCTAGCAGTAAGTAGGTACCCGGCTGTAAGAGCAAGGATAGCAACCTTTGTAGGCTGAAGAAAGATGTGTTGATGTAAACTACCCAGCACACACTGGTGAGGACTGGTTCTATCCAGAAATGAGGAATTTGGCATCCTCTACCACACCCTGGCCTGTTCTGTCTGTCTCTCTTACTATTTCTCATTCCTTCTGGGTAGCTGATGAGATTGCCCGATTAGGTGGCACAACAGGAAGACTACTGACGGTAGGTTTGTTGGCTCGGGGGTACATGTCCATGGGCCAGCAGTCTCCTCTTCTGTTGCCTTCGAAGAAACATATCTCACAATCATCCTGGCTCCCATTTGGGGGCCAGAGCATCTGCGCGGCTTCGGTCAACCAGACTCGGGACTGCTCAGCCAGACAGTCTGGGGAATTACAACAACAACGACAACTATATATAATTTTTTTCAGGTAATTTTTTTTTAAGTTCCTTATTTTCCTTTAATACGTGTGTGTGTGTGTGTGTGTGTGTGTGTGTTGACCTGCCGCTTACAACTAGTTTGTTCAGTTCCACTGCACTATATAAATACGTCCAATTTTCACATTCAAATACATGCTGATGTCCTGACTGATACCCCTTACCGTTGGAAGTACGTTGATGACTGTACAGTAGGCACCACCATCAACAACTCCACCCCAGACTACAGTCTCTTCCAACGGACACTTGACAACGTGCAAACTTGGGCCAACAACAACTACCTTACCATCAACCCCAACAAGACGGTAGTTATGCACGTCAACACCTCCACCGCACCAGTCCCACCACCTGCACTCACTATCGGCCCCAACTCACTTGAGGTGGTTCAATCCACTAAGTTGTTGGGTATCATCATCGACTCCAAGCTGGACTGGAAGCTACATGTCACCAACATCATCAAGGCATCAACATACAAACTCTACATGCTCAAAACAATGAAGGCATTGGGGGCCTGGCAACAACAGCTTAGGGATGTATATACCACCTTCATACTTCCTAAGCTGTGTTATGCATCACCAGCCTGGTCCTCCTCACTCAATACCACCCTTAAGCGCCAAATAGAAAAAGTCCAGAAAAGAGCATGTAGAGTTATTATGGGAGAAAACTACATCTCATATGACAATGCCCTTTCTACTCTCAACCTCACCTCAGTGTCTCAACGCCACCTCCAGGACCTACACAAATTTGTTGATAATCTCATCAAACACCCGCGCCACGGATCTCTTCTCCCATCTCTGCCACCACCGCGCCGAGCAGCCCGTCACCACAATAAAATCCAACCCATCAGATCCACGTACTGACCGTTACAAGAACAGTGCTATCCCCACTATTGTTCAACACCTCAATAGATAAAGCAATAGTTAAGACTACCTCCATGATTAAGCCAATTACATTTCTTCTTCTTATTTTTTTTTATTACACACACACACACCCCAGACACCACAAGGTTAACCTATTTCAGGACAGTCACACACACTGTATTAATCTCTGTTTATTCTGACCTCACCTCACTATATCCTGTTTCCTTCACACCTCAAAGCCATTCTGACCCATAGAGCTGCACCCATTTGCTATATCATGTATGTACTGTATATTTATATAAGTGTGTATGTGTATGTATATTAATGTATATGTATATGTATGCATGTATAAGAATTTATGTATGTATGTATATATATGTATGTATATATATGTGTATGTATATGTATATATATGTGTATATGTATGTATGTATTTATGTGTGTGTATGTATGTATGTGTGTGTATGTGTATATATATGTACAGTATGTGTATAAGTATGAATTTATATGTTTGGGTGTATGCATAAATGTATTTATATATATGTTTTTTAAATCTCTGTGTATTTTCTCATTTATCTACGTATATGTATTTTTCTCCCATATGTTCTTGTGTCTTTGTTTTCATTCCCATTTTTACCATTATTGTTTTATTGTAATATGTACATTTTCAGCTTACCAGCTGCTACTATTTAATAAACCGATTATTATTATTATTTTCATTATTATTATTATTTTCATTATTATTATTATTGTTATTATTATTATTATGGTTTTAATGACAATCATAATTCACTAGATATTTCTTTATGGGGAGATTCTCTTGTTGATAATTTTGATGGCTACTGATTCCTACTAAATATACCACAAAACAGACGCCCTCAATGTTATACCAATAGGTTATCAGTTTTATGGCATAGTTTGGAGGAATCATGCAGAGACAAAAGAATCTCCCCTTAAGTTCAGCAATGTAATTTCGTTTTTACATCTCCGTTAATTGTATTACATTGACAAGTGAAGGAAATTACGGAGAGAACATTTTAAATTTCGTCAAATTACATAATTCACCAAGTATAATATGTTGGTGGAATGAGTATTGGAGCAACAGGGGTGTGAAATTATGGGTTTGTCTTATCATTAACACTACTACTACAACCATCACTACGACCACCACAGTCACTACCACCACTAACACTACCACTACAACCATCACTACCCCCACCACAGTCACTACCACCACTAACACTACCACTACAATCATCACTACCCCCACCACAGTCACTACCACCACTAACACTACCACTACAATCATCACTACCCCCACCACAGTCACTACCACCACTAACACTACCACTACAACCATCACTACGACCACCACAGTCACTACCCCTACTACCGTCACTACCATCACCACCACCACCACCACCACCATACCATCGCCACTACCACCACCACCATACCACTAACACTACCATCACCACAACACTAACACTATCACCACCATAACACTAACACTATCACCACCACAAACACTACCACCACTAACACTAACACTACCACTACAACCATCACTACCACCACCACCACCACCACCACCATCACCATAATCACCACTACAACCATCACTACTACCACCACCACCACTATCATACCACTAACACTACCACTACAACCATCACTACCACCACCACCACCACCAAACTACCATTACCACTACCACCACAAGCACCACTAACACTACCACACCATCGTCAATATCACCACCACTATATTCACCATCACTCACCACCACCACCATTTCCTCTACGCACCACCCATCGAAATGGACGTTCAATTAATAACAGTAATTAGTAGTGATTTGTAACACTCTATCAGGTGAAGTTGTAAGAGGAGGAGAGGAAAGGGAAGAGGAATGAAAGAAGAGGAGAGGAAAGGGAAGAGGAATGAAAGAGGAGAGGAAAGGGAAGAGGAATGAAAGAGGAGAGGAAAGGGAAGAGGAATGAAAGAAGAGGAGAGGAAAGGGAAGAGGAATGAAAGAAGAGGAGATGAAAGGGAAGAGGAATGAAAGAAGGAGAGGAAAGGGAAGAGGAATGAAAGAAGAGGAGAGGAAAGGGAAGAGGAATGAAAGAAGAGGAGAGGAAAGGGAAGAGGAATGAAAGAAGAGGAGAGGAAAGGGAAGAGGAATGAAAGAAGAGGAGAGGAAAGGGAAGAGGAATGAAAGAAGAGGAGAGGAAAGGGAAGAGGAATGAAAGAAGAGGAGAGGAAAGGGAAGAGGAATGAAAGAAGAGGAGAGGAAAGGGAAGAGGAATGAAAGAAGAGGAGAGGAAAGGGAAGAGGAATGAAAGAAGAGGAGAGGAAAGGGAAGAGGAATGAAAGAAGAGGAGAGGAAAGGGAAGAGGAATGAAAGAAGAGGAGAGGAAAGGGAAGAGGAATGAAAGAAGAGGAGAGGAAAGGGAAGAGGAATGAAAGAAGAGGAGAGGAAAGGGAAGAGGATTGAAAGAAGAGGAGAGGAAAGGGAAGAGGAATGAAAGAAGAGGAGAGGAAAGGGAAGAGGAATGAAAGAAGAGGAGAGGAAAGGGAAGAGGAATGAAAGAAGAGGAGAGGAAAGGGAAGAGGAATGAAAGAAGAGGAGAGGAAAGGGAAGAGGAATGAAAGAAGAGGAGAGGAAAGGGAAGAGGAATGAAAGAAGAGGAGAGGAAAGGGAAGAGGAATGAAAGAAGAGGAGAGGAAAGGGAAGAGGAATGAAAGAAGAGGAGAGGAAAGGGAAGAGGATTGAAAGAAGAGGAGAGGAAAGGGAAGAGGGATGAGAGAAGAGAGGTGAGGGAATTAAGAGGGAGGAGAGAGAAGTGGTGTAGAGTGGGAAGAGAGATGGGAGAAGAGAGAAAAGGGAGAAGAGAAGAGAATATCTATATCGGTATATTATTCATTATGTTTATCATTTACAATAATCTACATTTTATTGCTTTAATATATTTTATTCATTATTGTATTCTAAATATTTATTCACGTTCATATATATATATATATATATATATTGTTATGTCGCAATGTAACAACACTATGAAAGGAGGGAAGTCAAGAAGTTAGTGAAGATGTTGTCTTCACTTGGGGTTAATGACAGTCAGTTACTATCTCTCTATTTATTATTTAAGGGGATACATCGCTGAACAAATTATAAATCATTCACTTTCTTTAGGTTATACATTGCATATAATGCTTTATAGCTAACCTGGAAAGCTAACTGGAATATAATCATGTAACACGTCCCCCCTAAAATAACGAAATGTCCCGTGAAAAATTTCGGCCTTTTTACAATCTGGCTTCAGCGCATCTGTTATTCTGAAACTATATACATCTGTGCTGTATATCTCTCTCCTAACTCTACTGACTATCCAAAATTCATTGACTATCTTACCTCAAAAATGGAACACATTCTATCCCATTCTCCTTTCTCAGAAATCTCCATCTTAGGAGATTTCAACGTTCACCACTACCTTTGGCTTTCATCTCCCTTCACTGATCCACCTGGTGAACAAGCCTTCATCATTTCTAACCTCAACGACCTAAAGCAGCTATTTCAGCATCCTACCCATATTCCAGACCGCCTTGGAGATCAGCCCAATATCCTTGACTTATTCCTAACCTCTCATCCTTTTACTTATGCTGTTGAACTTTTCTCTCCATTGGGTTCCGCCGATCACAATCTTTATTTCAGTATCCTGTCCTATCGCTCCAGTAAGACCTTTGGACCCTCCTAGCGGCGTCTGTGGCACTACAGCGTTGCCAACTGGGAAGATCTGAAGCAGTACTTTCAAGATTCCCCATGGAATTATTTTTGTTTTCGTGGCCTGGGTCCATCTGAGAGTGTTACACGCATCTCGGAGGTGATCCTTTTGGGCATGGAGGCATACATTCCATATTCTTTCCCTCTTACTAATTCACGAAACTCTTGGTTTAATCACGCTTGTTCTACTTCTGTCAACAACAAGGAGGAAGCTTTCAGAAGGTACCGACGCCTTCAAACTGATGAATTTCGTGCTCTGTATATCTCTGCCCAGAATCACGCCAAATCTGTTCTCCGACTAGCCAAAAAATCCTTCATCCATGCCAAGTGCATTGACCTGTCCAACTCCTCGGCTTTTCGTTCTTTCTGGTATCTTGCCAAAAATCTATTCAGTAACTTTTCTTTTTCCTCTTTCCCTCCTTTCATCCTTTCTGATGGAAATGTTGATAGAGTCTAGCACAAAGCTTTAATTTCCAAACTTCCCTCATTCGGCCTCTATCCTTCCATCTGTGCCCTTATCTCTGATTTCCTTTCTGGCCATTCTATAGCTGCTGCTGTAGATGGTCACTGTTCTTCCTCTAAGTCTATCAATAGTGGTGTTCCTCAGGGTTCTGTTCTATCACCCAGCCTCTTTCGCCTTTTCATTAATGACCTTCTTACTTGTACCTCTTCCCCTATTCACTCCTATGCCGATGATTCCACCCTACACTACTCCACCCAGTTTGACAACCGCCCATCAAAAGCAGCTCCTCTCCACATCACGTGATGATGCAGTAGCGCACCTGACTTCTGATCTTTCCCTCATCTCCAACTGGGGCAGAGAGAACCGGTTTTCAATGTCTCTACATTCTAAAACACAGTTCCTTCATCTTTCAACCCGTACTAATCTTCTAGATGAATATCCCCTCGTCTTCAAAGACATACAGCTTGATCTCTCTCCCTCCCTTAATATTCTTGGAGTCTCTTTCTCTCACAATCTCTCTTGGAGAGATCATATTACCTCTCTAGCTAAAACCGTCTCTAAGAAGTTGAACGTGCTGCGCAAATTCCGTGAATACTTCACCCCCACACAGTTGCTGTCTCTATACAGGGGTCTCATCCGCCCCTGTATGGAGTATGGCTGTCATGTGTGGGTTGGGTCAACCTTCACAACACTCCTGGACAAGGTGGAATCAAGGCATTATGTCTCATCAACTCTCCTCCAATTACTGATTCACTACAACATCTTTCTCTTCGCAGCAATGTTACATCACTTTCTCTCTTTTATCGCTATTACACTAGACATTGCTCTTCTGAACTCTCTCAATGATTGCTTCCTCCCCTCAGGAGAGCATGCAACACTCGTCAAGCCTCTTATTCTCACCCCTTTTCTGTCCAACTCCCTAATGCAAGAATTAACCGGTACTTT